>CM047815.1:23477307-24046153 GCA_026214975.1 Gentiana macrophylla | reverse complement strand
GCATCATATATCCGAGATGAGTCCCGATAAAGTCCATGGTGCTGATCTCCATGAGGGAGAATTTGGCACCGTTGGATGTATCATTTCCTGGAATTACACACACGGTGAGAACTTATTTAAACTGATTACCAATAATATAATATTTCATTTACTTGTACGTTATTTTCTTAAGTGGCCGGTTAGATATATGAATTGTCTGTTGACAATCTAATGGTATGAAATAAACCCATTGTGATCTATATCTAATGGTGTGAAACTGTGTGGCTTTAATATATGGGAAACCGAGAGTGGTCAAGGAGGTTATTGAAGCAATTGACGAGGCTAAGAAGTCTGTAACTTTCAAGGTGATTGATGGATATCTCCTGAACTCGCACAAATACTTCACGATAATTGTTCACGTTGATACCGCCGGAGAAAAACCTTGGTCACATGGACTTTCGACTTTGAGAAGTTGAACGCCGACACCCCATATCCCTTTACTTTGATGGAGCTTGCTCTGGATGTAACTAAAGATATCGAGGCTCATCATCTCAAGTAATGAATTTTAAGGAGATATCTGGTTGTTGGGAAAAAAATGTGTGTAATGAATAAATGGAAGACTGAGAATTAGAATGTGTGGAGTAATGATCCGGACACAACATATGAGACATAATAGATGAAACAACCATCATCTACACTATATATTGATACTGATGGTCTACATCATAATCACTACATGATACACCATGATTAAGCATGCAAATGATGGTTGTATCTTCCGTTAATGTCTCTCACGATTCTCGTCTGTATTATTATTCGAATGTGTGTATTTATCCTTGACGGAATACTGTGTTAAATTTATGTGTCTTTGATTTTATTTAATCCTATCTATTGTATGTTTCATTTCCCGTGTCCTTTGTAATTTAGATGGATACATCTTACGTTTGTTGTATGATTAAATAGTTGTGTGGACTTTTATTTATGTCATATTGTTCCAAGACAATGTTCATTTTATACTCTTTTTGGTTGATGAATCATAGTTATTGGGTTTGTCAAGAATATGTGCGAATAAGATGTTAAGACTGAAGGATTGGTTATAAGAAGGATGAAATGTGCGAATAAACTAGAGTGGTGCTTAGGTTTGAATTACAGGATTAATAATGCTGGACGTACCAAAGTCTTGATGCTGAAAATACTAATGTTCAAATCAATTGAAGATAATAACGTTTTTGAAGGTGACAAAAAGTTAGGCAAGTGGTACCTAAGAAAAGTGGAGTTGGTTCTACTAAGTTTCGAGGGATGAAACTTTTTAAGGAGGAGAATGTAATATTCGACTTTTTAAAAGGGCAAAAGAGTCATTTAACAAAAATTCGATTTAATTAAAGGATTTAAGATTTTGTTTTAATAATAATAATAAATAGTTATGGGAGGTTTATTATGAGAAAGAAAACTCCCATTAACCTTTGGCGATTATCGAATTTTGAAAAGAAAGAAACGTTCGACATTGCTCTGAGAAAAACATGAAGAAAACAGGAAAGCGAGAATCTTCAAAGGATCTTCCTAGTCGTTGCGTCGGTTTTAGTCAAGTGTAAAAGCGGAATCGGTGGAAAAAGAGGGATCATTTTGGTGCAGAATGGTTGAAGCTTTGTTAAGGTTCGTTTTTAGCCCTAGTTTTGGAATCGTTTAGAATTGATCAAGTTTTATGTTCTAAATGGTTCAAATCGTAGTTATGGTTG
The DNA here is from genome assembly GCA_026214975.1 of Gentiana macrophylla. Classification (NCBI taxonomy): domain Eukaryota; kingdom Viridiplantae; phylum Streptophyta; class Magnoliopsida; order Gentianales; family Gentianaceae; genus Gentiana; species Gentiana macrophylla. The sequence goes on along the minus strand of CM047815.1, from coordinate 24,044,438 downwards.
TTTAGAAGCTTTTGATCACAATTAGCAATGGTTCAATTGTTGATTAACTAGGTTTTGTTTGGAAGTTCAAGAGTTGAAATTTTTTTGGTGTTCTTGTTGCTTGCTTTTACTTTGGATTTGAGGTAAGAGAGTCTTCATATCGAGCTTATGTTGTTTTATAATGATTGGTAGTCGTATGGTAGTGATTTGGTGTTGTTTGTTGCAAATTTTGTGTTATATCTATTGGATATGTGTTGGGAACTCGTTTGCTTTCGAAAAGTGAAGATTTTGGCCAGTTTCGACCCTTTTGGTGCACGCCAAGGGTTTGCAGAATGATTCAGGATGCTATAGGAGGTTTTTAGCGCACGCTGAAGGCATTTACCGTGCACCAAAATAGAAGCAGTGTGTTGTTCCAGCCTGCAGCATGGTTTTAGCTCACGCCAAAATGCATGTTCTGCTGTTTTCATGTGTTTTAAGCTGCGGTTTGTGTTTTGAATATTGTTTCTTGATTTAATAACAATAAATGAATATGAACAAGCCATGATTTATCTTCTGATGCGTTTAGTTCCGGCAACGAATGAATTCTTCCTAAGAGTTGAAGTCCGGGACCGTCGGAAGAGCATGATTGGGCTGTGCTTTGATGGATTAGTATCCATCATTGTCTGTGTAATGTGCTAAGTCTTGTCCGTGACTAGTGGTTTAGGTTAGGGAGTAGAAGATGTAAGTGAGCCTTCTTTAAAACACTTAGGTTATTAGTTATAATCATAAATAACAAACGTACTAGTGTAGTTAAAAGACTAAACATCATGTTATTATTGGTGAAGCAAGGTCAATATCGCGATGTGTTGGCGGTCGGATGAAGTGAATAACTCTGCTGGCCCAAGGGCACCAGGAGTAGAGGACTTCGCGAATGAATAACTCCGTAGGTTTACAAGACCCCAAGCACGGAGAGGGATTTCACGAACGTGTACACTATTGGGGCTAGCCCATTTGCTATTGGTGTGATCCACCGATAGGTTTCACCTAGATACTTTGTGGTGAGTAGAAACAAACGTAATGTTATTGAATCTCGATATAACAAAGATAAGCTAAGCTAAAAATAAATTGGACCTCGGGACATATTGATTAGTACTCTGAAGTGAATCTAGACTTTAAATCGGTTTCATAAAGATAACATAATAATAAAATGATTGTCTTTACGTTGTAAAGCACAATATAAAACATGAGATACAAAAATACTGAGCAGTTGGTCGATAAGATTACAGTGTCACAACTAACATGAAGTTATTATGTGGTGAGGAAATTTGAGCTTATGTAGCGGGTTAAACGATCGAACCACACAGTTTTAAATACGAGAATGAAAGTGTGTAGTGTGTGGTGTGCCACACGTACTATCCATACTTAGATACACACCCAGGGCCGGCCCTCCTCAAGGCCTTGAGACCGGGTCTTAGGCCCAATTACGTCGGGGCGGCCCAACGGTACATGTTTCGCTTAAAGAAAAAAAAAATCCATATGTTAATTTTCTTTTTTGGTAGAGACCCAAATTTGTTTTTATTCTAATTGATAAAGGCCCTAATAAAAAAAATTTACTTGACCCAAAAAAAATATATATATACAAACAAGTTTTATTAATTTTTTGCATATACGGATGTTAAAAATCGATAAGTGTTGGAAAAATGTAGTCTGAAGGATTTGTGAGAGAATTAGAAACTCCAAGGCACGTTAATAACGTTGTCTTTTAAGAGATGTTTTTTCCAACACGATTTGTCACTAACGGATCAAATGAAAATCTCTTTCAGGATACAATGGGGGTGTTTGATTCAAACAGTGACTTGTTTGAATCAAACCCGAGAACACTCAAAGTTTTTCTAATGATGTTGTCAAATTTATGGATTTTCGTCTTCATACTTATGTCTTTTATAGGTTGCAAGTACCCTATAAACGAATGGATGTACTCCTTGCACCGGATGAAAGCATGCAACCCTTACACAAAATGGTAAGTACATATCAGTTCGAAAATGCGTGTATCTGAAAATGCATATCACTTCATGAACCGATCGTGCATTGATTTAGGTTTGGGCGTTGCCTGAACCCCCACGAGTTAGCGCTTGCCCCTCGACCCTCTGCGAACTCAGAGCAAACGATAACCAAAATATTTATTTATGAAAAATATCTAACAATATGTATGTTTTAAAAAAAATTTCAACAAAAAGCGCCTAAAGGCGGTCGGGAGTTTGATGTAATACACGTCTGGCGAGGCCGGCCTCAGACACACCACACGAAACCTCCTCAACTAACTGCATTAATGTACACTAAAATTGATAGTGAATCTGTAGTCAATTATTGCCCATTTCGCATTCACATCATGATGAGAAAGAAAATGATGCAACTACCAATAGAACATTAATATGTGCCGATGAAAGTAGCATGAATCATTCCTAATTATGTCACAACACCCCCCCCTAAAAAGAAATTTGATAAAATATGACGTAAAAGATAAAATTTTGCTCCGTAAATAAATATTTGTAAAATATGTTTCAGTAGGATTTGGTAGCACACCACGTTAATATGTGGGTTTTTTGTAGCCAAACAAAAAAACCTCGTTGATAAAAATATAATAATAATAATAATAATAATAATACCCATAAAACCCACTTAAATCATACGTATAAGTGACTCGTTTTTATCAACTTGATTTTCGATAACCGTATAAATGACCTAACCTACTCAAATCTCACTCAATTTTCACTCAAATGCTACTCAAACTACACGACTTTTAAGTAAGATTTGAGTAGGTTTTGGGTAGGTTCGCTCATTTTATGGATATCGAAAACCACAATTGTTAAAAATGAGTCACTTATACGTAGGATTTATTTACGTTTTGCGTGGGTATTATTATTATTATATTTTTTTAATCAGCGACGGTTCATTTTGCGGCTACTGAAAACCCACGTATTTACGTGACGCGATACGCAAATCCGACGGATATCCTACCGAAGCATAGTTTTGAATATATTATTTACGGAGCATACCACACAAATGTTATGCTTTTAAAGCATATTTTCTCAAGTTTCCCTTAAAAAAATTCCAGTAATAGTATAAAAAACAAAACAAAACAAAACACCTTTTTCCTGATCTCAAATTCACGATTTTCACCAACACTCTGTCCACGATTTTGTTGAAGACTTGTTAACTGTTGAGGATATGATCGATACGACGTAGTCTTGATATATTATTATTATCTTGTACTTTGTTATTACCGTTGTACCCATGTATGGTGTATATATATACCCACCATTGTAACACTTTAATCAATTAATACACAATACACAATTACCACATTAACCATTCCCAGGTTTTATTCGATCATGATGCAGCAGCTTTGCTTGGCTTTGGGTGGCGTGACTGAGTAAAATGGTTTGGTGGCTCATGATCTGATTGAAGAGAAATGCCATTGTTTTAATTTTCAAAACAGAAGACCAATTACACTAGATGAAGTTCTTAATGATTTCTAAGGGTGGTGTCCTTTTAAATTTTGGCTGTTATATATTACTTGATTTGCTTTTGGTGTTGTTTGATGTTGCTATATATGCATCGGTTTTGGTTGTTTCATTTACACTTTCTCGATCTCAAATTCACGATTTTCACCAACACTCATCACGATTTTGTTGAAGACTTGTTAACTGTTGAGGATATGATCGATCTGACGTAGTCTTGATATATTATTATTATCTTGTACTTTGTTATTACCGTTGTACCCATGTATGGTGTATATATATACCCACCATTGTAACACTTTAATCAATTAATACACAATACACAATTACCACATTAACCATTCCCAGTGTTTTATTCGATCATGATCAGGCTGACTTTGCTTGGCTTTGGGTGGCGATCTGAGTAAAATGGTTTGGTGGCTCATGATCTGATTGAAGAGAAATGCCATTGTTTTAATTTTCAAAGCAGAAGACCAATTACACTAGATGAAGTTCTTAATGATTTCTAAGGGTGGTGTCCTTTTAAATTTTGGCTGTTATATATTACTTGATTTGCTTTTTGGTGTTGTTTGATGTTGCTATATATGCATCGGTTTTTGGTTGTTTCAGTTTACACCTTTTTCCCGATCTCAAATTCACGATTTTCACCCACACTCTGTCCACGATTTTGTTGAAGACTTGTTAACCATTCCCAGGCGTGTAGAGGATAGAAACTTAGTACAGCCAGGTTGTCTTTTTAAGACAACTTCATTGTCTTTCTTTTACTTAGTACAACCAGTATATATATATATATATATATATATATATATATATATATATATATATATATATATATATATATATATATATATATATATATATATATGTAGTGAGCTTTAAAATGAGATGGATTAAAGCTGAAAATTTGACAACAATACGCAGCAAGAACAATTTGTGTTCATGAGTAATTTGGAGCAGCTATATTGACAGAAAATTATGAGAAGAATCCGAGCACCAAGTATGAGCAATTAGCAGCAGATGATTCTAAGCAAATAAGGCATCAACTAGAGCTGAAATTTAGGTGTGATTGTTGTATATATATATTTGTCGTGAACTAAAACTTAGCTAGTAGAGGTACACTCACATGCCCGGTATTTTTATGAGTGGATTCGGATGTCGTTTACGGATGAAAATCTTGTGAATTAATGCTTCTAGTGCATTCTTTTGCTTTTCATCTATTGTTTAAGCATGTTTGGAGGTTGAATACTTTCATATCCATGGACCACTAATCCAATAAATTTGAATTTGATTTGGAAGAAAATTGGTGCATTGACATGAATTTGATGGTGGGTTTGTGTATGATTTGGAATAAAATTGATGGAGTGACATTGATGTCACTGCATTTACAATCCGCGGCTGACTTTTGTTTTTTTTCATACAAAAAAAATGCATTGCGGTGTCACTTCATTGAAGCGTCTCTGTATCGCGGTGTCTCTGTATCTGGGGTGGTCAATGCATTGCGGTGTCACTTCATTGAAGTGTCTCTGCATCGCGGCGTCTCTGCATCCGAGGTGGTCACTGCATCGCGGTGTCATTGCATTGAGGGTGGTCACTGCATCGCGGTGTCTCTATATCGTGGGTGACCACTGCATCGTGGTGGTCAATGGATCTGGGGTAGTCAATGCATCACGATGTCACATCATCGAGGCGTCTCTGCATCACGGCGTCTCTGCATCGGGAGTGGTCACTGTATCGCAGTGTCTCTGCATCGGGGGTGGTCACTGCATCATGGTGTCTCTGCATCGGGGGTGGTCACTGCATCGTGGGTGGTCACTGTATCGGGGGTGGTCACTGGATCGGGGATGGTCAATGGTTCTGGGGTGGTCAATGCATCGCGGTGTCACTTCATCGAGGCGTCCTAAGTGTCTAATTAAGTCACCAAACTAGTCCTTATAAACAAATACCCAATTTTTTGCAATGCGGTGTTACTTCATTGCGGTGTCTGCATCATGGTGTATCTGCATCGCGGTGTCACTTCATCGCGATGTCTCTGCATCGGGGGTTGTCACTGCATTGCGGTGTCTCTGCATCTGGGTGGTCACTGCATCGGTGTGGTGAATGCATCGCGATGGTCACTTCATCGCGGTGTCTCTGCATCGGGGGTGGTCACTGCATCGCGGTGTCTCTGCATCGGAATGACCACATCATCGCGGTGTCTCTACATTGTGGGTGGTCACTGCATCGCGGTGTCTCTTCATCGGGGGTGGTCACTACATCACGTTGTCTCTGCATCAGAGATGGCCACTGCATCAAAGTGGTCAATGGATCTGGGGTGGCTACTGCATCGATGTGGTCAATGCATCGCGGTGTCACTTCATCGAGGCGTCTCTGCATCACGGTGTCTCTGTATTGTGGTGGTCACTGCATCGCGGTGTCTCTGCATCGGGAGTGGTCACTACCTCACGGTTGTCAATGGATCGCGGTGTCTCTGCATCGCGGCGTCTCTGCATCGCGGTGTCACTTCATCTCCGTGTCTCTTCATCTCCGTGTCTCTGCAATACGGTGTAATTTCATCACGGTGACTCTGCATCGCGGTGTCACTTCATCGGGGTGTCTCTACATCGTGGTGGTCAATGCATCGGGGTGGTCATTGCATCGTGGTGGTCGTTGAATCGGGGTGGTCACTGCATCGCGGTGGTTAATGCATCACGGTGGTTAATGCATCACGGTGGTCAATGCGGTGTCTCTGCATCGTCAAATGTCATAATATCGCGATGTATCTGCAATGCGGTGTCAATTTATCGTTGTGTCTCTGCATCGAGGTGGTCGTTGCATTAGGATGGTCAATTTATCGTGGTAGTCAATGCGGGTCAGGTCACCAAAAAAAAAAAAAAAAAAAAAAAAAAAAAAGGTCTCAGGTTCCAGGGATAAAAAAATAAAAAAAAAAAAAAACAAAACAAACAAACAAACATAACAAAACAACATGCATCCTGTATATGATACTAAAAATACGTAACAACACGTTAGCATCTTTCCAGCGCGCCTTCTTTTTTTTTTATTATATTAATTGAGGTTAAATTGATCTATGTATTAATTTTGTGTTTTTATAATCAAATAAGATTCCTTAGTGTCCTATTTGCCTAATTAATTCCAATATGTGTCCTTTTGGACATTTGCCCCAATTTTATATTATTTTCCTTTAAAATTAAGGCTTTTTGAAACGTAAAAAAACACTGTTTGATGGATCTGATTGTCAAACTGGATCGTTTCAGTTGCATTTTTAATTGGATTAATCGTCTTCGAGAAAAGAAAAATAATAATAACGCCTCATCTTTTTATATGAAAATGGAAAAGATTGTATTATTCACAATTGTAAAATGTTACAATATATAGCAAGTACAATAAGTAATCTAAGAGATTCTACAATAAATACCATATATTGTGTACACTATGATTATGTAAGAAGATCAACCTCGAGTAATTATAATTAATACAAAATATTTACAAAATAATGCCTAATACGCCCCCTCAAACTGGACGGGCGGAGTGAAGTCCAAGCTTGGTTTTGAACCTTGAGAAAGACGACCGGGGCAATGATTTAGTAAGGGCATCTGCTAGTTGATCAGGACTGGAGACATGAGAAACCCGAATTAAACCCTTCTAAACCTGATCACGGATGAAGTGATAGTCAATAGCTACATGCTTCATGCGGGAATGGAAGACCGGATTGGCGGATAGTTGCGTAGCACCCACATTATCGCAAAAGATGACCGGGACCGGTGTTGTAGTGAAACCAAGGTCTCGAAGTAGATAAGTGAGCCAATTGAGTTCAGCTATAGTGTCCGCCACCGCCCGATATTCTGCCTCTGTGGATGAGCGGGCGATGGATGTCTGCTTTTTAGAGCTCCATGAGATCAAGTTCCTGCCAAGAAAAACAAGGAAGCCACTAGTAGATGAGTAATCCTCCTTATTGCCACCCCAGTTAGCATCAGAGAACGCATGTAAATGTGGGGATGACTCAGAGAATAGCTGAAGACCCTCAGTGGTGGTGCCCGCAAGGTACCGTATCATTCTTTTAACTAACGACCAATGATTGACCATAGGAGCATGCATATCTTTGGGGCAGCTTTATTGACTCGCATATGATATATTAGAGGCGAGTAAATAGAAGGTCTTGGCTTCCCAAAATTTGTCGATCTTGAGAAACATCAGGATAGGGATCACCGGTGCATGCATAAGAGGCGATGGCATCCGCGGGTAGGGGGTGGTAATAAACTTTGGCATCCTGCATGTTAGTTTTGTGCAACAAATCAAGAGTGTATCGGTGTTGAGTGAGAAGAATACCATGTGAATTGTGGTGAACCTCGACGCCAAGGAAATAAGACAGTGGACCTAAGTCTGAATAGAAAACCTATAACCGAGGAGTCAATAACACGCCTGAATATGAGTTGGGTCACTCCCGTAATGATTATGTCATCCACATAGACAAGTAATAAAGTGAGGGTTGAGCCCGAATGAAACATAAATAATGAGGAATCCGCAGTGGAGTTAGAGAACCCAAGTGAGAGAATAAATGACTTAAGTTCCTGGTACCAAGCTCGAGGTGCCTGCTTGAGGCCCTAGATAGCCTTGTGAAGTTTGCAAATGTGCGAAGGGGCATCCAAATATTCAAATCCCGGAGGTTGGGCCATAAAGACATCTTCAGTGAGAGAGCCCTGCAAAAAAGCATTATTAACATCAAGTTGGCGCAACGACCAATGAGAGGCCACGGCCAAGCTAAGAACCAAGCGAATCGTGGTGGGTTTTATAACCGGCCTGAAAGTATCAAAATAGTCAATGCCTAGGCGTTGGGTGAAGCCTTTGGCAACTAAACGGGCTTTATAACGGTCAATGGAGCCATCAGGTTTGCGTTTGATCTTGAAGATCCATTTACAACCAACTACACTGAGAGAGGGATTAGGAGGCACTAATTCCCAAGTGCCATTTCTAACAAGTGCATCAAATTCGTCATTCATAGCTTGTCGCCAATGAGGGCTTTGCAGAGCTTGTTTAACAGTGGTAGGTTCTGTATCAGAGTATTTCGAATCAAGGCTAGCATGTAGGTTAATAAGTGTACGAGGTTTGAAGATGTTGTTGCGAGCACGGGTGACCATAGGGACGTAGATGGAGAAGGTTGTCCGGGAGTGAAGGAGGCCGGGGATGAGGGGGGCGGCTCAGGGGAGGAAGGAGGGGAAGGGGTGATCGGAGGGGTGGAAGAGGTGGGGATCGAAGGGGTGGGAACAGGGAGGAGGAGGAGGAGTGGAAAGCCATTCAGTTGGGGGGATAGGGGAGGGGAGGCTAGGACGGGAGGCAAAAGGGAAGACATCCTCAACAAATTTAACATCCCGAGAGACATACATCCGACCAGTGGAAAGATCCAGGCAGTGATAGGTGCTCTGAGTAAGGGAGTACCCAAGGAAGACGCAGGAGACAGAGGAAGCTTCAAGTTTGTGCCGGTTATACGGTTTTAACCAAGGGTAGCAAAGACAGCCAAAGACACGCAGTTTGTTATAATTGAGAGGTTGATGGAAGAGTTTGTGATAGGGGGTGTCCATGTCAAGGGTTTTTGAGGGCATGCGGTTGTTGAGATATGCAGCAGTGAGAACAACATAGGACCAGTAGGTGGAGGGAATGGATGCATGGTGTAGGAGGGAGAGAGCAGTTTCAACAATGTGGAGATGGCGGTGTTCGGCCATGCCTTTGTGTTGAGGTGTGTGTGGGGGGGGTGAAGTGAGGTGAGTAATGCCGTGGGTGGATAAAACATCCCTTAATTTAATAAAATCACCACCATTATCGGAAAAGAAAATTTTAATGTGTGTATTAAAGAAATTTTCAACGAGGATTTGAATTTTGAAAACTAGAATAACATCGGATTTAAGTCGAAGAGGGTAAAGCCGGATATAATATGTGAAGTGGTCAACAAAGCGTAATACTTAAAACCGTCAACAGAGTAAATGGGGGCAGTCCTAACTTCCGAATAAATTAATTCTAGGGGCCGAGAGGATTTTAACGTGGAATCATAAAAAGACAAATGATGACTTTTATTACTTAAGCACGAATCACAATAGGAAAGAGAAACGGGAATAACATCGAAACAATTATTTTTAATGATAGACTGAACAATAGGAAGGGCAGGATGTCCACAACGAGAATGCCAGACATTGGTGGACGCTTTATTGGCTGAAAATGCAAGCAGAGGGGCAGGAGACCATATATAGACGCCATCCCTACGAGGACCTTGGTGGAGGGTGTGACCCGTCTTCGGATCCTTCACCAAAAAGGAGTCAGATAAGAATTCAATTAGAACATTATTATCATCACAAAACTTAGAAACGGATATAAGATTACGGGATAGTTGGGGAACACACAAAACATGCGATAATTTAAAATTAAAATGAGGGAAAGGTAAAGTGGCAGAACCAGTGTGAGTGATGGGCGAGGCACGCCCATCAACGATAACAATGCCATCGAGACCATGATACGGTTCGTGCAGAGCAAGGAGATTTAAGTCGGCTGTCATGTGATGAAATGCTCCACTATCCAAGAGCCATGAGGATGGTTCGGCTTGAGCTGGGTGTGCTTGCGGACGAGGATGAGATGAGTGAGGGGCATGCATTGGTTGAAAATAGGGGTAGGTGGGACACCGTTTTTCTGAATGACCATGAATACCACAAAATTGGCATTTTCCCAAATACGGGCGAGGTGGATGAGGAGGCCGGTTCGGATTGTTGGGCTGTGGGCCACCGGATTGTTGACCACCAGGCTGTTGAGGAGGAAGGTAAGGGGCCTGCTGAGGAGTGGGATGCCATGAAGAGGAGCTGGAGGGGGCCCAAAAATGGTGCTGAGTTGCAAAGGCCGAGTGTGGACGGAGAGTGGTCAGTGGCTTGGGGCCATTAAACACGCTTCAAAATTTAACAATTTCTCATGGAGTTCATCAAAGTTGATCAACGTGTCACGAGCTTGGACAGCCCGAACCAACTCAGTGTAGTCATCACCTAGATGGAATAGAATTTGATCAATCAAGTCTTCGGGATCGAGAGGGGCCCCAAGAGATGCTAACTCATCGGCTTTGCTTTTCACAGTATGCATAAAGGTAGAAATTGGTTGGTTCCCTTTGGTTAGTGATCGGAAATGATGACGAAGTTGTTTAATGCGGCCTCGTGACGGTGTAGCAAATGTATCTTCCAGAATTTTCCATGCAGCCTGTGATGTTTTTGTGGGGAAATGAGAGATCGTTTTCAATCGAGTGAGCCGAGAATGGTATTGAGGATAAAACGATCTTGACGGATCCATAGGGAGTAAAGGGGATTGGGTCTTTGTCCTTTGTCGCCATAATGGTTTCCGCGGGCATGGGGATCTGGTGACATAGCCAAGCAGGGTCATCTGCAATAAGCAATGATTCGAATCAGAAAGGTGCCAAGCAAGGTAATTTGTGTGATCTAATTTAATGGGAGTTTGGGTAGGAGAAAGAGGGATGATGGAAGGAGTGGTGGTGTTAATATCGGGTGTAGTTTGTAGTGGTCATGGCAGGATTGCTAGGAAAGAAGACTTGCAAATGGGAAAGTCGGGAAAAAAGAAAAAAGGAAGGAAGGACATACAAGGAGGAAGAAGGGGAACTAACCAGATTCTTATTTCTCTCGATACCGTTATATGAAAATGGAAATGATTGTATTATTCACAATTGTAAAATGTTACGATATATAGCAAGTACAATGAGTAATCTAAGGGATTCTACAATAAATACCATATATTGTGTACACTATGATTATGTAAGAAGATCAACCTAGAGTAATTATAATTAATACAAAATATTCACAAAATAATGCCTAATATCTTTATCCTATAAATCATCCCATGACCAAGTTTATAATTTATGCTTATTTGGTTTTTTTGGGTTGCTGATATGATTATATAGCTTCACTTTATCAACCTTGAAGGCAAAGAGGGTGAACAGAATCGTTGTTTGATTTGTGACATCAGATCATATTATAGTAAAAGACAAATTACCAGGGGAGTATCCAATTCTATCTGAAGGTAATACATTCAATTACACCAACAGGTAAAATTTTGTTTGTTAATAAAGTATACTAGTGCTTGGGTATGCCGTGCCTTGCACGGCATGCCCTTTCCAAGGATTTTCAATTATATACTGTTAAGTGCATATTCAGTTTTTTAAATTTGTACATATTACATATATGAAAGATGTTTGAGTACGTTGATTGAAATTAGAAAGCATATAAGAGTAAGTCATACATATTCATAAAGATGAAAACCACAATAAAAAGCCATGCATTTATTGAAAAAGGTTATAGTGCCCATAATAAGTTACAAAAGCAACAAAACATTACATCTTTGGTAAGAAGCATCGATGCAATTACATAAGCAAAATATGCATCAATGGTTTTTACTTCACATTCAAGCAAAACATACATATTATTCAAAACCATTAACTGTCAATGGATGCACAATTAATGGCCATAACATGCAAATTTCAGCAATCATCAACAAAAGAACTAAACCTCTTACATAGATTTGATATACGGCTACTTGGCATGGCTTGAAAACAAACAACTGTCTTTGCTCAAGTATCTCAATGCTGTGTTTTTTTTGAAGACTGAACTCAAAATGTGGCTGTTGACTTGGTCCAAATAACTCTAATGGATTCATTGTCATCATGTCATAAGCACATTTGAAGAAACCTACACACTCTTTTATACATAAACAGCAAAAATGTGGCATAGTTTAAACACCCTTACACAATAAATACATAACAGCATTTATGAGATCTAAAAAGAAAATGCAGGCAAAAACTGAAAAATCCAAATCATACCCTAAACGACCAAATAAATATGCAGAAGTAAATGCGCAACCAAGGATATTTTTGATAGTGAATAAAGCCTTCAGTGTAAATGCTCGCCGCAGGTGTAAGGGAAGCAGTTAAGAGCAAAAGACCAAGCACAAAATATCACTACCAGCTTCAGAACATTTACGGATCATGCAGATAATGAGCATGCATTAATTAAATAACCCCAAAAAAAGAAGACTTTAATGTAGAAAAAATTCATTGCAGCAGAGAAGAAAAGGAAAATCAGTAAAGGGCCTTAAGGATTGACTGCAATTTTTATATCACATGCTTAAATGAATTAAAAAAACCAGTAAGTGACAAAGCACAAGGCAACAACATTTATTACTCAGAAAAGATTCAGTACATGAACCAAACAGGAGGAAGGTATAATTGTTTGATGGCAGTGTAAGAAACTCAGTAAAGAGGTAAAGACAAAGTAGTAAACATCAATACCAACTGTAGATTACTTAGAGTACATGCACCTAATAAGCATACATTAACAGGGAAAAAAAGAAATAAATGCAGCAATAAATTTCTATGAAAAAAGAGGAGGAATTGGGTAGCACCTGAACGTGGAGTGGATCTGTGAGAGACTTTGAAGCAAGAAGGGGTATTTAAAGTGATTTTAGATCTGCAAAACCGTCCAAAAGACCATTGGAGTAAAGTATTGATACCTAACATGTAATAGAACGAAGCTTTGTAATAAAACCTACGTATTTAGGTCTCAGCCATAGGCAAGCTGCTTTCTCTGTCTTTACACGGTATAAACGCACCATCCAATTTCTTTTATCCGGTAAACGACTCAACCCAACGGATCTTGGCACCCCTCGTCTGAACAATGACATCAACATAAATAATTTCTTCCAAATTTTAAAATCAAACATCCCTTCCATTAAATTTCAAGGACACAAAACCCAGCTCCCTAAACCTTTCCAGCGGCGCCACTGAGGAGATAAGGCCACATGTCTTCATTGACAGATATGCAGTGACCATAAAGTGGTACATACGTCTCTATTAACCAGGAGGTAGAGCTGATTTCCAGAAGAAGAAAAACAGGGATATCCAAAGGGAGCTGCTGTGATTTTTTTTTTTTTTTTTTTTTTTTTGGTTTCTGCAAGAAACCCTTCCGTATGCTACGCTATAGTGGAAGAGAAGAATAACAATAGTCTTTAAAAGTTTAAGATCCGACACGGTGTCGGCACTCCACGACACCGACACTTCCATGCATTCATGAACTCTTTTTTTTAATTTTCTTTTTCTTTACCTAAGTTTTATTCAGTGGAAACGTTAAAAAACGGGATTTCTATAATGTTATGGCGTGTATGTATATTAAATTTTGGAACTAAACGCTTATATATATATATATATATATATATATAACGTTTAGCAAATAGCGTGTCGTTAAATTTTGGAATCAACTATATCGCATATATATATATATATATATATATATATATATATATATATATATATATATATATATATATATATATATATGTGTCCACGGCATGATATGTCATTAAATCTTGAATTAACCGTAGCGCCCGTTTCCATGGCGCATCGTGAGACATATCCGTGTCCGTGTCTATGTAACCTAAACAAATCTTTTCGAATAATGTTTTAAATAATAATAATAATAAGATAAGACAAGGTGACTTTATCTAATCTCGTAGATCGGTACGATTTTTTTTTGGATAAATTGGATAGTATTTACGTAATAACCGGTACCGACTAACCGAATCGAACCAAACCTATTCATTCATGAACGAATCGAACTAAACCGTGTATATGATATATGTTTTGATTTTATATTACGGTTTTGAAAAAGACTTAAAACCGAAGTAGTAAACCGAACCGTGAACAACCGTAAATAAATACAATACAATATAGGAGTACGCAAAAAAAAAAATCACAAAGCTGGACACGTGGCATGCAGAGCATTGTCCAAACTTTGCGCACAAAAAAAAGAAGGGGTGACGTGGGTTAATGTGGGAGCAATTTGCTCTCACAATTAATAAGTAGTAGGACAAGCATATTATTGTATATTATATATTTCTATTATTCCATATTTTATGGAAGCTAATGATGTTTACTATATGAATATAATGATGAAACAAGTCAATATCATATTAAAAATGTGATCTACATGATCAATTAAATGAATCCCTGAACGATTAATAGCTAAGGCGACAATATTTTATCTTCTAGACAATTTGAAAAATATATCATCATCCGAAGATGATCAATATATCAAACGAGTATATACATGGATTTGAAGTCCATCTGACTTGTTGAAAGCTCGTAAAAGTGAGTATAAAATTCACAGTTAATGACGAAAATGAATACAAAATTCACATATTCGAACGTCGGACATGCCAAATACTCGTAAAAGTGAATTTGAGATTCACAACAAAAATGTGGACGTGTTATTCACAAAAATAACTTAGGACCTAAACTCCATTGAAAAAGACATGTTTCCACGGTGATTTGAAATTTAGAGATATAAATCTACTGAATATATCAATAAATTTATATGATCATCGATAAATAATATTTTATCGTAATGGTATGCCCTTGAAGTGGCACTACCGATTGAAATGATTCATGATTCATACGAAGTTAATTATGATGGTTGTGTCATAATTAAATACATAAAAGTCTCCCATATGTGGGATATGAAAACACTGAATTATCACTGATATGACTGATAAGTCCGGACCAAATAATGACACTCAATCCTTATAAAGAATGCGACTCAGTGTATTAGTATTCGGTTATGGTCATGGACGAGGAAATTCTTGATACAGTCCTAATATACTTCAAACGATTGATACAATAAGCATGATAAGAAACGAAATGATCTTTAAAAGATCAAGCCACGTACCATAATTGGTTGTAATTTTGAGGAAATTAGCTTTTGAAATTTTAGCATCGTTTGTGGTAAATGAATAAATAAATTGGTTTCTTACCTTTGTATTATTTTGAAATGGCGTGAGATTTTTTATATCGTTTATATGTTACTTTATGTTTTAGAAATATATTTTCTACTATAAAATGGACATTGTATGAAAAATACATGATATTGTCATATCATTTAGTTAATTGAATTGATATTAACCATAACTTTACAATAATTGCATGATCATTGAAGTAATTAATGCATTCATTGTATTTTAGGTAAAAGTGTTTGCATTGATTTTAATAAATAAAATCATATTTGTTTATTCAATGAAAAGATCTTATTTTTTTTATGATTATTGTAAGAATAGTGATAATTATTAATGTGATTATTTATACATATCTTTATTACAAACGAGATATATTCAACATGTGGTTTTTGAAAAATGAAGACCATGTATATGGTCTTTGATTGTAATGCGCATTTGATCTATAATTCAAAATTCGTTGCCTAGTTGTGGTAAGAGTGAATATGACAACATATTATAATGTTTTATAAATGAGTGTAATTATTCATAATAATTGATTCACGAATTGTAATACTTGATAATTGTCTCTCGGATCCACTAGCATTTATAATATCAATTTGATTTGCTTGAAGTGATACATAATTTAATTTTCTATTTGAAATGATTAATCATTGTAATTCATTTATATTATGTGACAATTGTCATCCTTTGGAACAAATTATTGCTTATTTCGTTCTGAAGGAAGAAATGGAGCCGGAACATAAGAGCGATTAAGTTGCCTCATCAATAGTGTGACACACACATTATATTGAGAAACAAGTTCTCAAAAGAATATACGGGAGAAGCAAATGTTAATGCAATATGCAAGTGCTATATTGAAACAAAATATTTTGAAATAAAGCACTATTCTCTCCCAAATCTCGAAAATATCTTTTTGAGTAATATGAGTATCGCATCGAGATTGAGACAAATGAAGAGCAATATGCTTGAAAATGATAAGACATGTCCATTCCTAGGTGAGAATGTGACCAACGCTTTATCCATTTATCAAGAAATCATATTATATGAGTCCATTCCGCGAAATGAATGCGATCAAATTATAATGCATTGAGTTGGTTCCATGACCGAACATAGAAAAGTCACATTCTTCTAGAGATATCTATTACCGTGGTTGTTACTGTTTTGTTATGAGATGTTCATCATGAAAAAAAATCCCACCAAAGGTGGTTGGTGATTATTGAATATTGGCATAACTCGGCGTAATATAAGCATTTTATATATTCTATTGATTATGAGAAAGGATATAAAATCTGCATAAGAGATTATCTAAGTCCCCCGCCTGAAAAATATCTAAGAAGTTTGTTGATACCGCGATAAGAGGATTTCACATTGAAATGTTGAATCCGTCATGGGTTATTGATATCGATGATGATAAATTGTGATTTAAAATAAAGGGAGATATGAACCGAAAGTTCATTACGTCATTTTAATTATTTCTCTTAATGGGATGTGAAGCGATTTGAATGATTTCTAGAGAATCTAAATCGAAATAGTGGTATATTAAACGCATGAAGCGCAAGAAATATATTTCAAAGATATAAATCTCATAGAAATGAGATAGTTAAATAAATCATCAATGGAAAACACTATGTTTTGAAATGTGTAAATCGCTTGAAGCGAATGACAGAGCATCAAAGTATAGCTCGGTGCAACATATTTGATGCAGATCAATTCTCGGCATTAAGGTGAGATAAAGAAAACCCCATCTTAGAATAAAAGAATGCCGAGAATTTTAATAACATAAATGATCTTCAGTATCTAGCAATATTTTACTTGTAGTATTTTACAATAAACTGCCAGATGTCTTTATTGAAAATAAAGCAGTGACGATTTACAAAATGCACCAAATCAAATCTGATTGATGATATTTCTCTACGCCTTGAAGCATAGATGACCGATCGATGTAAAAGATAAAAATCTGCGGTAATTGAATTCATAGTCAGTCACTCCTGAATACTATTAAAGGGATTCATCATGGAGACGAAAACCCCAAATAAAATTGCACGTGCATCAAATAATTAAATATTGGGGTTGCGGATCAACCAATCCATACATTGATAAGGAATTGGTTCATGCTAATATCGAATTAGTAATGAATTTTATGGGAGAAATTTATAATAAAATATCATAGTCGTTGACGACATACTTGTCTCTTTCATTGCTATTATTATATCTGGATGCAATACCTAAGTCATTAGCAGAGTGTTAGAAACACTCGGACTAGGTAAAAATGAAACAAGCAATTGAGGGAGTTAGAATTGGAAATATTTGTTTGATAATGATCAAATATATTCTCCCATTATAAACAATGTTATGTTCCGCTAACTAATATATTTGGCAGTAACTTTGATTTTTCATATGTCATGACCGTATCTTAATGGGTCGTTGGACATTAATATTGATATGAAAATCCTTACTGGATTTCAGAAACGAATTAAGATGACAATCGCAACATGCATACCGTTAAGTTAAAACGTCGTTAACATTCATGTTGAATGTAATATGGCTATAGTATAGTCCTATTGAGGAAGAAATATATATAAGTAACTCAAACATAATGTCATGAATTTATAGCACTAAGACGTGTGAGAGTGAAAATATATGCATGCAATTGCGATTGTATTACTTTCCCATTGTTTTTAATTATAGTTTTTGTTGGGGTTCCATGTGTTGCACGAATGAGTAGTGGCCAAGAAAATATTTAGCCCCAACATTCAATTATCTACATGAAGTCTATAAGGGACGGATATACAAAGTGCACTCTAGTAACAATCTAGAAGAATTGTTCACTAAAATCATTTCTACATCTGTTTTGGAATAGAATGTGTTTATAGTACTTTAATGCGTACATAAGGTAGATTGTTGTCGTCAGGGGGAGTGACAACTTTAAAACTATTTTAAGCATTTGGTCTTAAAATCAATGATTGTACTTTTTTTCCCTTTAACCAAGTTTTTCCCACAGGGTTTTCTTAGTTAAAGTTTTTTAACGAGGCAGTCAGTGCAACACATAAAACGCATATGGCATGAATTGTTTTCCTTGTCTAGTTTTTTCCCACTAGGTTTTTCTAGCAAAGTTAATAGTGCATGACATATACGTTATGCAACTCAGATCGAGGAATTAACTAGCCACATAATAGACTTGCAAAAGAATAAGGAAAATAATGTGCAACTGATCCGATCATCCGACACCATGAAAGATTTATTTGCCAAGACATCGCCGGCTGTAAAAATTTGAGAGACTGGGGAAGAGTATTGTGATGCAGCGTTCAAAAGACCTTAATTAATGCATGGTTCAAGGGGAGTAAATCAACATAGATAAATATGTACTCTTTTTTCTTAACAAACATTTTTTCCCACTGGGTTTTTTCTTAGTAAGGTTTTAATGAGGCATATCGGATCTATTGTTTATTGAATAATAGATATCCAAGGGGGAGTGTTATAAAAGATAATAATATATTTATCTATTATTCAAACTGATTTTCTAATTTATCTATTATATTGTATTCACATTGTAATCTCTACTATAAATACCCCATGATACTAGTGAAATAACACACAAACATTTCTCCTTTCTCCTCAGAACTTTGTTTTTTTTTCTTTCTTTTATTTCGTTTTATAACATTGCTCACGTTTTTTTTACTTCCGTATAATTGATTTGATTTTAGCAATGCAATGTTTTTTCTAATTTTTATTATGAAAATTATAAAACAAATTACAGGTAAAATTAATCCTTGGGACACGCACCCCGCTTTCTTCCCGTGTTTACTATTAGGACACAAGCCAGGAACTCAAAACCTCGGTCCGTAACAAGAGTTCGGAGAAGAGAGAAAGAGAATGCACGAAAGCAGGCCGAGAAGAGAGGTCCGGTCATGGATAGGTGCTAAATCAACTGCTCTCCACAATCGCTGATAATACCACTTAAGGACGGATAGACCATCCACCCAGTTTCCATACCCACTTCTACAAAGGTTGGGCTTGATAGGAGCAAGAGACTTGGTGGCAACATCAGTTCTATTAACCAAGACAATTGTCGTTTTTTTCTCTTCTTTTTACTTAATATAGTTTCATTTTCAAAGCAATTGTGGGATAAAATTGGAAAAATTCGTTTGGGACGTTGCTCAGTCCGTGAAAACTAAACACGTCAGTCTTATATTGCAATGATAAACTACGTGAATTTTGTGGAAACGCTTAATGAAAGACACACACAAATTGAAGTAATACCTGGAAACAAGAGGCTGAAATAATTCCCAGGGCATGAATACAAACAATTGAGGATGTACACGACTAGCATGGTCATTGCGGAGCCAGTGGTGGTGCGGGGCAAGTTCAATGGGACTTTGTGCCAACAAAGACAACCTCATATTTTTTTATTCACACTATTATCACTAGACGTAATGTGATTAATCGTGATATGTGATAAATTTGAGCTAGCTGCTTTGGCTAAACTCAAAGACTCGACAAAACCAAATGACATGTTCCTTAATGTTGCCTATAGTCTATATTTTTTTGCAAATACTTTATGACATGTTTGAAAACTATATATGAACCAAATAATTTACTTAGATGATATTTTGTCACGTAGTTTATATGCAAGTAATATTTTCATATATCATACCACAATTATTAAAAAAATGTGTGTTAAAGTGTCCAAGTGTCCCACATTGGGATTTTGTGAATGTTTAATCCACCATATTAAGAGATAAACTTTCCTCATCTCACAACCTAGGTTTTGGGGATGAGGCTCTCCTGTTATATGAGCTTGGGTCTAGATATTTTACATGGTATTGGAACTACCCATTTATAGTGCAAGTGTTGCGTTTCTTTGTTGGTCTTAAGAGTTATATGTTTTGTGTGTCATGTGACCCAGGCTCTTGGCCTTAAGAGTGCCTTTTATTTTTGTTGTGTGTCATGTGACCAGGCTCTTTATAGGCCCACACTTGAGTTGACGTGTTAAAGCGTCCACGTTAGGAACTTGTGAATGTTTCGTCCATCATATTAAGAGATGGACTTTACTCACCTCACAACCTAGGTTTTGGGGATAAGACTCACCCTTTTATTTGAGATTAGGCCTAAATTTTCTACATTGACTTATCCATTTCTTTGTGACATATAAAATAATCGATAGAAAGATGTTTTCAATTTTTTTCAAAAGATATGCATGAATAAAAATTTAGCAAAATCAATTCGCTGAATAAGTTTAATATACAAAATTGAAACCAACTTTATGACTCACCGTACCTTATGCGACTAATTTTGTAATAACCCGAAAATTCAAGAAGGATAAAGATGTAAAAAAAAAGAATTTAATTATTAGTTTCCTATTTTATATTTAACCTAAAAGAAATAATAATTAAAAGGAGTTGATTATTAATTTAATGGATTTAAGTAATACTATTTAAGGAAAATATCCTCCAAAACCCCTTTTTTCATTCACATTAAAATTCTGATTAAACGAAGAAAGGAGCGACGACTTCGACGCAAGAAAAAGGAGAAACGTAATCTTCCAAATCGAGGTTGATCGATCGAGCTTTTGTGTAGACGATAGTAGAAGGACTTTGATCACCGCGGGAAGATGATCGTTTCTATACAAACGGTTTGATAAACGGTAAGCTTTCGATTCTAGTCCTAGTTTAGAATTCATGAGTTCTTGAGGATTGAACCTGCATTTTCGGTGTTTGGATAGTTGGCTAATCGTAGTTCGTAATTTGAATCTTAGGGTATTCGTAGAGGCGTTCGGAGTTGAGAATTCTAGGCATTGTTTTGGGATTTGCTTTCAATTTCCTTTAGAAAGGATCAAGATAAGGGGGTGTTTTTCATCGGTGCAATTACAGCTATGTTGTTAATACATTTTACAGATTTTTTTGTCGTTTGGTATAATTTTTACAGGTTGTTTATTTAATATATAATTTTTTATATTGCCAAGTTGCTGCCGAAAGAAGGAACGAATAATTGGACAAGTTTCATGTTGATGAATGTTGCCGTCCATATAGTTGCCGTAGGAGAAAATAGTAATAATATGAAAATAAGAGAAGTTTGCAGACAAGTAAAGGTTTATATGGTAAAAGTTTATATGAACTCTGTTGATATATATATATATATGTACATGTATTCGATCTAGTTACAGGAAAAAAATTATAAATGTATTCAATTGATATGGTTGATTAAATAGATGTTATGTACGTTAAGAAACTTTATTTAATTTATATACTAATAAAGTATGTATAACAAAGTACTATAGATGTCTAATGACGATATTAAAAGTGTGATATATATTACGGTAAAAATGCATTATATTAATTTTATACTTTTAAGTGTATTTCTCGATACAATGTGGTATGTATGTCTTTGAGACATTAATTGGAATGTGGTAAAGTCTAACTGCCGACTTCAGGTGCCTTAGCATCAATCGCCACAACTGAGACCCTCTGCGGGGAGAAGGTGGTAGCCCATAAGGCGGTTGTTTAGACCTTGCGGGGTCATTGGTTTAGTAGTCATTGATGCATTTTACAACGTGCTAGGTAGTTAGTCTAGATTGTCTAGGACTAGATGTCCTTAGGAAGCCTTTATAAGTGGAATGAACTTAGGTGGTTAGATTAACTACATAATAAACATATGTGATGAGTCTAAAAGCTAAAACGTTGTAATTCTTGGTGAGACACATTTATGATTCGCAGCATGGAATCATTTCTCATACGTAACGGACAATATTCGGGTTTTGGGAAATGTTCCACACGAAACCATCCGTGCCATATGAGGTGCTGAATATTTCCCGGTGCATACCCATCATTCGGGCATTGTGTCCTTGAATTACAATGTAACATAGATAATTGCTCGTGAGGATGCTAACAGACCTAGCAGAGGGGAGTGTATTTTAATGCAACATATGTGGTAGGTGTGTAGATCAATATGTGTAATCGCTTTTCTACTTACTTTACTAAGTGCGTATGTACTTACCCCTCTTCTTTATTGTCCCCACCCGAGAAGGTGGTTATCGGACGATGATGAGTATAGAAGCGATGATGGAGTTGATGGAGCCGATGTTTGAGCTCGAGATGATATGTTGATGTTGACACTTTTATTTACGCATTTTATTATTCGGTTTTGAGAGGTGGATTTTAGTATCTTTTCGGTTTCATTTGGGATGTAATAAATTAAACAACATTTATTCCGTTGTTTGTCGTTTGACATTCTTTTCTGAGTTATCTTTAGTTTTAATTTATTTCGCTTTTACTCTGATTAATTATTACGAAGCTTATGTATATATATTACTTTTGACGATTTAAAAAGTTAACTAGATGTAACAGGTGTGCGTTGCACACGTTCGTTGGCGGTTCGTTGTTGTTTGGTTTGGTAAACTCTATGAAACAATACACTCGAATAATATACCACGGAAAATGGGGGATGCTAAACTCTATGAAACAATACACTCGAATAATAGTGCAGTTGCACAACGATAAATACTGCAAATGTAATATGCAAATAGTATCAGGGGCATAGAAGAAACATGTTACTCGATACGATAAATACAATCAAAAGGTGACATGAAGTACAACGTCTGGACATCAAAATGTACAAAGGATCGTGCAACTATGTAGGAAAATATGCGAAGAAACACAATATCTCAAAAAACCTTTGCGACCTCGGCAATAATATCGAGGCAATCGCATAGCGAAGAACATCATTGAGGGCGGGCAGGAATTCGCAACCAAAAGATACAACCTACAAACGCAAGAAAAACAGCATTATTGATGCAGTCATTCAACTTACCCAATTAGTTCCCTCGAGCTGACAATAGAAAGAGGAGGAAGTATAGCCAGCGATTCCAGATGTAAATGCATATATAACCACCAATGCGGCTAAAAGAGATCCGCGGTTGTAAGGATAAAATACACCCACAAGTGCAAGTATGAATATACAGATTGCATTTGAAACAAATAGAGATTAGACGAGATACATCGCTGCATAACTCACCAAATGGGGGGAGGAGGGAGGGAGAGGGGGGAGAGGGGGGGGGGGAGGAGGAGGAGATAGCCACGAAACTTATTAGAGTGAATAGCCGAGTACCACTCCCAAGAGCAAAGAGCAGACAAGCAAAGATTTGTACTTAGGGTACTGAAAACATCACCATGAATATACTTCCACCCGGATTCTTCTTGATCATCTGCTGCCTCCTCGTCATGGGCATACCTTTTGAAAAAGATTCATTGTCACGGATTTTATCTAACAAAGCAAACAAGTAATAAAATTTATAAATCCGGTATTCCCCAAGTGTAGGGATCGTAGTACAGCAATTAATACCGGAGTCGATCACAGGGAATCGGGGTATCTAGTTCAATTAATTCTTCTAATTTGTCACTACTGTTTATTTCTAAACCTAAACTAAAACGGAAAGTAAACTGGACAGAGGATTGTACTACATTGTTGGTTTGACCATTACTTTCACCAGCTACAATGGTACCATTTACGGGGACACAATACGTCTGAAGTTGGTTTGACCCGGAACGATCAATTGAAGGAATTGAAGGAATCAAAGGAAACATAAACAAATGAGCAACCAGAACTAAAGCGACAAATGAAGCAATGACTGCCACCAGGGACCATGAGCCCATCCATTTCTGGAAGGAGGACATGATCCAGGGAAAATCTTCTCCTCCTTAACTAATCCTTGTTCACATAATCGTTTACTCAGACAGTTGCAGTGACCTTGAAACTGAAATTTGACTTAGTTATTAAAACTTCAGCCATTGGATCCGTATAAATCTTATGGTGAAATCTCTTGAGCAAACATCCCACATGTAGCGGTGAAAGTGAGAAAAATTATGTGCTTTTTAAATCGATTTCCCACTGCCACTCTTTGTTGATGGAATAATTGACCGCTACTGGTAAGACCTCAACAATATAAAGGCAAACCATATCATTTCTTATTCAGGAGAGAAGCATCTGTTTTAAGATACAAAAATAATGCATGCATATCTTTCTACTGTATGACCTCTTTCTTGTGGAGTTTTGCTAAGTCCAAAGTGTCTACCACAGAATATGCATCCACAGTCTAAATTTTGGAGTGAATGGCTCAAAAATCAGTGTTTATAATATCGCCCCAGGTTAAGTGAACCCATATTTGGCAGCGAAATCACTGCACATCAGCTAGCTGTAATGCAATCAGACAAACAAAATGGCTGGGTAGTTGAAGTAATCATAGGATGTCTTCATGTCCATCATAACAAGGTTTGTGACAAATCTTACTAAAACCCAAGAAAGCATTTACCAGAAAACAAACGAAAGCAAAGTGATGTATCTTTACTATTAGTGCAGGCATTGTTAAGCTCCACAACCCTTTTTAGCCAACTTCTATCATACGAAAAAATGGCAGCCAAAACTAACACGAAACTAAAATGTAAACCAAAAGCTCGCCCTCACCCCAGAACAACATATACAAACCCATAAATTATCCATCTTCGCGAGTGTTATTCAGTTCAGTGTTACCTGCATTGCCGCCCAATCAGGATAAACATGGAGATCAGGCTGATCCTGTAAATGACAAATAATAATAATAACAACAATAATAATCCTGAAAGACCTGGATAGCAAATTCACGAGTTTGATATGGTAGAAAAGAACATCATAGGCCTCGGTAAGGTCTTCATCAAAACGATCAAAATCTCGAATTGATCCCAATTTCCTCCCAAACCCTTGAACACACCAATCTAATTCCTTATAAATCAACGAAATCGCTACTACAAGGAAACAAAAACAGCAGAATCGCCAATCAAAAAAGATAAAAGGTAGTACTACAAAAAAAGATAACTTTACCTTTCACAAAAATGCATAGTATTATTCTGAGGTACCAAATAAGAGAAATTAAACAGCACAAAAAATAAAGAGGCACGAAGAAGAGCACACCGGAAGTGGAAATTGCAGGCCTGGATATGATCGCCTAAAGCACCAACATGAAGCAATCCAACTCACCAATCCAGAATCCTGATCAACAATCATAGCATGCAAACATAAAAAGAAGAATCAGACCTTCTTCTCGGGTGCCTTGTGCCCAGAACAATAAATCAGACACAGGTTACAAACAAAAATACACATGAAAATAAAATAAGGACACTAACCTTCAAAGTTGAAAATGGACGAAAGAAATGAGGGTTTTCTGATCTCGGTGATGCAAACAAACCACCGTTCTCTGATGCAAACAAACCGCAAATATGACAACAGTGAAATCGGAAGCCATTGTTAGTGGGTGTGATGCTTTTAAGCTGCGATAATCTGAGGCGGTGGGGTAATGGGAGAAGACGATTGGTGACAATGGACGGTGGTGGAAGCTGATGTCAGGTAAAGAAACGACGTCGTTTCTGCGGTGAAGGAGCGAAAAAAAAAAAAAAAAAAAAGACAGAAACGACAAAAATGGTAGTACAAACATGCGAATGTAATAGTTAACTCTAAGTTTAGATATATGTATGCCGGGCGTTTTTTCCGGATAATGACTCGGTATCCGGGACGGGGCGTCACAATTTTTTTATGTATCATTATACATCACTCTTTTAATGTGATAAATCATTTCATGACACAAAGTGTTTGGGTACGCTTAAAACATCCTCAGTTGGAACAAATCCAATTATAATATCAAATGATGGTCGGTCACTACATATGTGCGTATATAAGGATAGAAGAAACACCATGAAAAAACATTGAGCCCACGATGTTCATTTTGGACCCTAAAAACATAAGACTCAAAAAAGGATTGGTCCTTTGTTTCTATGATTGACCTATTTCAATAACAAGGTGGTCGTTTTTGTTGACCTAAAGTCAAGGCCTTTGTAACACCCCAATAATTCCAAGTAATGGACGGAAAGTAAAATCGAGTTTTATTTTAAATAATTATCCAACTAGAATTAATGGTTGTAGGATTAATTATTTCCCTAAAAAGAAACCCCCATCCCCATAACTCCCACACACGCTCCTTTATCAGAAAAATATGGAATTGAACAATCCCGAGAAGTTTGGGCAAAAGAGAATGTCTCAAAAAAATCAATGGTGAAAAAAGTTGTTGTGACACTTTGTTGTCTACATTTGTTGATTATAACATGCCTATAGAATGTCCTTCAAAACCACTCAAAAAATAAAATGTCCTTAAAAAAAAATTTAAATAAAATGCCTACATCATTTAAAGGTGTAAAAGCGTACATATTACCCAGATCTTTGTAGCAGTAGAATCTCATAATAAAATAAAATTAAATGAAAGGCGAGTGACTTCCTAGGTCTTTGGACAATCGCAATAATAATCTTTGGGAATCAGGCCCAGATCAAGATTTTGTACCGTATTGGCCCCAAATAAATTGGAAATAGTATGCATTGACCGTAGAGTATTTATTATCAAGACATGATGTAGCAATTATTTTTGCAAGTTAAACCCAATGGAAATTATGCGATCAAAGATGAAATCATATTGCATTCATAGTTTGATTTAATATGGGAATTTTTAAGTAATTTTTATAAGATTGGTCGTGTCAAAATAATAGAAATAAGAGTCGTTCATTGGTGTGGTCAAAAGTGGTGCATGAGATGGTATTTTTTTTTTCCTTTCTTTCTATTAATCACCCTTTTTTTTACTACTGACACATATTTCTTTTATTATTTTTTCGGGTAAAAAAACGTCGGTGCCACTGATATTCCTTGTTGAACACCAACGTCAGTGACACTGATGTTGTTGTTCAACAAGGAACACCAGTGGAAAGTCGTGGACTGACGTTTTCTAAAATGTAACACTTTTATAAAGGGAACGTCAGTGCCACTGGTGCTCCTTGCTGAACACCATCGTCAGTGACACTGGCGTTGTTGAAAACTAGCGTTGGTGTTCAACAATGAACACCAGTGACACTGACGTTTCCTTTATAAAAAATCACCGGGTGCCGAAATAATTTTTTATGGAGCTAGAAGCAATAGGGTGCCGAAAGTAAATAGGGGTATGCCGATAAAACCCTTTTTTTTAGACCGGAAAGATCAATACAGTATGAGCATGGGCCAATGTGTTACTGAAAATCTGATTAGATGTCACTTAATTAAAACCACCTTTGTAAAATCATAGTATGTGGACTTTTTGATGACATAGGTGGTGACTTAAATGGTATGCTAACTAAAAGCCATGATGTGAAACGGTAGTGATGAGGGTCGAAGTGAGTCTCTTCACGTGTCAATAATATATTAGATAACCATTAATTGAAGATACAGAAACTAGCGTTAAGGCCCAGAGGACCCACTTTATGCCTAAGGACAGACCTGAACAGCACCACCGCAGGTCGGCTAGGTTGATGAGGAGCTCGGGTCCACGCAATATAGGCCGAGACGGTCCTCGCCGCAGGTCGGACAGAGCCTTCCTTATCCGATATTGCTCACGTGCATAAATTATAAGATAAACATGGAAAGAATCTCAAGTCATTAAGACTCTGGTCCTATATTCAAAATATCCATAATTATTTTCCTACAATCAAGGAGATTAAACTATAATTATCCATTCCTTAAGGAATACGAAATTCGAGTCCAACTAGGACCCGGCCCATGCAAACCTAGGGCACAAGACTCTCTATATAAACATTCCATAAGGAACTACTGAGACTTAATTCCTTAATAATTCAAAGATATATAGGCAACTTGAGAACAAGTATTCTAAGGCTCGGTCTAAAAATCACTCAAACCACCCCCCGTTTCAATATTTTCCCGTCTTTCTTAACCTTGATCTAATTACCATTAGATTATACGCCCGGGTTTACACACGACAATTTCCAGCATCGTCAATGGCGCTAGAAGGAGGGTCTTCTACTGCCAATTGTTCAAGATCCAAAAGGAAAACAGAAGCCACCCAAGGCGAAACCGTTAACGCCGGTGGTGACAAGGATAGAGGGATCTGGTAGCGGCGCGCTTCATCTTCTGAAACACAGGTAGGAAGGGAAAGTTACCTGAGATCAAGCCCACTAGGCTTTGGTGCAACTATTGGTGACCATAGAACCACCGCCCCTGCAAGCCATCATACAGGCTGTAATACAAGAGAAGGATCCAACGGATCCTCCATCACAAAACACCACTCACAAAACAATGACAGACTCAAGATTTGAGCTCCACAGGACGGACTCAAGAAATTTATGTCCGCGGTACGTACTCAAAAAGTTTGCAGGACAAACTCTTCAAGTCTGCAGGACAGACGTCAAAACATTGAGATCCGTAGGTCGGACAAACTCTCTATGTCGGCACATCAAGCGTTAGAACAACAAGTGGCGGCCATGGATGCAAAGGTGCATATCAACTGGCTATTTCAAATGACAAGACCATTCCACGGAGCTGGCATGCAAATAATCTCTATGAATTTAATGTCTAAAACAGGCTCCAGACTCCAATAAGTTATTTCAATGTTATTTTGTCTTTCCGTTGTGTATGTTTGTAATTAAGTTTACAGGACAAACATATGCGCACAGAGTGTACGAAACACAAACTCACTGAGTCTGCAGGACAGTGATGACGGTCAACCTGGTATCATATTTTTGTTAGGAAATCTACGCGGGAACGCAGCGGAATTCAAAAATTTATTTTACTTTTAACCAGGATCGACTTCGTTTAAGCAAAAAGCATAAAAGAAGTAGCCAAGAGAATACCTTGATCCAATTGGATCGATGCTTTTTCTTCGGTTGTAGTTTCTGCACGAAGCCGCCCGAGTATTCAGCCTCTACCGGTGATCCACACGAACAGCCTGCCGGAATCCCATCATGGATTGCTACCAGAAAAACTCGGTTGCTAGACCTACCTTTTCTCTCTCTAAAATATCTCTCTAAGAAGCTCTCATTTTTTCTAGTAAATTAGAACTCTTCTAATTGTGATTTACAAAAGAGCTAATCAATCCCTCTCTTAGATAGATAGATGTGGCACCCCATATGTCCCCAAACTGATTGGGAGAAGCTTCCTAGAAGATTCAGGAGAAAGAAAACCTTTTACTTGTAAAATAAGGAAAATATAATTGATTGATTTATCTCATTTAATTTAATATCTCATATTAAATATTTCCAAGATATTTTCAATATCTAATATTGACTATCTTTATCTTATTACCATAAATCTATTTTCCATAAATGTATTAATATCCAATATTAATATATGATAATATTATTAATTAAATTGCATAATCTAAGTGTATCTTATACAAATGAAAGTATTTAAAATACCATAATATTGACATCCGAATATTCTTCATTAATATAATGCTATGATTAATTAATTTTCAAAATTCATTTATATCATATATATATATATATATATATATATATATATATATATATATATATATATATATATATATATATATTCATATACATAAAAATATGTATATCTAATTAATCAATATAATTAATATCTTGTATTTAATTTATTCATAATAAATAAATACCACCATATTAATTTATCACTATAACACAATATAGTCGAGATAAAAATTTCTTTATTTGGTTATCACTATAACCTCATTTCAATCCGGCTAGATGTTCTTATGTGTGTGACCCGATAGGCTTCCGAATATGTTGGCCGTAGGCACAAAGTGCAATTACGAAAATGCCCTTCATACCTAACGATCATGGATAGCGTCTAGTAACACGTCCACGACCTCCAATCATCGGAAGAGTCAAATGCAATGACTACTACCTTTCAAGTGAAATGGTTACCGTGTAAATAGAATCCTATCGCTGTAATAATATCCATACGGTCGTATCTCGAGTGTCAATACATTAACGACCGTATCTTTTAATCTGGATATCCTACTCTCTCGAAGTAACTCATTTAATTACTTCCACATTGCAAAGATTCACAAGAGTAAGATATTCCTTATAAGAAGGCCCTTTCGGACATTTACTCCTAATAATAGGATACGCGATTTCCAGATGAGCAACATGAATCCTACGAATGCTTCAGTATCACACCAAATCACTACCACCTGATTGCCCCACGGCTAGGGAAAACCTCAATAGTGTCAAAGTATGACAATCCACACCGTGATGTCATGAAGACTCCGGTCCCAGGATAATTACACAACCGCCACATAGTGCGACACTTAATAAAGTAAGTGTGTCAGTCCAACGTATGCATTCTCTAATACACGTCCACGTACAGTCCAAGTGTCTTTACACTTTGATAGATGAGATATATCCCTATGTTCAATAAGATAGAAGATATCTAATACGTTCTAGTCTAATAGTACTATCAATGTCCTGTTTGATAATACATACGACTAGAGACATTTAAGTATCAAATTTGTTAAAGTGATTCAAAATCTCATCAACCGTAATCACTCCCATGGTTTCTCTCTCACAGTTTGACACTAGGGACGTTATTATATATACAATCACAAATTTGTTCATATAGATAAACGCAATATATAATAACAGAAAAGTCATTTCACATATGTACAAACATAAAGAAATAGTAGAGATGATCCGACCCGGTCAGATCCGGTCCAACCCGATTGGGTTTAGGACACAATTTCAACAATTTTACCATCAACTTACCCCGGATTTATGTTCTCAATGGGGATAATATGTATGAAATCATGGGTTAATTAGCTAAATGTCATTAAGACATGTACGGGGTGACTAAATTGGTATGCGTATTAACCGTGTATTTTATGTGTTATTTGCTAGAAATAGAAGCTACTATGTGTCCTATGGTTTTATTAACAGATGAACGAGTGTTTGGAGTATCATTTGGGCTTAATGAGAGAGTCAATCAATAAAGAAGTGAACGGAGCTGAAGGTTGAAGTGTTTCGAGCGGATATTGGACCCAAGAATCCGATTGGTGATCTTGAAACACAGTTTCCGAAGCTTTACTAGACGAATTGGTCTTGGAATTCTGAATGAAAGTTGTAGGGCTTGAAACGAGGATTCCGTCTCACTTTGAATCACTTAAATTGGAGTTACGTAGGCCAAGTTATGGTCCAAATAGCAAAGCTGATGAAAGGATTGGGCCTAGGGTATTCCAGTACCTTCCAAGTTAAGTCGGTAGAAGGAAAATGACAAAAATACCCTCGATTAATTGGAACGACTGAAACGACGCGAAAAATCCAGACCCTTAGTTTCAAGCAAGAAAGAGAACAGCAGAAAGAAGGTCACTGTAGAACTCAGGAATTCTATACTTTATCTACTCCGGTGGTCTTGCTTTAGGAATGGTAGTACCACAGAAGAAAGGAGACGCCTAGAGAAGTCACCTTACGGTACAACAGCGCAAAAGCACTTATTTTCCCCTTTGAATACATTGAAGCCAGTCGAAAGCTACACAATAAATAAGTGAGGCTAACAAGTGGCTAAATGCTCTCAGGATGATCCAAAAAGAAACAATAACGAAATCCACACTTCTGGTCGGGTGAATGGAGGATTTAATGCTCGTCAAGAGGACCGACCGACCCGGGTTTCACGAGCGTTGGCGGGTTCTGGAGTGCCTGTCAAGGGCCCTGTCCAGTGCCTGGCAGATCTAAGGGGCTTCAATCCTTACTCTTTATCCCATCTAACGGGGCCTTACTTATTCAGGGGGGAGAGTCGAGCCTCGAAAAGAACTGTTGAGAGGAAGATCGGATTGATGGAAAAGAGGAGTTGCCACCGATTAATCGAACCCCATAATTTTTTCAGAAACACGTTTTCTTGTCCTCCAAGGATTGGGTTTACTCCAAAGTCGGTTTATACACCAATATAAGGCCATCGAGTGCTATGAATTTTGTATTCCTCATCTCTTTTCTAGTTCTTGATCAATTAGATACAATGTAGTCTTTGTTGGAAAATGATGGTTAAAATGGATATTTTAAATGATATGTCATATTGGGCCTATTGGGCATAAGTGGTGAATGGAAAGTGTTAATAATAAAGGGAAAATTGGAGAAACCAATTTCTCCCACATTAGAAGGAAGGAAGGAAAAGAGCCAGCATATATATGATGTTGTATTAGTGTAGTGGTAAGAATTTACCAACTTTACACACCGTTCTCTACGCGCTGGCGCAAGGGGGGGGGGTGCAAATCCATCTGGATTTCAGCTTGAACTTGTGCGCGTCCTGCGGACACGAATGCAGCTCGATTCAAAGGCTCCCAGCGAAGGTTCGGTTTTGCAACCTAAACCTTTATTTTTGGAACTGAATACTGATAAGTTCAGAGACCTTCCAGCTGACAACACTTATGGAATCCAAGCTCAACTGCTTTGTGCTCTGTTCCATTTCCTTGTCTTTGTATGACATTCAATACGAGCTGAGGCTGTTCCACTTCGAATTCCATCTGTTTTATGACATTTTCTACAGAATAAAGCCTATATAAAGAACAACATACATAAATGAATTTCACACCAGCAATCTGCTTCTTCTTACTTCTTTTCTACATGAAAACTGAGAGTTCAAACTACAAGGTTCTTAAACAATTGAAGGTGTTGTGCATCCTGTCATTGCTATCCGTTCTATCCTGGGAGATTAACGTCCCGCTGAAGCTCACGGCACACGAAGGTGAGAGGACGAATTAGTCTTAAGGAAACTGTGTGCAACACAGGGCTCGGATCATATATCCTTTTTTCGTTTCCATTGCAATTGTAATTCGAATTTGTTGTTATTCGTTTCTTTGTAATTTTTCTTTCGTTTTTGAATAAGATTGTCCAACAGTCTTTTGAAGATTAAAGTATTCTTTTCTTCTTTTCTTCTTGCAAATAAGTCATGAGACTTTCATTATTGAATTGTGCTTGGTTTACGTTCATCATGGATCGATTCGAATCGCCGGATGGAGATAGGATTGAGGAAAGATCTGTTCTTCGGTTATGGGTAACATCTATTCCAGTATTTTATTTCGTATCTTAGATTTGATCTTGTTCTTGTGATAGGTCTAGACATGCTTGCATATAATTAACTATGCATTAATTAAGCGAACCTTAATCTTTATTATTAGAATCATTCATATTAAACGCAAAATTATGGGTTGCGCTCTTCAGATCTGCAACAGTCTATATCGCTAGATCTGAATACCTCGTAAATCCTATTTTTGTGGTTCGGCGTCAGCTACGTTGATCTACATGATTAATTAAAACGATTAATTAGGTCTGGCCAATCTAATGTTCATATATCGTAAATTAACACGAAGGACTTGCAAGGTGAAGTGTTAATTAGAACATAGTCTCGATGGATCCCTAGGAACGTGCTAATCATTGTCAATATCTTCTTAGGGAGGTTTTCGGTCTTGTGCCGGCATCTCTAAAACTTATTGCGTATGAACTAATACAACCAACGAAAGAGGTTAGTTGCATATAGATTCTCTGTTGTCCTTACAATGGAAGTAGATAGAGTTAGGAGATTGCACCAGTAGCTTAATTACAAATATGGATCAGATAAGGATTAAGGAGAGATTAGTTATGAATAGTTTGGTTAATGCCTTTTCAATATATGATTGACGATTGGTTTATTTGCATCTCTTTTATTTTCTGTTCATTTATGTTGGTCAATGACCACCCTATCCGGTTGACGTATGAATTGTGGTTGTGTTTCACATTATTAAATAATAGTCTCTGTGGGATCGACGTGACTCGCCCTTGTAATACTACGATTGACCTAGTCCTCTTGCTAGTATTAAGCGACTTATATGCGATCAAGTTTTTGTCGCCGTTGCCGGGGACTATTTATTTAATTGTTAGGCATAACCATTAATTTATAGTTAACCTTTTTTGTTAATTTTTTTTCTTTCGATGATTGTATAAATGTGTGAAGGTTTTTTTTTCATCGCCGTGTTCCTAAGGCTTTTGACAAAAGGATGTGCGGGAGTTATTTTTTACTTCGCATGATTATTTGATTATTATTTTGTGTTTTGAGTCTTTTTATTTTTATTTGGAGTCATCTATTTAGTCTTTTTGTTGTGTTTAAGTGATAAAGATATTATGTATTGGCTTAATTTATTTATTGCACTTCTTCTTTTTTAGTTGTGCTATTTACCGCCACATGACAAAATGATTTTGTTACTTATTCGCATCGTGTGGTACTAATGGCCTTTGTGCATGAATTGTTTGTATTAGCTGACCTAGTGCAGATTAGTCCTTTGGAGAATAACACTTTGGTTCCAGTTTGCTGATATGATTTGTTTCAAACAGTCGCCGAGTTCTTCTATTTTCCAAAGCTAAGTGTTCTTCTTCTTTCTACGTTTTTTTTGCTTTACTTTCCACATTGGGGACAATGTTGTGTTTCAAAGTGGGGGGTTGGCATAATACTTAGTTTGAAAAAAATTGAGACACACATACACTTACTTTTGTGAATTTTGATTTTTTGAATTGAATGAAATAAAGACCTTAAACCATTGAAATTGCTTAATTACATACTTTATTCATTAATGATGTACAAGGGGTTTGTCAACTATTTGAAGTAGTGGTTTATTAATTATCTATCTTGTTGTGGAATCGACCTTTTCAAGCACTTATAACTCATTCTTCAGTATGTCGTATAGATGACACATTATTCAATTTAGTATGGAAGAATGAGCATGTGTTATGTTGCATGAAGTAGTGACTTATTAATTGTTATTTTACTACTGCATTCAATTTTTGAGCATGCAATCTGAGTGAGAATTATATGGATAAGATGAAGAGTTATCTTAAACCGGGAATCGATATTTGTCGGTGGATATACTTTAACCGATTGTTGTACGATGATGGTAGCAGCAATGAGGCCACAAAAGGTAAAACGGGATACAACAAGCTCGCGAGAGTGACAGAAAAAAAAGAGAAATATGCCTTGCGAAGCCGATGGAGCGTAAAACGCACGGCTATTGCATAAAAAAAAAGAAAAAAGAAAAATAAATCAATAGTATAATAGAGGCCGTGAGGGAAGCGAACTCGTAGCAAAAATGGCACGACCCTCGCATAAAAATAAAACAAACTAGAACCTAAGAGTAATACTCGGTCCCTAAGTCCGCCCGGCCCAAGTAAGGTTCCATGTATTTTGCCTGAGTCTGAAGGCAAGGGGAGCGAGTGTGCAAAATAATAAGTAAAGGTTGTGGGTCGCTATAACTTCATTCTTTTCTTGAATGCACTATCACGAAAGATTTATCATACGACACGTTGATGCATTGGAAGGTGATGATTAATGGGGAACTTATGGATTTGTGCATGATGCATGTGTTGCTTAAAATCCTTATGGGTATAATGTGATGATGTCTGCGTCACTGTTGTTTGAGAGTTATTCACACACAAGTCGGTTCTACTATGAGTTAGTGCTTAATGGATTACCGATGGATATGTGTTGACCCTCATCTTATTTAGAATTCTTGAATGAGTCTGTTCTGAATTAGTTTGTAATTGTTTATGGGGTTTCTTTTATTTGGTTTTTGCTCGGGACGATCAAAAGCTAAGTGGAGGGTAGTTGATAAAGGTCAACTTGGTATCATATTTTACCATATATCAACTTACCCCGGATATGTGTTCTCAATGGGGATAATATGTATGAAATCATTGGTTAATTAGCTAAATGTCATTAAGCCACGTCCGCGGTGACTAAATTGGTATTATGCGTATTAACCGTATATTGTATGCGTTATTTGGTAGAAATAGAATTTACTATGTGTGCTATGGTTTTATTGACATATGAACGAGTGTTTGGAGCATCATTTGGGCTGTTTGAGAGAGTCAATCGATAAAGAAGTGAACGGAGCTGAATGTTGAAGTGTTTCGAGCGGATATTGGACCTGAGAATCTGATTGGTGATCTTGTAACTCAGTTTCCGAAGCTTTACTAGACGCATTGGGCTTGGACTACTTTATGAAAGTTGTAGGGCTTGAAACACGGATTCCATCGCACTTTGAATATCTAAATCGGAGTTATGTAGGCCAATTGATGGTCCAAATACGGAAGCTGATGAAAGGATTGGGTCTAGGGTATTCCAGAACCTTCCAAGTTAAGTCGGCAGAAGAAAAAGGAGACAAATATTCCATCAATTAATCGGGAGTTGCCGCTGATTAATCGAGCCCCAAAATCTTGAGTGTTTAACACAGATTCTTGCATGTTTCCAAGTGTTGCATGGTAAAACTCAAAATCAAGTATCTTGCGTGTTGTGTACTAGTATAAGGACATTTTTAGTACTCAATATGTCAGTATGGAAAATTCTTAGTAGTCATTGCCGATAGCTGCTTAGGGAGGTTTTCGGTCTCGTGCCGGCATCTCTAGAACTTATTGTGTATGAACTAATACAACCAACGAAGGAGGTTTGTTGCATATAGATTGTCTGCTGTCCTTACAATAGAAGTACATAGAGTTAGGAGACTGCACCCGTAGGTTTATTACAAATATGAATCAGATAAGGATTAAGGGAGATTATTTATGAATAGTTTGGTTAATGCCTTTTCAATATATTATTGATGATTGGTTTATTTGCTTCTCTTTTATTTACTGTTCCTTTATGTTGTTCAATGACCACCCTATCCGGTTGACCTATGAATTGTGGTTGTGTGTAACATTATTAAATAATAGTCTCTGCGGGATCGACCTTGACTCACCCTTACTATACTACGATTGACCTAGTCCTCTTGCTAGTAGTAAGTGACTTACACGCGATCAAGTTTTTGGCACTGTTGCCGGGGCCTATTTATTTAATTGTTAGGCATAGCCATTAATTTATAGTTAACCTTTTTTGTTAATTTTTTTTCTTTTCGATGATTGAATAAAAGTGTGAAGGTTTTTTTTAATTCGCATGATTATTTGATTATTATTGTGTGGAGTATTTTTATTTTTATTTGGAGTCATCTATTTAGTCTTTTGTTGTGTTTAAGTGATAAAGTTATTATGTGTTGGCTTAATTTTTAATTGCAATTTCTTTTTAGTTGTGCTATTTACCTCCACATGACATAATGATTTGGTAACTTATTTGCGTCGCGTGGTACTAATGGCCTTTGTGCAAGGATTATCTGTATTAGCTGACCTAGTGCAGATCTAGATTAGTCCATTGGAGAAGACAACTTTGGTTCCAATTACGATATGATTAAGCCTGACGATCGCCGAGTTCTTCTATTTTCCAAAGCTAATTGTTCTTCTTCTTCCTACTTTTTTTTGCTTTACTTTCCACATTGGGGGCAATGTTGAGTTTTAAAATGGGGGGTACGCATAACACTTAGTTTGTAAAAAATTTAGACACACATACTTTTACTTTTGTGAAATTCGATTTTTTTAATTGAATGAAATAATGACCTTAAACCATTGAAATTGCTTAATTACATACTTAATTCAATAATGATGTATAAGGGGTTTGTCAACTATTTGAAGTAATGGTTTATTAATCACATCTTCAGTATGTAGTATAGATGACACATTATTTCAATTTAGTATGGAAGAATGAGCATGTGTTAGGTTGCTTGAAGTAGTGACTTATTAATTGTTGTTTTACTATTGCATTCAATTTTTGAGCACGGAATCTGAGTGAGAATTATTTGGATAAGATGGAGAGTTATCTTATACCGGGAATCGATATTTGTCGGTGGATATACTTTAACCAATTGTTGTAGGATGATGGTAGCAACAATGAGGCCACAAAAGGTAAAACAGGATACGACGGGCTTGCGAGAGTGAGAGAAAAAATAAGTGAGAAATCTGCCAAGCGAAGCCGATGGAGCGTAAAACGCACGGCTTTTGCATAAAAAAAAGAAAAAAGAAAAAAACATAATAGTATAATAAAGACAGTGAGGGAAGCGAACTCGTAGCAAAAACGGCACGGCCTTCGCCTAAAAATAAAACTAACGAAGACTTAAGAGTGATACTCAGTCCCCAAGTCCATCGGCATAAGTAAGGTTTCATGTTGTTTGCCTGAGTCTGAAGGCAAGAGGAGCGAGTGTGCACATTGATAAGTAAAGGTTGTGAGGTCGCTATAACTTCATTCTTTTCTTGAATGCACTATCACGAAAGATTTATCACACGACACATTGATGCATTGGTAGGTGATGAATAATGGTGAACTTATGGATTTGTGCATGATGCATATTTGCCTAAATCCTTATTGATATAATGTGATTCTGTCTACGTCACTATTGTTTGAGAGTTATTCACACACGTTGCTTCTACTACGAGATAGTGCTTAATGGATTACTGATGGATATGTGTTGACCCTCATCTTATTTAGAATTCTTGAATGAGTCTATTTTTAATTAGTTTGTAATAGTTTATGGGGTTTGTTTGATTTGGTTTTTGCTCAGGACGATCAAAAGCTAAGTTGGTGGTAGTTGACGACGGTCAACTTGGTATCATATTCTACCCTCAAATTATCCCGGATTTGTGTTCTCAATGGGGATAATATGTATGAAATCATGGGTTAATTAGTTAAAAGTCATTAAGCCACGTCCGGGGTGACTAAATTGGTATTATGCGTATTAACCGTGTATTTTATGCGTTAGTTGCTAGAAATAGAAGCTACTATGTGTGCTATGGTTTTATTGACAGATGAATGAGTGTTTGGAGCATCATTTGGGCTGAATGAGAGAGTCAATCGATAAAGAAGTGAACGGAGCTGAAGGTTGAAGTGTTTCGAGCGGATATTGGACCCGAGAATCTGATTGGTGATCTTGCAACACAGTTTCCGAAGCTTTACTTGACGAATTGGGCTTGAACTTCTACATGAAAGTTGTAGGGCTTTATACATGCATTCCATCACACTTTGAATAACTTAAATCGTAGTTACATAGGCCAATTTACGGTCCAAATACCGAAGCTAATGAAAGGATTAGGTCTAGGGTATTGGAGAACCTTCCAAGTTAAGTCGGCAGAAAAAAAAAAGACCAAAATACCATCGATTAATCGGGGTTGCCAGCTATTAATCGAGCCCCAAAATTTTCCAGAAACACGTTTTCTTGTCCTCCAAGGATTGGTTTTACTCCTAAGTTGGTCTATACACCTATATAAGGCCATAGAGTGCTACGAATTTTGTATTCCTCATCTCTTTTCTAGTTCTTGATCAATTAGATACAAGGTAGTCTTTTGAAGATTAAAGTATTCTTTTCTTCTTTTCGTCTTTTCTTATTTTCTTCTTGCAAATAAGTCATGAGTCTTTCATTATTGAATTGTGCTTGGTTTTCGATCATCATGGATCGATTCGAATCGCCGAAGGGATATAGGATTGAGGATAGATCTGTTATTCGTTATGGGTAAGATCTATTCCAATATTTTATTTCGTATCTTAGATTTGATGTTGTTCTTGTGATAGATCTAGATTATGCTTGCATCTAATTAACTATGCATTAATTAAATGAACGTTAATCTTTATTATTCAATTCGTTTATATTAAACGTAGAATTATGGGTTGCTCTCTTCAGATCTGTGATGGTCTATATCGCTAGATCTGAATACCTAGAAAATCCTAATTTTGTGGTTCGGCGTCAGCTACATTGATCGATAGGATTAATTAAAATGATTAATTAGGTCTGTCCAATCTAATGTTCGTTTATCGTAAATTAACACGAAGGACTTGCAATGTGAAGTGTTAGTTTGGACATAGTCTTGATGGATCCCTAGGAACGTGCTAGTCATTGTCGATAGCTGCTTACGGAGGTTTTCGGTCTCATGCCGGCATCTCTAAAACTTATTGCGTATGAACTAATACAACCAACGAAGGAGGCTAGTTGCATATAGATTGTCTGATGTCCTTACAATGGAAGTGGATAGGGTTAGGAGATTGCACTTGTATCTTAATTACAAATATTGATCAGATAAGGATTAAGGGGATATTAGTTATGAATAGTTTGGTTAAATCTTTTTCAATATATGATTGACGATTGGTTTACTTGCATCAGTTTTATTTACTGTTCCTTTATGTTGGTCAATGACCACCCTATCCGGTTGACCTATGAATTGTGGTTGTGTTTGACATTATTAAATAATAGTCTCTGTGGGATCGACCTTGACTCACCCTTGCTATACTATGATTGACCTAGTCCTCTTGCTAGTATTAAGCGACTTACACGTGATCAGACAGACAAGCCGAGCTCCACATGACGGACTCCATTCAAATCGCTAAAACTGACATCTGAGCTCCGCAGGTCGGACTCAACAAACATATGTCAGGCAAAACTCATTAAGTCCGTAGGACGGACATCAATTGAGCTCTGGATGTCAGACTCAACAAGTTTGCAAAAGTACAAACTCATTAAGTCTGCAAGAAGTTTGCAAAGGAAAAACTCATTAAGTCTGCATGACGGACACCTAATTGATCTTCGCCGGTCGGACTCAACAAGTTTGCAAAGAACAAACTCATTAAGTCTGTAGGACAGACAATACGAGCTCCATAGGATGGACTCTGCTCAAGTTCATTACGTCAGCAGGACTGACAAACTGAGCTTCGCAGAACGGAGTCAGCCAAATGAATTAAGTCAGTAGGACTGACCAGTTGAGCTCCGCAGGAAGCACTCATGCAAAATAATTAAGTCAGCATTACTGACAAACTGAGCTCCTCAGGTCGGACACTGCCAAGGTAAAAGAGTCCGTAGGACAGACTAACTGAGCACCGCAGGTTGGACTCAGCCAAATTATTTATGTCAGTAGGACTGACTAACTGAGCTCGGAAGGACGGACTCATAAAAAATAATAAGGTCTGTATGACAAAGTAACTTAGCTCCACAGGTCGGATTCAGAAAAAGTAACAAAGTCTGCAGGACAGACTCAACTAATCAAGTCTGCAAGTCTGACTCAAAAAATTAAGTATGCATGACTAGAACTGTTAAACGAACAGAGCCGCTCGTGAACAAGCTCGTGTGCGGCTCGTTAGTGTTCGTTATCGTTTGTTCGTTTAGCTTAACGAGCTGAGTTCGAACATGATTGTAGGCTCGTTTCCTTAATGAACAAACACGAGCTCGGTTCGCAAACGTTCGATTATGTTCGCGAACATGCTTATATAATGTTCGTGAACATGCTTATATAAATATGTCTAACGAGCCAAAGTCTAGCCAAAGTCAAGCCAAAAGACAAAAAATATGTCTAACGAGCCGAGCTCGAACACGAGCTCGAACATTTCATCTTTTAAACGAGCCGAGCTCGAACAGATTTTTTGATCATTTAACAAACGAACGAGCTCAAACGAGCTCATGAGCTAAACGAGCTTGAGTTCGAACCACCAATACTCGGCTCGGCTCGGATCGTTAACAGCTCTATGCATGACAGACATGGAACTGAGATCTGCAGATCAGACTCAGCAAGTAAGCAACAATCAAGTCTGTAGGTAAGACTCAGAGGCAAAAAAATCTACACACATTACTAAGTATGCCATCCAAAAAAAGAATAAGTTAATACATGACATACTGGGGGGGAAAGACATCCCACTACGAATCTAATTACTTAAGGTAAGTACTGAAAATAAATTTAAGGCCAG
This sequence comes from Gentiana macrophylla, assembly GCA_026214975.1. Classification (NCBI taxonomy): domain Eukaryota; kingdom Viridiplantae; phylum Streptophyta; class Magnoliopsida; order Gentianales; family Gentianaceae; genus Gentiana; species Gentiana macrophylla. The sequence goes on along the minus strand of CM047815.1, from coordinate 24,002,739 downwards.
AGAGCTTAACAAAAATTTGCATACATTATAAAACATTGTACATGTTACGATTCTGAAAATTTTCAAAACAAAAACTACAATCCTAAGGACTATGAAGTAGTAGGAGCTGAACTCTGACAAGACCCCGAGGCAGCAGCGGTTAATGGTAGTTCGGCAGGAACAGCTGAAGTAGAAGGCTCTGACCCAGTAGCCGTCTGACGAGAAGTTGCAGCACGACAGGAGTAATTGGACACAATGTCCACTCCTTCTTTAAACTCTTTCAATCGGGTGTCGTAGATCGCACCCATCCCAGGCTTCTAAAAAGCCTTGAAAGCCAGATTATCCATGGAAAGATCAGCAAACTGACCATTGGCCTCATCCACACCTAAAGTGTAGCCGTGGTTCAGGATCGGAGTAAGCAACATCTTTAAGGCCCGAGAAAAATCGTCTGAAGCCTTGTACTCCTGAATGGCCCTAGCAATCAGACCCGTAACATCCGATACTAGATCGTTCTTCTCAGTTCGGAGCTTGGCCAAGGCCTGCTCCAGCCCAGTTCTCTTCTCAGCGAACTTGTCCTCTGCGGCTTGGAGATTGGCAATATACTGATCTTCCCTAGCCTTTTGCTCAGCCTTCTGAGCTGGGAGCTTTTCCTGGAAGGCCTTGATCTCAGTATCTGTTGGTCCCTTGAAAAGGCTTTGGTTAAGTTTAGAGGGGGGGGGGTGAATAAACTTAACACTTAAAACTTTTGGAGTTAACAAACTCAAGAACTTCAAGACTGCGATACCTCGATAGTCTGGCCGATTGTTGAGTCTCTTTTGAATTTGTGCAATGAATTATATAAAAAATTAAGCCTTAAAACTTGTTGTTAAATATGATACCAAGTATTAGATACTCAGTAGTGTATGTGTGTGAGTTCAGTTGCTAGATTCAGTAGGGTGATGTGCTTGATAAACTAAATGCAGAATATAAATGCAGGAAGTAAGTAGGTAGTTTTTATAGTGGTTCCAGGTGGTGTAATCCTGTACGTCCACTCTTCTCCTGTGATGTAGGAGGTAATTCACTAGAGATCTTGGATGTAGCTGTTACAAAAATCCCTAAGGTGTTTGTCCTTCACCAATAGCTATGGCTTCACAAACTGAAAACCAGAGCAGTAGGATTCTTTGCTCCAAAGTCTTCCACTGGTCCTTGAAGGGTAGGATTGCCTCTTCACCTGCTCCACCACAAACAACAGTCTTTCACACAGATGTGCTTCACTGTCTTCAACAGATTTCTTGTAAAAGAATGTTTGAATCAACTAAATGATTCAGTTGCAACAGCTTGATCAGGATGATATGATCAGCAGCTTGCAGTTTTCAAGTGTCTAAACTTGATGTAGCTTGAATACAGATTACACTTGAAGATTTTCTCTGGATCAGTATCCTTAAGCTCAGTAGTTTCAGCAGGGTGTTTTTCTTGATCCAAAATCGAAGCTCAGGATTTTTCTCTTAATGTTCATCAATTCATCTTCTTCATCTGAATTAGGAGTCCTCTATTTATAGGTAGAAGTCCTTGTGACTTGTATTTGAAATTCAAATGTAGCCGTTCCAGATTTTGTCCCATTAGACTTGCTTTTTGTCACTGTTCATAGTACTGACACAGTCAGACTGCTTTTTGACAGAATGCAGTCTGTCCATCCTTTGACTTGATTTATTGGATAAAGTCCTGAATCATCCCAACGTCCCTTTAATCTTAACCATTTATTTGTTTGTTAAAGTCAGAGGTTGTTAGCTGTCCTTATCCATGTTTTCTTCCAATATAATCTTGAATAAACCGAGGTATATGTATCAGCAGGTTCATAACCCTGTTGAGATACATATCAGTCAGCTGAACCATGTTTTGCTAACTGTCTTTTATCTAACTTTTATTTATGAAGTTAGATTGCACCTTTTATCATATACCTAAGATCCAATCATCATCCAACTTGTGGAACTTAGACCTTGTACACAAGGTATATGTAATCAGTTTAGGTCATCACAGACTTACCTCAATTCTGATTCCATATCCTTAACTTTAATTACTAATTTTGATCTCTTAGTCTTCATTAACTGACTTTGACCCCTCAGCCTTCAGTCTTCAGCAGGTTCCAGATAAGTCTACTGACCTAACTACCCTACTGACCAAGATTAGTCTGCTGATATAAGTCAGCTGACCTTTACAATGCTTGTTTGATCAAACCTATACAAAGATCAAACTCTAATAAACTTATACATTTGATCTAGACCTCTTTTTTGCCTTTTCTCTATAACAGTTAGTCTAGCACTCATCACTAAAACTTAAAAATAAGACCAACAATTTCCCCCTTTTTGGTGATGATGCCACTACCCTCACCTAACAGCAAAGCAAAAAGATTAAAACAAAAAATAGAACAAATTTCAGTCACATCTCATTAAAATCATTTCATCATGGTATTACAGTCTAGATACAGCAAAGATAAAACATGTAAAGTGTGATGATCTACTGTCTTCTTTCTCTCTATTGTCTAGCCTTCTCCACTTGCTCTTGGTGGGATCTTATCTCCTCAATCATGTCTGTCATCCATTCATTTTCAATCAAAGTGAAGTCAATGTAAGAATTCACTTCTTTCCACCACTTCCATGCTTCAGGTAGGATGAGATTGATTTGATTTACTCTGAATCCTAACTTCATGTATAGTTCTTTGAATTCATCAAGTGAGTCCTTTGCTTTTGTGATAGACAAACTCCTTTCACCTCTACCAATTCTTCCACCTCTTCCACCTCTGTAATTTGCCCTCAAGGCTTTAACTCTTGCTTCCCAGAATTTTAAGCCCAAGAATGAGTTCAGACCTTCATGAAATCCCTTGTCATGATAAGGTTTCATTCTATTGTAGTACTCATTCTTGTATTGTTTGAGAAGATCATCAGTAAGTTGAACTATGCCAGGTGCAGGTTCCCTGAATGCATTAGTCTCATTCTCCCATCTTTTCTTGGAAAAATTTACAGCGACCTCTTTTGCTCTGTCTTTGTTTGGCCCTCTTCCCCTTAGTGACATCATCAACAAATCGGGACATGAGATTTATGAACACTCTCCTGTGTGATAACCAGATAACTCAGTTGTCCCTCCATAATTTCAGTTCTTGTATCAACTGCAGTAATCCTTGTTTGCAAAGTCTGCTCCAGGAGATTGATCCTTTCGGTAACCTTAGGATCCAATCCAGCAGATTGAGATGTTTCCAGCTGCCTCAGCAGGCTTAGGTGTCTCAGCAAGCTTGTCAAGTTTTTGATGGATGGAATTAAATTGGTCTTTCAAAAACTTGTCCTTCAGTGTATTTCCTGGCTTGATTCCTCTCACTTCTAGGGTAAGGTCAGCAATAGCATACTGATTTGAGGTAATATTGGAGGCAACTGTCTTTGTAGTCCTCCCTCAATTTTCCACCAAGTTGATCAAATCTTCAAATCTCTGCTCTTGCCTGTCTAGTTGAGTTCTTAAATTTGCAATGTCATTTCTGACTGTCCTCAACTCTTCCATGACATGTGTTGGTACCCCACCAGCCATTCCTCCAGCAGCTCCATCAGCAGGCTCTTCTACATTATATTGTGGCCTCTGGCTGCTCATAACCATTGCCCAACTCATATCCAGTCCAGCAGGGTTAGGTCCTTGATATTCCTCTAGAATATGATCAAGAGCTGGTTCTTCAAATATAGGTACAAATGCCTGTGGGGGTTCAATATCAACATTTTCTTCTACATGCATTTAGAATTCCTCATCACTATAGTCATAGTCCAAAGAAATTGTTCATTTGCATCAAGAATAACAGTCTCTCGACCATCTTTTCCTCTGATGGTCTTCTTTCCAAAGAGCTCTCTACAAAGCAGCCTCTTCAACAACAACAGGGGTTTCCTCCAAACCCAAAGTTTGTCCCAACCTTTGTCCGGTGTCTTTGTTTGAGACTCAAAGACTGCACTCTCTCTGTTCTAACTCGTGTGCAGTCTTTGTTTGATCCTCGAAGAACTGTACCTCCACTTCTTGCCGTGGTTCTTGTGCAATTTGTGCCACAATAACCTGATCAGGGAATATATCCATATTTTCTTGTTGAAATGCCCCAATATCACCAATCCTTCTCAGAAGATTTGCAGTGTTGGTTAGAGTGCTTTCAGTGTCAATCCAGTTGTGATATTGAATAGAGTCCTCAGAACTGACACTTGGTTCAGTATGGTCAGTAATCCTTTCTTCACCTGAATCCACAGTCTGCTGATCATCAACATGCTCAGCAGGTTCTACAACAAATAAAGGATCTATCTCACCAACCATTCTGTTTGCACCAATGTCTATGCCCTCATTGATTTGTGCCTCAATATCATCCATGGTGAGATGTTCCACATCCTCATCCATCTGTCCAGTTTGATGTTCCTCTGTAGATTGCTCTACCCTTGGTTCAGTGAACATAGTAGTTCCACTGGTTCCTCCTGGACCAGAGTGATGATTATCATCAGAATCAGATGATGAAGAATCATCATTGTCACCTCTTGGATCCCTGAACTTGATACCTTCTTCTTTCTATTGTCCATCAAATAGATCCATCAGTCTTGATTGCAGCAAGGTGGTATCAACCAGTTCCAGCAAATTTTCCACTCTCAATCTCTCAAAAGCCCATTCTTCAAAATCTGTCATTGGTTCTGCAGCTGGCTTTTGTCTCTTATAATATCCAAACTTCCATTGGAAATAATTTGCAACCAATAGTAGTTTAGGATCAACAAACTCCTCTCTCTTCTTCTTCTCATGTCTCTCAAATGGCATGAAAGCCTTTCTAGGAGCTGTTCCAGTACCTTGCTGACCTCCAAAGGTCTCAACAATTAAGTTCAAAGTATCTTCCACAGATGATTCAAAGTCAGTAGGTTGCTCAGGTTGGATATTAGTTCCTACTACCTCCATCTGTACAACACTAGGTTCCCCCTGACTTATATGCTCATCAGCAGGGTTAGCAGCAAACTGCTCTTTGACGGACGTTTCTAGGCTATACAATCCTTACCGGCAGTGTACCGGGTCAAATTGTAGTTCTAGTCTGGTGAGTCAGGTCGTATCCTCAGGGAAATGAAAATCTAATTCAAAGTGTGGTTAAACACCAAGAAGCTATTATTAACTCGATCTAAGTCGCAGTTTTTACCATTTTCCTCGGGTTAGATAGTTAGATTAGTTAGATTGTTAGTAAAGCGAGAAATAAATATATAAATATAAAAATAGATAATATATTTATTTTTGGATCTAGCCAAGAATACTTTCTTCGAATCAATATCTTTTGTATTGAAATTGAATGAGACAGATCTTTTCCTTGATGCAAGGAAGTCAATTATGTATGAACCGGTGTACTCCTAAGCTAGACAACTCCTCCTTACACGAGCGTATGAAATTGTCATATGTCTAGTCCTCTGTCCAATGTCATCTTAAGTATGGGTCACTCCCGTTTTGTCATACGGCCAGTTTTAAGATATCAATTAAACAGGTGATTTAACGTAATAATATCGTGAGCACAATTTTAATAAGATTTATCTCTCCCAAGACAAATCTGCCCCCGGGTAGGAAATCGGATTCCGTTGTCACATTTTCACTCGGCCAATTTTACCCTCCGGTCTTTCTATTACGATCTCGTATTCTAATCTCGAGTTGTCAATTCATTAGATTACGTTTCTAGTAAAAATCGAGTGGCTAATTCAATTTTTACTTTCATTAAGTGCAAATAGAAAGAGATTCATTATAATTGGTTTTAATCATTATTACCAGAGTCGATCATTCATTTTACCAAAATTAACTAATTCAGATTCATATCTTGGCTAGATATATTTTTAGCTTAACATAATTAACATATATAATATATAAATAGAAATAGAAATAGTAAACATAATAATATTAGAATATATTACCGATTACAACTGCTGAATCGGGGTCGTTTCCACCGGATGTAGTATAACAAAGCTTCGATAATTATTCCGCCATTACAACGGTACTATAACTACTTTATTTATATATATAAAAACATATATATACATACATAGACATATGTATATATAAGGGCCCAAAATAATGAAAACAAGAAAAGAGAAGAAAGGAGATGGAAGAAGAGGGGAAATGGAAGAAATGGGGAGGAGATGAGAAGAGAGGGGCAAGGTTTTTGATGGATATGGGGAGGTATATATATATACATACATATATATATATATATATATATATATATATATATATAAGAGATATAGGCGATGGATATCCTTGCAAATTTGTTAGAAGCATGTGGGATGTAATGATGAGTCCTCACATGCACCATTTGATGGTTAAAATCAAGTTGGGAAAATATCTCCACTTTTCCCGGCGTTTCTATTGCGGCGCTTATCGATAAAATAGCCATAACTTGAGTTGTAGACCTCCAATTGATGTGATTCAAAATGCGTTGGAAAGCTCATTTGAATATCTACAACTGTTATGAAGAACTCTTCCCCAGAAAATGCCTTTAAGTTGGGTCAAATGTCCGTCGAAGATATTTTACGGTAGAAGCACTAAGGACAATTGATCCGTTTGAACTCGTAAGCTTATGGCACATTCTTCCGTCCATCAAAATACATCGTTTTAGGCTCAAAAAACATGTCGTTACGTGGGATATTTTGATGGCCTTGGGCTCCAAGTAATCCTTCTTCAGTCGGGCAAAACTCTCGTCTCGTTATCCAGTCTTTAGTTCTGTCTCCGCAGTAAATCTTATCTTTCTTACCTGAATACAAAGAAACGAACCGCGAGTAAATCTGACAATAAAAGTTCAGTAAAGCTGCGTTGAATTTTACCGACTTTTTAGGTTAATATTACAGTCTTTAGTTATGATATTTTTAGTTTTAACATAATAGTGAAAAATAAAACGTTTATAAAATATAGTAATTTTTATCATATTTTTATCACATATCACTAAACTGGTATAAAACCTAGTAAAATACAATAATTTATATAATAATTACTACTTATACCTTTAGATAAAACTTAGTAATTATGACTTGATTTGATACATAAATGCTCAAAACGGTATCAGAAATGGGGTGAAATGTTATAATAATGAGTGTTAATTTATCTCTCATCACAACCCCCCACTTAGCTTTTGGTCGTCCTCGAGCAAAACAAGCGATAAAACAAAATGAATGAGAGATAAATTCATGAAGATATAAGATATAAGGGACAACTAGATAATACAACCATTAGAATTACAACCAGGCTTTAACCTTAATATAAATGTATAACAGAGTGTGTGTGTGACAAGCCTTTTAAATTTCCACTATCCTCTCTTGAATAATTCAAGAAAACGCACTAATATCCATTCAGACAGTCCTAATGACTTTCCTAGGTATAAGCAGTAACATTTCCACCCAAAGTCCTTCCGTGTACTTATTAGGATAATCCCTAAAGCATATCATTCAGTTTATACTGGGGATAGTTAGAAGATAACTAAGTTTTCAACCATATTTCCATATTGTCATTTTTTTTACTTAATTTCACATATGTAGCATATGCCTTCATTCCCAGCAATAGGACGTTTCGTGATAACACCCTAGCTGGACTACTATCATCAGGCAGTCGGGAGCTTTTAAACCTCATAGTGGTATAGGACGTTTCGTGATAACGCCCTACCGCACTCAAATCATTGGTAGCTACATCCGACATATAAATAGTTCATCTTAGTTTGGTATTCTTCCTTTCATTCCTATTTCCCAATAAACTTAACTTATATCCTTCCTATCACATTCAAACCTTCAGATATTCATAGTACACATTCAAAAGTTAGGTACTAAGTTACTTCAATTATCTATAGAATAACCACTAGGGTACTGAATGGATACAGTTTAAAATTTTCCGCTTCAATATCAAAGGCTTTACGTGAAGGAATTCATGTTACACAAATATATTTGGAATTACAATGCACTTACGGTTCACGTTGGTTATACACATCCAAATTGATCATTATATCTTCAAATCCATGAAATATATACCTTATACAATTTATTTTAATCAACTAAATAATGCTCGAAAAAAATCGAAAACTAAGGGATTTATTGATACAAAATAAACATTAATTCCATTGCTAGACCAACGACTCCACTCCCCACTTACGAACTTACATTGTCCTCAATGTAAAGTGAGTGTAAATAAGTTGTTGGGAAAGCAATGGTGCACTAAAACAAGTCAAAACAAATACTCGGATGATATTAAAGGGTGGGTGGGTGGGTTAAAGTTATGACCTCCTCAATTCCATAGTATTTGAACTAATACATGTCACACGTTATTTGAAATTTAAAATGACTAGATCATGAAATATAACGTATGGCAAAGTATTAACTCGAGTCTTTTATACCCGGATCCTCAAGGTTATTTCAAATCGTTCAAACAACCTAAGTCCAAGAAATGACACATTTGAATTTTTCTCTTTTTCTCCATCGGGATTTTCGGATAACCACCTAATCATTCCCTTTTAATGACATTCAAACATTCATCCTAAGACTTGGTGAAACAAAATGAAAATCAATCCAAGTATTCGCAAAGTATCATCCAAAGTATGAGTAATTATTATATTTAACATTTTTACGGGCTGCCTCCCGGTAGCGCTTTTGTTTAACGTCGTTTGCTCGACAAACTTAAGCAACTAATATAATATACTAAACTAAATGGGATACTTCTAACAATTACTCACCAAAGCATGTAACAATTAAGCACACGAATCAACTAGAAATAAATGCTTAATGAGTAAATAGGAAGGATAGTACCCGTGATTTTACTATATTTATAGTCTATAGCTAGACTTTATCTTGCTTCGGTTTTTAATGCACTGGTGGTGGGTCATCCTTACGCACCGCATCCGTCTTTAATACCGGTCTCCAACATAGAGCAGACAATTTCCACCAATCCAAGCGATTCTTGACCTTTTCCTTTGATTTTCGAGCTTTGGGTTTGCGAGCTTTCGCATTATTGCTGAAGTCATCTTCTTCAATTACTGCGTGTTAGTACGATCCACAAAGAAAAGGACACAAAGGGTCCACACAAGAACAAGATTCTAGTGTAGTGTATGGATATTTCAATGAATTGTAAATGTTGAAGACAACGCGCTCATTATTCATTCCCAAACTAAGCTCTCCCTTATAAACATCGATGAAAGGGCTATTAATTGTTAAGTGCCGAAAAGTGTCAAGAAAATGTGCATACTTCTTATCCAACTTCATCGCTTTGATTTCCTTTTTTAGGAATGGGGAGTAATTCAAGATCAATTAAAGTAGGGTTAGAATGTATACCTCCCTTACCCTTGTCGTTAAACGAAGATGGTAAAACTTCCTGGAATGATTGTGCCTTTTGAGGACACTTGTGTGTCATCATTCTCAGCACTTTTCTTCAAAATATGCACTTTGGATATGGTGTTTCCTCTATCGATTGAACCGAGGTGAATTTGGGTTGAGCCGGATAAGGTTCGGTTTGAATTGGCCCTTTCAAACTTGATTCATTCTCAACATGATCATTGGTCAAGGTCCTACTCATTCTTGGATTTTTCAATATTCTAGGAACCTTGACCCATTCCTCATTTCTTCAGGTTCAATATATCTGTTTTGTCTTAGGAAATCTTCAATAATGTCCTCTTCCTCTTTAGATTCCATGTTTTTCTCATATTTACCATCTAAATCATTCTATACTTCATTAATTCCGATGTTTTCTAATCCATTACTTCCACAGATCCTTCCACTTCTAGTAATAACAAAGATTTACCCCACTCGGATCTCTTTCAAGATTACTTGGTAGTCCTCCTGGGTCTACTGCTTTTTACGTTCTCCCTCTCTACTCAAATGATATTCCATATTCCTTATTGAAGCTTCTATAGTTCTTATTCTGGTATCATGTCCACTCATAGATGTTTTCAACATATTCATATCCTTAGTGACTGTACCTATAGAAGTTATCATAGTTTCCATATTTTGAGCTTGAGTTGACATCATACCCATCAGATTTTCGATTAATTTCTCCCATTTATCAACTCCTTCAGGTTGAGTTGAACTTTGGGTGACTGGTATGCTTTGAGTGGTATGTTGTGGATACGGTCTAGGTAATGATTGTAGGTTCTAATTCGAGGTATCTCCTTGATAAACCTTATTAGTATGTGGATTCTTATATTGAACTGGATACGGTGGTTACGAAAAGTAGGGTGATCTCTTCTAATAGCATTAAACGAGTTTGAATACACGTTGTTCAAATTCCTATGTTGTTGTAAAAAACTAACCTTTTCCCTTGAATATCCATCTGGTTCTTCCATCCCTAATGACACATTATCATGACTTGAGTATTTATTTGGTAAAATATTTTCTGAGTTTACATTTTTACTGGCTAATAAGCTGTCAAATTTCCTACTCAAATTCTCCAAGTGTGCTAGAACTTCCGTATTCGATGTATATTCTCCTGCAAATGCTACTTTTCTTGTGCTAGAACCGGTTTCCCACATTCGATTGTTTTTGGAAATCTTTTCTATAGCATCGTAAACTATTTGGGCTTCACTCATCATTAACGAACCACCACATGCATGATCTACATCTGCACGTGAGTCTCTCCTTAATTTACGACAGAAAAGTTGGATTTGCATATCTAAGGAATAACCATGATCGGGACAAGCTCTTAATAGCTTTTTAAATCTTTCCCAAGCATTTCCAAACGTTTCTTCAGATCCTTGTCTAAAGTTAGCCATTTCGACTATTAATTCCAAATTCATTCCCGGAGTAAAATATTGTTTTAAGAACTCGGTTTGAATCTCCTCCCAACTTGTCAATGAATGATGTGGGAGTGACATAAACCAATCTCGTGCTCTTCCTTTTAAAGAAAAAGGAAACAAAGACATCCTCGTTAATTCACAATGAGCACCTTGACTTTTGGTCAGATATACAGCTTCTTGAAAGATAGAGGTGATGATGTGGATCCTCATCATCTTCTCCTAAAAATTGGGCTCTTGTGTCAATTAAACCAAAAAGATGAGATTTTATTTCGAAATTAATTGCTCCTTTATTGGGTAAACGAATTGGATTATTAATCTGGTACCTTCTTACGGTCTGATCACATATAGGTCTCGGGTTAGGCTGGTTTTGATTATTACGATTATGCTTATTCCGATTCTGATTATTTCTATTATTCTGATTCTGGTTATTAGGTTGAGGTAAATTCTGATTAAGGTTTTGGCCATGCTCTTGAGCATGAGCAATCCCTTGTTCAGGTGTTTTACCAACGGTTTCGACCATTTTCGTAACTCGATTTGACAATTCTTGTGGAATAGAAAATATCGAATAGAAAATAACACGAAATCGATAAAAAAACCACATTTTTTCTCTCGGTAATTACCGAATCCACTCGGTATTTACCGAGTGTATTTTTTTTTTTTTTTTTATTTTTTTATTTTTTAATTGGTATCTTACCAATAGGTAGGTACCAACAAAAATAAACGAACCGCGTTTACTTTCTACTATCGAAAATAGAAAATAACTCAAAATTGGTAGAAGAAGAAAATTGGTAACTAAAAGAAGGTAGATACCAACGGAAAACAAAAATAGAAATGTGATAAGAAGAGTGTTGACTTATCCTCGAGAATTTTGAGCTAATACAAGTAGAAACCATTCGAACACAATGAATTAGTGTCGTTTCCCCGGCAACGGCGCCAGAAAGCTGACGGACGTTTTCTCGGCTATACAATCCTTACCGGCAGTGTACCGGGTCAAATTGTAGTTCTAGTCTGGTGAGTCAGGTCGTATCCTCAGGGAAATGAAAATCTAATTCAAAGTGTGGTTAAACACCAAGAAGCTATTATTAACTCGATCTAAGTCGCAGTTTTTACCATTTTCCTCGGGTTAGATAGTTAGATTAGTTAGATTGTTAGTAAAGCAGTAAATAAATATATAAATATAAAAATAGATAATATATATATTTTTGGATCTAGCCAAGAATACTTTACTTGAATCAATATCTTTTGTATTGAAATTGAATGAGATGATCTTTTCCTTGATGCAAGGAAGTCAATTATGTATGAACCGTGTACTCCTAAGCTAGACAACTCCTCCTTACACGAGCGTATGAAATTGTCATATGTCTAGTCCTCATCCAATGTCATCTTAAGCATAGGTCACTCCCGCTTTGTCATACGGCCGCTTTAAGATATCAATTAAATAGGTGATTTAACGTAATAATATCGTGAGCACAATTTTAATAAGATTTATCTCTCCCAAGACAAATCGCCCCGTAGGAAATCGGATTCCGTTGTCACATTTTCACTCGCCAATTTTACCCTCCGGTCTTTCTATTACGATCTCGTATTCTAATCGCGAGTTGTCAATTCATTAGATTACGTTTCTAGTAAAAATCGAGTGGCTAATTCAATTTTTACTTTCATTAAGTGCAAATAGAAAGAGATTCATTATAATTGGTTTTAATCATTATTACCAGAGTCGATCATTCATTTTACCAAAAAGATTAACTAATTCAGATTCATATCTTGGCTAGATATATTTTTAGCTTAACATAATTAACATATATAATATATAAATAGAAATAGAAATAGTAAACATAATAATATTAGAATATATTACCGATTACAACTGCTGAATCGGGGTCGTTTCCACCGGATGTAGTATAACAAAGCTTCGATAATTATTCCGCCATTACAACGGTACTATAACTACTTTATTTATATATATAAAAACATATATATACATACATAGACATATGTATATATAAGGGCCCAAAATAATGAAAACAAGAAAAGAGAAGAAAGGAGATGGAAGAAGAGGGGAAATGGAAGAAATGGGGAGAGATGAGAAGAGAGGGGCAAGGTTTTGATGGATATGGGGAGGTATATATATATATATATATATATATATATATATATATATATATATATATATATAAGAGATATAGGCGATGGATATCCTTGCAAATTTGTTAGAAGCATGTGGGATGTAATGATGAGTCCTCACATGCACCATTTGATGGTTAAAATCAAGTTGGGAAAATATCTCCACTTTTCCCGGCGTTTCTATTGCGGAGCTTATCGATAAAATAGCCATAACTTGAGTTGTAGAACTCCAATTGATGTGATTCAAAATGCGTTGGAAAGCTCATTTGAATATCTACAACTGTTATGAAGAACTCTTCCCAGAAAATGCCTTTAAGTTGGGTCAAATGTCCGTCGAAGATATTTTACGGTAGAAGCACTAAGGACAATTGATCCGTTTGAACTCGTAAGCTTATGACACATTCTTCCATCCATCAAAATACATCGCTTTAGGCTCAAAAACATGTCGTTACGTGGATATTTTGATGGCCTTGGGCTCCAAGTAATCCTTCTTCGATCGGGCAAAACTCTCGCCTCGTTATCATCTTTAGTTCTCTCTCATGCATAAATCTTATCTTTCTTACTCGAATACAAAGAAACGAACATGAGTAAATCGACAATAAAGTTCAGAAAAAGCTGCGTTGAATTTTATCGACTCTTTTAGGTTAATATTACGCTTTTTAGTTATGATATTTTTAGTTTTAACATAATAGTGAAAAATAAAACGTTTATAAAATATAGTAATTTTATCATATTTTTATCACATATCACTAAACCGGTATAAAACCTAGTAAAATACAATAATTTATATAATAATTACTACTTATACCTTTAGATAAAACTTAGTAATTATGACTTGATTTGATACATAAATGCTCAAAACGGTATCAGAAATGGGGTGAAATGTTATAATAATGAGTGTTAATTTATCTCTCATCACTCTTCCCCCTGAACTATTGCAGGACTTGCAGGGTCTTGTACCAAATCTTCAACTTCCACAGCAGGTGTTGACTCGGTAGTCTGTTGTGGCTCTTCTACAATTTGCTCAACAACAACTTGTGCAGTTTTAGTAGGCTTAGCAGTCTCTTCTGATGATGATTCAACAACTTCAACAATGACTCGATTCTACTGATGATGTTGTGACTCACCAAAGAAAGTTGCTCAACAACAACCTCTGCATCCTCAGTAGGCTTTATAATGGTTAAAGGCTCAGCCTCAATAGCCTCTTCTTCCTCTTCTGCTTCTTCTTCTTCTTGTTGTTCTCTCTGACTTTCCAAAATTATCAATTGTTTACCTTTGCCATACTTCTTCTTCTTGGCAATCTCTTTCATTCTTTTGGAAAGTGGTTCATCATCATCAACTCCAGTAGACTTCCTCTTTCTACTGGCTTCCTTTTGTTGCTCCTCGAAATTTCAAAGAATCTTCTTAGCAACTACACAGCAGGGTCAAGAACCTCAATTTCACCGGACTCCACAATGCAGACTCAAGATCAGGTTTGTTTGCTTCTTTGTCTTCGTAGGCTTTAACATCTCTGTTATTTTCTTTGTGTCAACAGCCTTTCTCTTCTCAGTGACCTTCTTTGGTGCAGTAGACTTGACAACTTTCTTAACCTGCTCACCACCAGTATCACCATCATCTCCACCATCCTCACTGTCAGCAGCCTCACCAACTGCTTCTTCATTATCATCCAAACCAGGGATATGATAGTCAATCTCTTTCTTGTACCTGGATTTGTTTATTTACTCAGGTGCAACATCAGCAATTTCCAAATGATTCAACAGGGCCTGAACCATTAATCCTAAGGGTATGGCCTTTGATTTCCTTGTCCCTTTTTTTTTCTTCTTTTGCAACCTTCTTCATGTAGTGTATGAAGTATCCAGCCCAATCAAACTTCATACTTCTACAAATAATCATCATCAGTTCTATTTTGGGTCCTGATAGAGTATCCATGCTTCCAACGAGCCCTAAGATATTCTTTGCAATAGTCTTGCTCGGTAGGTTGTACTCATATCCAATGTGTTTCACATTAATGCCTGGAATTGATTTGATGGCATTATTGGTCTTGATTTGGTCAACAAACTCCATCTTTGACAATCCCATTTCCTTAGGATTTGTAGGAGCATCAATCATTTCAGCAAAACCAAAAGCTTCCCTCAGTAGACTTGAGGAAACTTCAATCTCCTGAGAATTTACAGTTGTGGTGAATGCCTCTCTTCCTTCTCTTATGGCTATATTTCTCCAAAAGCTAACCACATTTGTATAAGAGATTGTTTCCAATCTTATATTAAGAACATTCTCCAGACCTTCATATCTTCTTATTCTTCGACCAATATTGATTGCTAGTTCTGTTTTGTTTGCATCAACAACAAAACCTCTCACACTTTAACTTGTTCCAATTTGAACATCTTCCTTTTCCACCATTGTAATGAAAAGAAAAGAATGAAGAAGATAGCTTGTAAATCTGTGTTCACACAGTGTAAAAACAGAGAGAATCGATCTGAGATTTTTGTAAGTAGACTCTGTGCAGGTCTGAGTATATATAGACAGATACAGTTGGGAACTGTCAGATCGTGTACTGTGTATTAACCATGATTAAATATGAGTGAATGATGTCTTGACACGTGGCCCATTACTTCTCAAAACGTTTTGTAACCGTTAGATCGTGTTAACTGCGGTTGTAAATAGGAAATAAATATCCCGCCATTGCTTTTTGACTATAGTAAGTTTGATAAAGTAACGTTCCATCAGTAGCCTTGTCATCAGCAGACTTGGGTCAGCAGCCTGCTGACAAAATGTCTTAGCAGCCTGCTGATAGAGTCACTCTGCTGATGCTTAAATTCCTTTGTATTGTCCAACTGATAATACAAGATGAAGTTTAATACCAATGACTGATCTGTCAAGTGAGCTCACCCAACATGACAAAGACCAATCCCCTTGGCAACCTCATTTGCTCAATTGTCCAACCATAAGTACATGGAATTGTTGATACCAATGACTAATCTGCTAAGTGAGCTCACCCAACATAGCAAAGACTAATCCCTTTGGTGAATTCCAGTACACTGCTGATCAGTCAACTTTGATGATTCCAAGTTCTGTCCTTAACTTAGCAAATCTTTCACTATCCAATGGCTTAGTGAAGATATCAGCAAGTTGATCTTCAGTAGGGATATAAAGAACCACCACATCCTTCTTCTCAACATGATCTCTTATAAAATGATGTCTTACATCAATATGCTTGGTTCTTGAGTGCAAAACAGGATTTTCAGTAATTGCAATTGCACTTGTGTCGTCACACATAATTGGAATTTCCTTTTCTTCAATTCTATAATCCCTTAACTGTTGTCTTAACCACAATATTTGTGCACAAAGAACTTCCAAAGCAGCCTATATACTCTGCTCAAAGAAGGAAGTTGATATAGAATTGCTTTCTTCTTTGAACCAGAAAACCAAATATTTCCCATTAACTCGTGTGTTCTGTGGTGCTCTTTTGTCAATTTTGCATCCAGCATAATCTGAATCTGAGTAGGATATAACTTTGAAACTTCCATCTTTAGAATAGCATATCCCTACTCCCAAATTACCTTTAAGATATTTAAGAACTCTTTTGACTGCACCTAAGTGACTTTCTTTAGGTTTAGATTGAAATCTTGCACAAACACCTACAACAAAGGAAATATCAGGTCTGCTGGCAGTGAGGTACAGCCGACTGCCTATCATCCTTCTGTATAAGGTCTGATCAACATCTTTTCCTTCTTTATCTTCATCCAAACTTATGTTTGTACTCATTGGAGTTGATACCTTGGTGTTGTTTTCCATACCAAACTTCTTCAGCAGCTCCTTGGTATACTTTGTTTGATGAATGAAGATTCCATCTTTCAACTGTTTGACTTGTAAGCCCAAAAAGTAGTTCAATTCACCCATCATACTCATTTGGAACTTACTTTTCATCAGATTTGCTAACTTTTCACAAAGTAAGTCATTTTCAGAACCAAAGATTATGTCATCAACAAAAATCTGGACCAGCAGGGTGCTGTCTCCTTCACTGATTCTGAATAGTGTCTTATCAATGGTGCCTTTTGTAAAACCATTGTCCACCAAGAATTGAGATAAAGTCTCATACCAAGCTCTTGGTGCTTGTTTCAATCCGTAAAGTGCTTTGTTGAGTCTATACACTTTATCTTCTTGATCTTTAACTTCAAATCCAGGAGGTTGCTGAACATACACCTCCTCTTCCAGAATGCCATTCAAGAATGCACTTTTGACATCCATCTGGTATACCTTGAAGTTTTTGTAAGCAGCATATGCCAAAAATAATCTGATAGCTTGCAATATTGCAACAGGGGCATATGTCTTATCAAAATCTACTCCTTCTACTTGAGAATAGCCTTTTGCTACTAGTCTGGCCTTATTCCTCACAATGGTACCAGATTCATCCAGTTTTTTTCTGTATACCCATTTGGTGCCAATAATATTTGCATGATTAGGCCTTTCCACTAGTGTCCAAACTTGATTTCTTTCAAATTCATTTAACTCTTCTTGCATAGCAATTATCCAATCTGGATCTGAAATTGCTTCTTCAACAACTTTTGGTTCCATTTGAGATAGAAAGCATGTAAACATTGCTTCTAGTTGTCTTCTAGTCCTCACACCTTGCTGTATGTTGACAATAACTTGTTCAATAGGGTGGTCTCTTAACCATTGTGGATTCTGTTTAGTTTGATTTTCTAGAACATCATCTTCAGTAGGGTCTGCTGTAGCATCAGGGGGTTCAGCAGATCCTTGAACTGCTTCGGTTGATGCATCAGTAGAGTTCCTAGCAGGGTGTTCAGCAGGGGCAGGGTCAGAAACTTTTAAGTCATTGAACCTTTCCAGAACTTCAACACATTCTGGATCAGTGACTTGTTGATTATTAGAAGGTTCTGAACCTTCTTCTTCCATTCCAGTGAACTTGGGTTCATCAAATACAACATGTATAGTTTCTTCATGTTTCGGTGTTCTTTATTCAAGACTCAAATGCCTTGGCGATGAAGAATATCCCAAGAAAATTCCTTCATCTGACTTGGGTTGAAAGGTCTTCAATTGCTCCTTATGGTTTAAGATAAAACATTTGCTTCCAAATGGATGGAAATAGGATATATTAGGTATCCTTCCATTCCAAATCTCATAAGGTGTCTTCAGCAGCTTCTTGTTCACTGATGTTCTATTTTGTGTGTAGCATGCTGTATTAACTGCCTCAGCCCAGTACCTTTCAGGTAACAATGCTTCACTAATCATAGTCATTCCTGCTTCTTTTAGAGTCCTGCTTCTTCTCTCAAAGAACCCCATTTTGTTTGAGGTATACCAAAGAAAGCAAAGTTGATGTAGTACACCATTTTGTTCACGATATTCTCTTATCACTTTGTTGAGAAACTCGGTACCCTTATCTGATCTGATCTTCACTACTGTGACACTTTTCTCATTTTGTAATCTTTTCAAAAGCTCTGGCATCTTTTGAAGTATTTCACTCTTCTTATTCATGAATACCACCCAAGTATATCTTGAATAATCATCCACAACAACTAAAGTGTATTTCTTTCCTGTTACACTTGTTGGAGTCACTGGTCCAAATACATCCATGTGCATCAGCTCCAACACTCTCTTAGTTGATTGCTTTGTTTTTGACTTGAAGCTTGATTTGGTTTGTTTACCTTGCTGACATGCATCACATATAGCATCTTTCTTGAATGTGATCTCAGGTAATCCAAACACCAGTTTCTTCTTTACTAACTGATTGATATCATGAAAATTTTGATGATTCAACTTCTTGTGCCATAACCAGTTGAGTTCTGACTTGGTATGCACTATCAAGCAGGTTTCTGGAACTGCAGTTGACCAATCCACAACATACATATTTTGTTGTCTTCTTCCATCCAACACAACTTGATCACATCTTTCACTTATGACAATACATGTGTTTTTGTCAAAAGTGACCTTGTATCCCATGTCATAGAATTGACCAGTGCTCAGCAAGTTGTAGTCCAGTCCTTCAACATATGCAACATTCCTGATTGTTAGTCCATTCTACACAAGTGTGCCATGTGTAACCAGGTGTGTTCTTGTTTCCAAAGTTCACTCTTGGACCATCCTTTGCCACATAACTTGATAAACAGTGCTTATCCTTTGTCATATGTCTGGAACATCCACTGTCAAAGTACCAGACACCCTACAAAACAGAATCAATACATTTTAGGTACCCAAATCTGTTTGGGTCCATAGTGGTCAGTGGTAAGCATGACCCTTGGCAAATTTCCATAAGGTCTTCTTTGAAAGGTATTGTACCTTGGTTCATACATGTATTCTACATTTCCATAAGGTCTAGCAATTGGTTGTGTAGGATTCACATATGCCTTTTGGCCTTTTGGTTTGTAATGCTATTTGAAGTGATTCTTGTTGTTAGAAGCATTAGCAAAACCATTGGATTGCTGTCTGTTAGGAACAGCCCTGTAGTATGGAGTCTGCTGAGGTTTTGTATAAGTCCTCTGCTGATTCATTTGCTTAGGTTTTATCCTAGCTGCATGGTTATACTTATCAAGCTTTCTAGCGGTAGAGTGCGAAATATTCCATCATCATCAATGAGGAATAATCTACCTTTCCCCACACGAGATAAGTATCCCTAGAATGATTAACATTTTTGGGTTTGGGATTCTTATCCTTGGAATATTTCTGACCTTTACCTTTTGTGGTCCAAATAGACTTGGTAGCAGTGTCTCATATCAAGAGTCTAGAAGGCACAACAAATCCTATTTTTAGATTTATTCTTTTTATTAGGAGTCGTTGACTTCTTTGACTTCTCGATTTTGCTTCTTTGAAGCATTCTCGAGAGGCTTTACCGCCTCAAAGAACCCTTTTGGGAGTTGGATCTTGTGCAGCACAAACTTAGGACCACCTCGGTACTAGGTTCATGACCTTACTCAGATCCACTCTTGTTGGATTGTTGAGTTTCAAATCCAAGACCTGCTTCTATCACCATAAGGTCTTCCAGATTTGAATGCGAGATAGAACAAGATTGTTCAAAGATTCAGGGCTCTCTCAATGTTCAGCAGACTTATGCTGATTCTGTTCAACTTCTTTTTCCTTTCCTTTAAGAATTCTTAATTCAGAATTTAATCTTTCAACTTCTAATTGAAGAGCTTCTTTTTCAGCCTTCACAATCTCATAACCAGATTGCATTATCCTTAATTGATTAAGGATGGCATCCAAAGTTTCTTCATTATCAAAATTTTTGGGATTTGAACCACAGGTGGATTCACAATCACTTCCAGCAGGAGTGTTTATGGATACAGAATTGTATACATCATCTGTTTCATCCATATTTGCCATCAAAGCATAATCTTCCATATCAAGAAACCGATCTTTGTGTCATCGATTCATTTCCTTTCCGACTCTACTTCATACCCTGATTCATCTTCAGCAACCATGGCCTTCTTGCCATGTCTTCTTTGTTGACTTTTGGTCTTCAGTAGGTCTGGACAATCAGGTCTGAAATTTCCAGGCTTCTTGCAATTGAAGCAAAGATAATCAGGTTCCTTACTCTATTTTAACTCAGGACAGTCAGGTTTGAAGTGTCCTGGTTTCTTGCAATGAAAGCACAGATAATAATTATCTTTCTTTGGTTCTTCTTTCTTCTTTTCACTGGATCTTTTTGTGAAATTCCTTGAACTGCCCTTTCCTGTCTTCATCATCCTGATTTTCTTGCTCAGTAGGGCAATCTGCTCTTGCATCTCATCCATCAGATCATCATGAGCTCCTGATGTCTCTTCTTGATGTTTAGCAGCTAATGCAGTTGTCTTTGGTTCTTCATTTTCAGTGGTAGGAACCAATCTCTTGCTGAATTCATAAGCTTTAAGATCTGAGAATAATTTGAAGGTATCCTCTTCATGTAACTTCCTCATTTCTTCTATAGCAGTGACTTTCATCTCCCAAACTTCTTTGTCAGACAATGCTTCCAAGATCTTTGAGTTGATTTCTTCTTTTGAATAACGGATGACGGTCAAATTATACCGGTAAAAGTCATCAACATTGACCTTAAATCGAGATTAATAATATATATTTTATAATTAAATCACGTGTTATATTGAATATTTAATGTTATCTATTTTTATTTATAATTTGGTATTTATCCGTTTTTATTATTTAAATATGATTTACTTTGGGATAAATATTTATTTTGTAGATTGAGATAAATTTTGGAGGATAAATGCAAATGGAAGAATTAAATCTCAAGATAAATCAAAGGAAATTCAAGATAAAGATCGGATAAGCACGAAAATAGGAGTAAGGCATGACAAGAGTTGGCGCCAATGGGGGGACGCACCAAGGGGGGGCGCATTTTGCATTTATTTTTTATTTTGAGATCGGCCGAGAGTTATCTCTATATGTTTTGATGTTTTGAAGTATATCTCTTAATTAGCTTGTACCCCTATAAATAGAGACATACAATACACCTTACACACAATACACAACTTTCACACAATTCATAATTAAATCTTCAGTTTTTCTTAGAGCAGTTTTTTACAAGTTCTGCAGTTATGTAAGTTCTTGTATTTATTTGTTCTTAGTTCTTCGTAATTAAGCCCCCAATTATTGTTTATTGTTTGAGGTTGTTCGTTCTTCACCGAAAGATGTAGATCTAAGGATACGATATGAGGCAGTGGAGATTCCTTGTCTATAAGGATCCACACGCCCAGATCTGTTATCCAGTGACCTATAGATGACTTTGGTATGATCGACAATCGTGTTTATAGTAGAACTATATAATTGCTTTATGAATCTCTATTTTATCCGTTACGTATGTAGAAACGCTAAGATTTAGGTTTTCACCGTCAAAATCTAGCCACGTCTTTATGGTGTGATTGTCCACCTAGAATTTCTTATCTTAGTAGGTATGGCTACGGCTACGTTGCTCATCTGTTTTAATTTCTTATTATTAGGAAATACCAATATAGGACTCTTAGGTCGGCTCATGAATTGATCTTCCGGGACTTTCAGCGAGACCTAGATCTGTTCTGTATTTGGGAATTGTCGACACCTAGTTATACGTAAATCATAGATTAACATGATACCTAAAAAGTTAGTGTTAATGGGACGGAGACTGATGCGATCGCTTAGGAAGTACGCCTAATCACGGGAATGTTGCCTAGGTGAGGAATACGGTTAATATCGGCATCCCTAGTTTTGTAAGCGTGCGAGTCATATGAGATGGAGGCCGAAAAAGCGAAGTCACGTGATGTAGCATAGTGATCTGGATGGCCTACCCAGAGCTAGATCTAGTGTAGGGGATGACTCCCGTAGCCAATATAAAATAAATACGAATCGGATTAATAGTTGTCGAGTCTAGTTTAATTATATAGAATCTCTAGATCCAAACGATAATGTAATAATTGGGGAGGTTAATTACGTGTCTTTATTTGTGTTGTGTCGAGTCGTGTCGTTTATCTTTTCTTGTCTTTTGTTGGTTGTAGACCGCCTCTGTGTCCTTGATATGAATAATTAATTGTTTGTATATAAATGACCCCCAATTGGATCCCTGTGGGATCGACCTTGATAGTATTGGTTTATGGTGGTCAAGTATTTTATTATCACTTGATCTACGTCATCAAGTTTTTGGCGCCGTTGCCGGGGAACCAACGGTCAATCTTATATATAAATAATTTTTTATTCATGTCGAGTTTTCTATCTTAGAGTCCGCTTTTACGTTTTGAGTCCTCTCGGTTGTCTGCTTCTGTCTCGAAAATTCCGATTCTAAAAAAGAAAAAATTGTTTTGCTCCCAGTGATCGCTTCTCGCCGCCAAAGAAGCCTGCCGGGCTTTACGGAATTTCGCGTGTCTGTTTATCTCCGTATGTTTAATCCGTTGGTCTGATAGCAGCATGGGAAACCATGTTAAAATCAGTCTACGGATCGTTTTGTTTTTCTTCTGTTTGCAGAAACCAGGGAAGCAATAATCCGAGTCAGTAATTTTTCACGGGCGCTGAGAAAATAACCCAGCAACATGTGGAGCTACGAATCTACGATGGGAAAATTGATGGAGGCAACCCCTTTAAAGCACCATGATGGCTCCGAGAAAATAAATATTAAAAGGTTCAAATTATTCGTGGTATAATGTTGAAGGCAAGGTACTACCTTTTCTGCTTATGTTTTACTATATTTTGGTCTTTTGAGCATAAGTTAGCCTATACATGAACCTGAGTGTGAATCTTAGCCCAGAGTTGGTTTGTAAGATTAATTTTATTAGTGTGGAAGGTTCTGCCCCAAATCTGTCTCATCTAGAGGGTGTAAGGGAACATGTAGTAGCCGAATGGAAGCAGTGAATAAAGAGTTCCTCGTAGTTCTATCAAAATCTCATTGTCCTATGCATGAGATTGCTTCTAGTGGCCACGGGAGCAACAATTTGTGTAGTTAATCATTCGCAATCTAAAGAAGACATTGAGTTTTGAAAGAGCATAATGAAGCAGCATTATAGAGGATGTTATTAAAATAAGTCCCTAGGACTAAATCTGCTAAGAATTCACTGGTTCCTAAAATGAGAGCAGAGGTAGAAGCATCGTGTAAATGGTATGGATAAATGTCGTTTCCTAGGTCTCACAACCAAGGGAAGGATATTAATCCGCAAAAGTGACGAGCCCACCTCATATAGTGCTCAAGGGTCAACATCTGGCGATCCAAGAAGGATAACTGACAAGGATAATTTTTGGAAACTCGAGCTGAAGACTTTAAACTTAGAACTACTTCTTTAAAACCCTTAGGATTTGTTTTTAGGATTTTAGGTTTTGTTTTCTTTGTGTCAAATAAGAGTAACGTGACATATGTTGAGGTTTTCTATTTTGCCGTGTTCCGATGGCCATTAGGCTAAGGATGTGCAAAACTTTTTTACTCAATATAGGCCATGTGAAATAGAGTTTCTTAGGAGAGTCGAGAAATTGCTAAAGAAAAGGAAATTTAGCAATCAACCTTAAGATGGAAGCATTAAGAGAGCTTGAGAATTACTGAAAATGTAACAGAGAATGATTGATGCGAACAAGAACAATTTTGGTCAACTTCCAAAACTTTTTAGAATGGCGATCCAAGTGAAGATCCAAAGTTGTGTGCAATTCGTTCTGCAACTACCCTTATCCTTTCCTTTACACCTTTTCACCCTTCAACCTTTTCTATTCTCTCACCAATCTGTCTCACAATTCACATTTCTAACCATTCTTCCATTCCCTCTCTTTCTTTCCATCTATTTCACTCTCCCACCCTAACCCAATCCCTTAACCAATTCCCACCCAACACACAATTTCTTACCCACCCTTTATCTTTTCTTACCATCTTTATGTATATCTTTTTCTAAACCCATCATACTCTAAACCTCCATTTTGTTTACAAAATACCTTTGTGTTGCGGCATTTGAAATATTGCTAAGTTTTAATGTTTATCTTTTATCATTTTGGTTTTCATGATCCTACCTAGGGTACGTGTAGCTCTGACCCTAGCTAGATTTTAAAAGTGTTTTTGGTTCAATCAAAATGCAAATTATCTTTCAACCGGAAGTTTTAAATTTCACACTTTTACGCCTATTCCGGCATTTGGAGATGATGAGTTTTATTCTAAATATCGCACCGATCCGACCTTGTTGATGATGGTGATGACTTTTACGTGATACATTGGGTTATTAGTAATTTCGAGGAAAAGCTACATCTCCCTAAGTTGTTGATATCCAATCCAAGCGTGAAGAGTCTGCGCTCAGTATCTGATTTCATCTATAGCCTATAGGTCACATCCAGTCTGTTATACCTAACCAAGTTTCTCTTTTACGCTGGATTAAATACCTTATCAATCCGGTAGACCTCGTGTTTTCACACATGGGGTAACGCTTTTTGATCTTTGTCTTCTCCACCCGGTTTTAAGAATATTTTTGTGGTGGAGGATTTCGATGCAGACTATAATCTTTTGTTGATTGTTTATCTTTCTTTCTATTTAGTATTTTTCTTTTTGCGTCTATATATATCCTTTTTTTTAGAATGCGTGTCTGAACGAGTCGTTTTAACTCTTTGGTTTTCCTTGTCATTGGTTGTATGGAATAAAGGGGCTTAATTTGTTTTTGGATATTTTATATCTAATTACTGCCACATTATTTTATAACTTCCATTGACATGTTATTAACGGTTTCGTGGAGTTTCTGTTTGGTTTGCTTAAACATGTTTTCACTTGCTTCTCCACGACGTGCTTAGATTACTCCGATGTTCTGCATCTACTTGAGAGCCGTTTCCAGAGCTGAGTCTTTTTCTTAAATTCTCATTTTTATTTGTCATTGGGGACAATGCCATGTTTAAGTGGGGGGTAGGAGACTTAGCTATGATATGTTATAATTGAAAATTGAATGAAACGGTGAGAAATGAAAAAAAAAATTGAATAAATGCCATATTATTTATCTCGTACCCGTAGAATTGTGAGTTCCTAGCTAAGAATTGATAGGAAAGGAACCATGTTGCATGAGTACGTGATCATTTTATACTTATGTGAATGTAAATTTAAGGATATTCATGCCAGTCATTGCATGTAGTTATTTATTATTCGATTACTCAATCTTTGAATCGAGTTTTACCGCACAAATTAGAATAACTGAAGAAATTATGTGTACATTGCGTAGATGATTGGTTATGTGAACTTAGTGTCGATATTTATCTGCTGATGTATTCCTATATTCTGGCCATCAAAGCGGAGTAATAAGCTTGAGAATAATCTGTGTTTTGACAAAGCGTTAAACACTGGGCTTGTAGTAACATTACCAAAGTAGCCTCGCACTTGTGGTAATATTCAAAGCTATTGACTCATCCGTGAGAGGGGGATTCTTGCAATGCATAATTTAGTTTTAAAGCAAGTTTCTTTCTTGAGAAGTGTTAAGGCTTGAAGTTATGAAAATGCGAATAAATTCAAATTTTTAAGAGGCTTTGAGTGAATTCTCGGTCTCCAAGTCCAGAAACCTTCTGGATGACGCTCTTGCTTATTGCACCATGTCTTTACCCATGCGAGGCTTAAGAAGTAGGAATGCTGATGTTGGTAGGTTGAGATTGCGAAGTTAGCATAAACTCCAATCTTGCCACGAATATATAAAACTTAATGCACATGCACACAGCACTTCGGTTCATAGCGAGTAGTGAATAATGGATATCTAATGTGCATGATTGGTATGAGTTGACTCGAGTCTCTTGCGTAAGTATGATCTGACCATGGACCATGTGTCTTGGGGAATGACTTATTGATGCTTTGTTCGGGACGATCAAAGTCTAAGTGGGGGGTAGTTGATGACGGTCAAATTATACCCGTAAAAGTCATCAACATTGACCTTAAATCGAGATTAATATTATATATTTTATAATTAAATCACGTGTTATATTGCATATTTAATGTTATCTGTTTTTATTTATAATTTGGTATTTATCCGTTTTTATTATTTAAATATGATTTACTTTGGGATAAATATTTATTTTGTAGATTGAGATAAATTTTGGAGGATAAATGCAAATGGAAGAATTAAATCTCAATATAAATCAAAGGAAATTCAAGATAAAGATCGGATAAGCACGAAAATAGGAGTAAGGCATGACAAGAGTTGGCGCCAATGGGGGGACGCACCAAGGGGGCGCATTTTGCATTTTATTTTTTATTTTGAGATCGGCCGAGAGTTATCTCTATTTGTTTTGATATTTTGAAGTATATCTCTTAATTAGCTTGAACCCCTATAAATAGAGACATACAATACACCTTACACACAATACACAACTTTCACACAATTCATAATTAAATCTTCAGTTTTTCTTAGAGCAGTTTTTTACAAGTTCTGCAGTTATATAAGTTCTTATATTTATTTGTTCTTAGTTCTTTGTAATTAAGCCCCCAATTATTGTTTATTGTTTGAGGTTGTTCGTTCTTCACCGAACGATGTAGATCTAAGGATACGATATGAGGCAGTGGGGATTCCTTGTCTATAGGGACCACACGCCCAGATCTGTTATCCAGTGACCTATAGATGACTTTGGTATGATCGAAAATCGTGTTTTAGTAGATCTATATAATTGCTTTATGAATCTCTATTTTATCCGTTACGTATGTAGAAACGCTAAGATTTTGGTTTTCGCCGCGTCAATCTAGCCACGTCTTTATGGTGTGATTGTCCACCTAGAATTTCTTATCTTAGTAGGTATGGCCACGGCTACGTTGCTCGTCTATTTTAATTAGCGTATTATTAGGAAATACCAATATAGGACTCCTAGGTCGGCTCATGGATTGATCTTTCGGGACTTCCAGCGAGATCTAGATCTGTTCTGTATTTGGGAATTGTCGACACCTAGTTATACGTAAATCGTAGATTAACATGATACCTAAAAAGTTAGTGTTAATGGGACGGAGACTAATGCGATCGCTTAGGAAGTACGCCTAATCACAGGAATGTTGCCTAGGTGAGGAATACTGTTAATATCGGCATCCCTAGTTTTGTAAGCGTGCGATTCATATGAGATGGAGGCCGAAAAAGCGAAGTCACGTGATGTAGCATAGTGATCTGGATGGCCTACCCGGAGCTAGATCTAGTGTAGTGGATGACTCCCGTAGCCAATATAAAAGAAATACGAATCGGATTAATAGTCATCGAGTCTAGTTTAATTATATAAAATCTCTAGATCCAAACGATAATGTAATAATTGGGGAGGTTAATTACGTGTCTTTATTTGTGTTGTGTCGAGTCGTGTCATTTATTGTCTTTTGTTGGTCGTAGACCGCCTCTGTGTCCTTGATATGAATGATTAATCGTTTGTATATAAATGACCCACAATTGGTTCCCTGTGGGATCGACCTTGATTTGCTATAGCTATACTACGATCGACATAGTCCTCTTGCTAGTATTGGTTTATGGTGGTCAAGTATTTTATTATCACTTGATCTAAGTCATCAATAACTTACACTCAGCAGGGTAAGTTCATCCAGAATAGCATTGAATCTTGACTCCATTTGCTCAATGGATTCATTTGGTAGCATTTTGAACTTTTGAAACTTCTTTTTGGCCACACTGATTTTGTTCTTCTTAATTGCATCAGTGCCTTCACAGATCAACTGTATTTTGTCCCAAAGTTCTTTGGCTGTTTTTCAATCTTTTACTTTCATATACATATTGCTATCCAGAGTTCTGTAAATGATATTTATAGCAATATTGTTGAGGTTTGCCCTTTTTCTATCATCAGCAGTCCATTCCTTTTTAGGCTTTGGCATGTATCGCTCTCTTCACCCACTCACATCGACTTGGTAATCTCCAGTGGTCCATCTGTCAGGACATCCATCATTTCATCATGAGTTGCACTAGATAAGCTCGCTGCATCGACGCTTATATTCATCAAAACGATCCACATAACACATCAACATTGTTCTAGCATACCGATTGTTATCCATGATGCAAGGCTTTGAAAATCGCTGACTTGAAAATGTTTTCCAAAGTATTTTCACAAGCACAACAAGTAGGATTACTTCGAGCGTAAGCACTTTGCTCCGATACCAATTGTTTGTCCCTTGAAAAGGCTTTGGTTAAGTTTAGAGGGGGTGAAAAACTTAACACTTAAAACTTTTGGAGTTAACAAACTCAAGCAACCAAAGAAACTCTTTGATACCTCGATAGTCTGGCCGACACTCGATGAGTCCGCTGACTGTTGAGTCTGCTAAATTTGTTCAGCGGAATTATATCAAAAATTATGCCTTAAAACTTGTTGTTAAATATGATACCAAGTATTAGATACTCAGTAGTGTATGGGTGTGAGTTCAGTTGCTAGATTCAGTAGGGTGATGTGCTTGATAAACTTAATGCATAATATAAATGCAGGAAGTAAGTAGGCAGTTTTTATAGTGGTTCCAGGTTTATAGTGGTTCCAGGTGGTGTAATCCTGTACGTCCAATCTTCTCCTGTGATGTTGGAGGTAATTCACTAGAGATCTTTGATGTAGCTGTTACAAAAATCCCTAAGGTGTTTGTCCTTCACCAATAGCTATGGCTTCACAAACTGAAAACCAGGAATAGGTAGGATTGCTGCTCCAAAGTCTTCCACTGGTCCTTGAAGGGTAGGATTGCTTCTTCACCAGCTCCACCACAAACAACAGTCTTTCACACAGATGTGCTTCACTGTTCAACAGATTTCTTGTAAAAGAAAGTTTGAATCAACTAAATGATTCAGTTGCAGCAGCTTGATCAGGATGATATGATCAGCAGCTTGCAGTCTTCAAGTGTATAAACTTGATGTAGCTTGAATACATATTACACTTGAAAATTTTCTCTGGATCAGTATCCTTAAGCTCATTAGGTTCAGCAGGGTGTTTTTCTTGATCAGAAATCGAAGCTCAGGATTTTTCTCTTAATGTTCATCAATTCATCTTCTTTATCTGAATTAGGAGTCCTCTATTTATAGGTAAAAGTCCTTGTGACTTGTATTTGAAATTCAAATGTAGCCGTTCCAGATTTTGTCCCATTTGACTTGCTTTCTGTCACTGTTCATAGTACTGACACAGTCAGAATGCTTTTTGACAGAATGCAGTCTGTCCATCCTTTGACTTGTATTCATTGGATAAAGTCCTGAATCATCCCAACGTCCCTTTAATCTCAACCATTGATTTGTTTGTTAAAGTCAGAGGTTGTTAGCTGTCCTTATCCACGTTTTCTTCCAATGTAATCTTGAATAAACCGAGGTATATGTATCAAGCAGTTCATAACCTATTTGAGATACATATCGATCACCAACCATGTTTTGCTAACTGTCTTTTATCTAACTTTTATTTATGAATTTAGATTGCACCTTTTAGCATATACCTAATTTCCAATCATCATCCAACTTGTGGAACATAGACCTTGTACACAAGGTATATGTAATCAGTTTAGGTCATCACAGACTTCCCTCATTTCTGATTCCATATCCTTGACTTTAATTACTAAGTTTGATCCCTTAGTCTTCATTAATTGAGTTTGACCCCTCAAATTTTGAGTCTTCAAAGAGTTCCGGATAAGTCTACCGACCTAACTACCCTATCGACTAGACTAGTCTCATTGATATAAGTCACCGACCTTTACAAAGTGCTTGTTTGATCAAACCTATACAAAGATCAAACTCTAATAAACTTATACATTTGATCTAGACCTCTTTTTGCCTTTTCTCTATAACTGTTAGTCTAGCACTCATCACTAAAACTTAAAAATAAGTCCAACATTATCTTTGGACTCAAGAGAGACCTTAAGCTTCTCATGACCTTGTCGCAGGTCGGCAACCTTTTTTCAGTAAATTCCCAACGTTGACTACTGACTTAGCCAGTCTCTGGAACACTTCCTGGACAATCCAGGTTCCTTGCATGATGAGACAATAAAAAATAAGACATATTATCATGTTAAAGTGAAAAGCTCAAAGAGAAGGCACACTTACATATTCCATGGTGCCGAAGCCAGCTGCAGCCAATTGCTCAGAAATCCACTTCTGTTTGGTAGTGGCATCCTCCTCTTGACAATAACGATAATGAGTCTCATCAAGAAGGGTATCCACCCTGCATTTTTTCTTAGGTCTATCCTCTAGGGGGTTCACAACAACTTTTCCTCGGCCCTGCCCTTGGAGCTGAAGGCCGTATTCTTCTTCCTCCTCTGAATCAGTGCCGTCCAGAGCAACCAGATCAACATCCTCCGGGGCAGATTGCGAGGTGGATGGAACAACTGCGAATACCAACTGATGCCTGAACTCCGGTAGCATCCGAAATTGAGCTCTGCAGATCGGACTCCAAAGTTTGAGCTCCGCAGGTCGGACTCAAAAAGTTTGCTTAAGTCTGCAGAACATACTCCAAAACTTGAGCTCCGTAGGTCGGATGCAACAAAGATAATAGGACAAACACATGAAATTGTGCTCCGCATGTCGGACTCATTTGAGCTCCGTAGGTCAGATTCAACAAGTTTGCAAAAGCCAAACTCATTCAGTCTACAGGACAGACATCAAATTTCAGAGCTCTACGGGTCAGACTCGAAAGGAAAAAATTACATACACAACTAAGTATGTCATCCAAAAAACTGTAAGTTAATACATGGCATACTAGGGGGCAAGATACCCCACTACGGATCAAAGTACTCCAAGTAAGTGCTGAAAATAAAGTTAAGGCAAGAGAACTTGCAAAAATTTTCATATATTGTACATGATACATTTTTTGAGGTTCTTCAAACGCAAAAACGAAATACAAGTTCAAAAACCTAAGAAGCATTTGGAGCTGAGTTATGCCCGGTCTCTAAGGCATGGGTAAGATTCTCTACAGTAGTATCCACCTGGCAGCTCGGTAGAAGCAACAGAAGCAACTAGAGCAGCCACAGAAGGCACTCGGCGAGGAGCAGCAGCACGATGAGGGCATACTTAAACACAATGTCTACCCCTTCCTGGAACTCCTCTAGACAAACTTCATAGACTGCATCCATGCCATCTTTGTACAAATCCTTGATGGTCATTCTGTCAACCTCAAGGTCAGGAATCTCCTAAGGAGTAGCTATGGCTAACTAGGGACGCGAGTAGAGTCCTCATTCCTATGAAAGCTCCGCTAAAGCCCTGTAATCTCGGATCGCCTAATCAATTTGGCCCGGAACAACAGCTTCCAGTGCGGTCTTCTCAGCATGGAATCGCCCAATGGTATTCTCCAACTCAGTTTTCTCTTCGAAATGCTTGTCCTCAGTCTCCTTAAAACTTGCTTTGTACTTGGCTCTTAATGTCGCCATTTTGGACTTAGTCACGTCCTTAAGTCTCTGCCGACAATCAGAGGCCTCCTTCTCCAGATCTGCAAACTCGTAAGTTTTAAGAAGAAGAGAGAAATCAGAAATTGAACTTTGGACTTCTGATTTAAAGCAATGGAGAGACAGCTGATGGACAGTTGATACGACGGGGGTTATAAACCCCAAACACGTTCTCAGAAACCGCCCACTTCAAACAATGTGGGTGAAAACGCCTTGATTCTTGGGGTAGTTATGACAGCATCATAACGGTGACCCTGCCACCTGGCAGACCTAATCATTACAAATTCTACAAGTCTAGATGACAGTGGCCGAACAACACCTCTAACTGATCCGACTTCACAATGAGTAGTTTAGCCAGCGAGAGGCTTATGATGAGGGTCGAAGTGAGCCTCACTACGTGTCATCTTTATATTGGCTAACCATTAAGTGAAGACAGAGAAACTATAGTGTTAAGGCCCAGGGGCCCCACTTTATGCCTAAGGACAGACTTGAACCCCAGGTGGGAGGTCTTACCCAGTCTCCCGAACAGCACCACCGCAGGTCGGCTAGGTTGCTGAGGAGCTCGGGTCCACACAATATGGGCCGAGAAGTCCGGGAGAGCTCGCCGCAGGTTGGACAGAGCCTTCCTTATCCGATATTTCTCACGTGCATAAATTATAAGATAAAAATGGAAAGAATCTCAAGTCATTTAGAATCTGATCCTATATTCAAAATGTCCATAATTATCTCATACAATCAAGGAGATTAAACCATAATTATTCATTCCATAGGGAATATGAAATCCGAGTCCAACTAGGGCCCGGCCCATGCAAACCTAGGGCATAAGCTCTCTATATAATCAATTCCTAAGGACTATGGAGACTTGATTCCTGAATAATTCCTGGATACGTAGGCAACTTGAGACCAAGTATTCTCAGGCTGAGTCTAAAAATCACACAAACCACCCCCCGTGTCCATATTTTCCCGTCTTTCTTAACCTTGACCTAATTACCAATAGATTATACGGCCCGGATTTAAACTCGACGATTTCCAGCATCGTCAGGTAGTGACTTAATTTTGTAGTGATCTTCAGTGATTAACAATTTTTGCTTCTTTAAGGGCACCCAACTGAATGATTGATTGCACCAGCAACGAGGGATCTCAAAGTTCATAGGATTTCCTTCAAAAAAAGAATAATAATAAAAATTCATAGGCTTTATACAAACAACATCAGATCTTGCACGAGTTTATGAACAGCACACCTATTCACACTTAAGAAGAAGGATGCTTAGCCTATTAATTAATAACTTCGTCATAACGTCCAACTAACTAACATGCTTCCCTTGCACTCAATTCCTTTGAAAATGTGTTCTTCTATTTCGTAAGCACGCATCATATCTGTATGTTCTTGACATACCCCTGCAAAATGGGGTATCGTCGTAAACTCATACTAAAGAGGATAACAAGTAGTATCACGTCAGTAATGTGTGATTCTCCACAATGGGAACTCTCCGGATGTTACGGCTAACTAGGGCTTCTCGGAAATGTCTACCCGAGACTCATCAACAAGGCCCACTAGAAGTGTTTTGTATACTACATATCTAGACAATGAACTAAACATCTACAAGAACTAGGACCCCATCAACAAAGCCTACCAGAGTGCATGTCAAGTATGCCTATATAGCTAGGAAATGACCGAAACATCTCTGCTCATGAGACTCTATCGAAAATCCCAGCCGAATCTCATCAACAAAGCTCCATAGTCCCTAGAGGTTGGTTTCTCCATGCGAGCTCTGCCTTACTCCTCTTTGGACATAGATCTACAACAATGGTCCCTAGAAGTAGGTTTCTAGGCATTGAAATATGCCTACCAGAGTGCTTGGTATGCTTAGGCTATGAAATAAACATTTTTCCTATTTAGGCTTCTCAACAATGCTCCTTAGGCATTAATTGGTTGATATACAAGACTATACCTTACTCTCTTGCTGACAGAGATCTACAATAATTCACAATAGTTGCATGTTTTTCTATGTTATACCTTACTCTCTTGCTGACAGAGATCTGCATAGGGGCATTGGCAAAAAAGTGTCTCAATGGTTGATTGCTCTATATGAGACTCTGCCTTAATCCTTATATACGAGACTATATACCTTATTCTCTTGCTGACAAAGATCTACAAAAAGGCTCATTAGTTGCATGTGGCTCTATGTAAACCTCTCCCAGATACATATATGTTGCCATATATATGAGACATTCTGACATATGCCTCTCAAGACAACATCCATGCACCAAAACAAATCTCCCAACGGTTTTGTTGGGCAGCGCTAGACTATGCCTTACTCCATTGTGGACAGAGCTCTATAACAGCGGTCTTAAACGCAGGTTGCTCGACGCGATAATCTGCCATGACTCTCTAGAAACAGATTTTCCTCATCAAAAAAGCCTTCTACAATGATTGGTATATATGTCTAAAAAATAGAGAAGAACCTAGACACCTCTAGCTTTGGGGCTCCAACGTAAACCCTTTAGTTTCGTACGTAACAACAATAGGTCCTCTAAGAATATCTCCAATACATCTTGACTCTTTATATGAGTCCTCGAATATCTTATTAAGGTCCTTTATGACCTCAGGAACTTCCATGAGTTTTATTAATGCCCCTTTATCTTAGTCTTCATATATCATATCAAGGTCCCCAAAGACCCCTAAAACATTCAGGCACTTTACTTGAGTCCTCGAAAATCATATAAAGGGCTTTTAAGAATCCGACGAAGGAAGGATTAGTTCTTTCATGAAGAAGAATACAATGTCACTGGGGTTTCCTATTCATCTTTCATCATAATTTCTGCATATATAAGGGTGCTCCTAAAAGGCTTAGAAAGATGCACACATATAATACTGGAGCCATAGTAATGTTCCATGAGGCAGTACTCAACAAATATTCATCACTAGAGTAATACTTGTTACACATCTCAGGAAGTGAATGCATGTCCAACAATATAAGATGTTGGGATTTCCTGACTCCGTAGAAAAGTCTTTAAAATTACGGGAAGTTCAGACTTCCCATGATACTGTGTGGTCCGGGATGAGCCACATGGGTCACTCCCCATATGGGAGTCTCTAGGTAAGAATTTCCTTAAAATTACACCAGATACACTCATAATAAATGCTAATTTATGTGTCAACTTTAACTGTCTTTCATTTAACACTCTTAAAATCTCTGAATTTCCCAAGTACAGCACATGTATTAAATTTCAAGGAAGCAGAGAGCATGAAAATAACATGAATAGATCTCTCCATAACAATTCCACAACGATTAGGATTTCAAAGACGAAAACTTCATTAATTTTCAGAGAAAACATCTGATTCATGAAATTAACTATTACATTTAACATAAAATTAAAAAACAAAAAGATTCACTTTGTTCAATACACATCGCGAGCGAATTTGAATGGCATTTTAACTGTAACGCAAATTTCGTTGTCCTGCAATTAAATAGAAAGACAAGAAAATTGGAACGATACAATTTTATTTATTTCAAAATTTGAGTGGATGCCTTTGATTCTACTTTGGTTTCTCCGAGGGTCACAGGGACTTGTTCTTGGACTTGTCAATACTCCTCCAATCTGTTGGGAAGAATGCTGGATTTGTGGAAGAACTCCGGATATGGTGGATGATCTTCATTTGTCGGAGATGACTTGGATGCTTTTGTGCTTCCTTGATATTCTCCTTTGATTTCTCCGAGGGTCACGGGGACTTGTTCTCAGACTTGTCATTACTCTTCCAATTTGTTGGTAAGAATGCTGGATTTGTGGAAGAGCTCCGGATGTGGCAGATGATCTTCTCCTTTGATTTCTCTGTGGGTCGCGGGGACTTGTTCTCGGATTTTGGTGGTGCTCCTCCTATTTGTTGGGAAGAGGGCCTTTGTTTTTTGTTGAAGAACACTGCATTTCTTGGTGATCTTCGATTTGTTGAAGAACTCCGAATATGGTGGAAGACCTTTGATTGTTGTTGAAGAACTCCGAATATGGCGGACGAGCTTCGAATGTTGGTGAAGAACTCCGGATGTGGCGGATGACCCTCGAATGTGGAAGAACTCCGAATATTGTGGATGACCTTCGATTGTCGTTGAAGAACTCCGAATATGGTGGACGAACTTCAAAAGTGGTTGAAGAACTTGAAGACTTCTTTGTTGCTTCTTAGATATTCTCTTTGTGGAAGAACTCCGGAATCGGCAGATGGTCTTCGTTTGCTGAAGAACTTGAAGGCTTGTTTGTTGCTTCCTAGATCTTTTAATTTGTTGAAGAACTCCGGATTTGGCGGATGATCTTCGGTTGTTGGAGATGACTTGGAGGCTTATCTGTTACTCCTAGAATCTTCTCCACGGTAGTTAAGCAGAGGGCTTGATGCTTTATCTTTGTCTTCTTCACCAATTGCTATTGTGTTGATAACCTCCCGGATATGGTGGAAGAACTTTGATTTTGGTGAAGACTTGAAGGAACACTTTGTATTACCTTCAATCTCTTAGATGAAGGGCTTCGACTTTACGGAAGATCTTCAATGTTGAAGAGATCTTTCATGGTTCTTTGAAGCTTTTGATGTTCTTCATCTTCTTGAAGAACTTTGGATATTCCCGGAAGATCTTCAAGTGTTGAAGGCAACTTTGTTGAAGAACTTCAAGTCTTTTCTTGGAAAATCCTCAAAGTTTTTTATGTTGCTGCAGAGTTCTTGGTGTTCTTCTTCCACCAATCCTTCTTTCTTTTCACCAACTTATCTATGTAGATGCTTGCACCAACTCTGTGTTGCTGATGCTTTTCGATCTTCTCACCTTTCTTGACTTTGGGTTGATTCTCAAGTGTTGAAGACGCATTGTTGAAGAAATCCGCCTTTGTGTTGATCTTCAAATGTTGAAGACGCATTGTTGAAGAGCTCCGCCTTTGTGTTGATCTTCAGGTATTGAAGACGCCTTGTTGAAGAGCTCCGCCTTTTGTGTTGATCTTCGAGTGTTGAAGATGCTCTTCGATCTCCTTGACTTTCTGAAAGAACTTGAAGGATTTCTTGGAAGATCTTTGATGCTTGAAGATGATTTTCCTTGTGCTTGTTATTTTGCCTCTTCTGTGTTTCTGTGCTGGTGTTTCTGTCTCTATTTCTGCAAATGACTAAGACCTCATATTTATAGTGGTAGATGAGAGCTTTTGACTGATTTGCATTTAATGCGTCCACACTCTTGATTGATTTGATTGATTTGCATTTAATTCGTCCAGACTCTTGATTAATTTGCAGTCCAGACTGTTGATTGATTTACATTTAATGCGTCTAGACTCATGATTGATTCCAACTATATTTAGAAGATTTACATTGATTACAAATCAATCAAATCACTTACTAATTTAGTTCATCGATTTGATTTTAATAATTGTATATTATCTCCTAATATTTATTGTAGGAAATAATATAAAATATTTGGATTTAATGGTATATTAAGTATGTGACAAATATAACGCTTCACATTTATACTTATATAGTCATTTAATACAAATCAACGAAATCTCTCTTTTTAATTATTATTTTATTATTTTACTTCCTAAAATTTTATATCGGAAATAATAAAAAATAATTTTAATTTCAGGACATATATAGTGCGTGACATATATAATATGTCACATAAAATTTTTATAACTACAAATGCCCCCTCGAGACTTGTTGTTGTCCTGGTGAAGCGACAAGTCTCAACCTTTTTTTTCCCATTTTCTGCGGTAACTTCTATCGTCCAACCATTGTGGAAAAATTTTGTCGGCCTCTCGATTTTATTATTTTTGGCATATTCCAATTCCTCGATTACTTGCATCACAAACCGGTAAAGCACGCGAGTGGGGTAGTTGGTTGCTCCACTCTACGTAGCACATCTAGAGACACTTAGCGATCAAGGCGCGAGTGGGGTACTAGTGACTCCACCTGCGTGGCGGATCCGGTTTATTCAGGACGATCCACGGATGCGAGTGAGGTTCTTAGTGACACCACCCAAAGCGCATTAATACATGGTATGGGGTTTGGGCGGGTAATTAACGGGTTTGGTGCGGATAATCTGGTAATTGATTTTAGACACGTGACACCTTCGAAAACATGTTAATAGATAGATTTTCTAAAATACCTGAAAAGAATATCATAAATGAAGGACAAAGAATATCATAAATGAGGCTGGAAGGACAACTTCTATTTGAGTGATTAAAAAGGACAAATTTATAATAAATGGACCGAAATACCTTGATTATTTTTGGAAAAGTTGGAGTAAATATCATGTCATTAATTGGAGTAAATGTCGTGCCATAAACTGTGAAGGAATGAATTTGTCAAATCAATTTATTCAATTAGTTACATGGTAACATAAAAACGAAATGATAACAATCAATAAAATATAGTTACAATAAAAAAAATATAGTAACACTAGAAAAAATGTAGTAACATATGATTACAACCAATAAAATAACGTTACAACCAAAAAGATGTAGTAACACTCGAATAACAAATAGTAACATCCAATTAAATAGATATAGTTACAGCTAAAAAAATGTAGTAACATTGAAAAAGTAGTAGTAACTACTGATAGAATGGATGTACTTAAAAAAAAATGCAGTAACACTAATATGAATCGAGTAACATAGGTGGAGTAATTTTGCATCAAAATTGTAGATAAAATGAGTATTTTATTTTACATTAAAATAAAATTTGTGCAATGATACTTGATGCGTAAATCATGGAGATTTAATTGATGGTTATTATAAATGGTGAAGAGCATTAAATGCATTAATGGACGTTTTTTCCTCTCTCTTTATTTACAAAAGAATTAAATGCCAGATTTTTATTGATTGTAACCGAATGTAAATGAGTAAATGCGAAAATCATGAAATTTTTATAAAAATTAATAAAAAGGGTATTGTTGGAAGTTTATTATATTTTTGTTCTGATTAATCACCAGCTTCCTTCCAGCCTGATTTATTAGTAAATATGTCCTTTATGGCAAAAACCTAAAAGACATAAAAGTCTTTAATTACAAATTTGGGATTTTACCGTTTGTATAAGAAACCGTGGGGGTGGTTTTTTTTTTTGTTTTGTTTTGAGTAACACTGTTGCTATTTGTAATCCTGCAGCTACTTTTAGGTTAGTTGTGGCTGAAGTTATGTATCCATTGTGTAGAGTGTAGACGTACAACTCGGAACTGTAGTCGTCTTATTTCAGTTAAAGTTTAAGACGCTAAATGAGTTTTCAGTTTATTTCGTGAATTCTTGAATTAAACTCAGTTTAATTCAAATTAAATAATTATTTTGACCGACTGTTTTTACATAAATGATAAGGAAAAAGACGGTAGGAACTAAAATGAATAGTGCAGTAGCGATATATGCAAGAATGTTTACTTTCATAATATAAATAAAAAAAATCAAATTTAACAAAAACCTGGGATTTAATCCCATTGAGATGACAAGCCCCTCTCCTTTCAATTCATTGGATGAATTACCTCTCGATGGTTTTGAATCGAATGTCGGACACACACCGAGACGGGACACGCCCGACACGCCGACACGGTGTCGGACACGCCATCGGACCGAATTGGAATTTTCAAAAAAAATTGGACACGCGTGTCCGAAATTATGGACACTTTTACTAGATTTTGGACACTTCTCAACCTAAAACAACGCAGTTTCGATTTAAAAGAAAATCTATTTTTTCCCAAGCTACTCTTTGATCTTTTTGTTGTACTATTTTATGTATTTCATAAAATGACTTTGAAAACTTTGAAGAAAACCAGGTATTTTGCAGGTTGATGATGAGTATGTATTTTGCGGATCGAATTACTTTGAAAATTATAAGTATGATGTTTTGTATTTTGGAGTGTGAGCTCATGAACGCACTACTACTATTGAATGTATGATTATATTATTAGTTACTTTCTTGGAGTCAAATTTATCTTTTAGTCCCTATATTTTTTATAATTACATTTTAGACCCTATATTTTTAATATTTACATTTTGACCCCCGCATCCGTGTCTAGCTTTTTTCAAAACTCCTGTATCCTCGTAAGTGTCCCGTGTCCGTATATCCGTGTCTCCATATCCGTGTCCGTAAATCCTCGCTGTACAAGCTAGTACAATTGTACAAGTAGAAGATAGAGTTTGGTATTGTTCTTTAGTTTAAATATAACTAAAACTTAAATCAAATATCCTGAACCATGTCTTTATGTCAATTTACGAAACATTACAATTTATAATCACTTTAACTTTGAGCAATCCACATCGCGAGCAAATTTAAACGGCATTGTAACATTAGAAAGACTAGGTATCAGAACGTTACAAAGACTTGGTATTTTGTCAGCCCTTTTTTCGTCCTCCTCATTGAACTCAGCGAGTTCAGGTTTAATACAATTGCAAGCAGCCTCACGGTCAGCCTTGGTCTTAAGTAACATCTCCATCGTACTTAATCCAATACAACAACTATCAAAGAGTAAAAAACTATTTCCAACAATATACTCCTTACACTGAAAAAGGTCATAACTAACTGCATCACAAGGCATCTGTGCTCCCACATGTAAAAATTCGCCCAAAGAAAATATGAGAACAAAAGCCAGAACAAGCTGCAGGATCAATCCACATTTTTCCATTGGTTTTCAATTGTTTTAATCCTTAATTAGAATCGTCTGTTTATATAGGGAATGGATGGGTTACACAAAATGAATTCAGACTTTCTTATTTACTATGAAAGTGATAAGTATATATCTGCTCATCGTTATATTTAAAATTAAAATAATTCGTGAATGACATCGTATTAGTGCATCATTAATGATAATCAACATATAATTTAATACTTTTTTAAGCATATATGTTACATAGTCATTTTTTAATTATATTTAAAAATTAAAAAATCTCTTTGAAAAACATTTATCGGAGGATAAAATGACGTTTTTTTTTAGAGGACGGATATGGTATGTTTTAGATAGGGAATAACGTCTATTGCCGAGGCCGGAGTGTGTGTCTTTCTTTTTCTCGTTTCTCTTTTTTTTTCTTTTTTTTCTTTTTTTTCTTTTTCGGTCATGTCCATTGTCCAACACAAAATTCGTCAATACTTTCGTTCTTCTTTAATGTCGTCCCGTTTCCGTAGCTTAATTGCTCAATAAGTGAGGTGTCAATTAAAACTAATGCATTAATAGCAAGCAGTTAATGTTTAAACCGTTTCACTAATTTTCATTAAAGTACTCGGCTAAAAACAAATCATTAAAATACTAAAATACTACCTCCGGCTTAAAATATAAATCCATTTGAGGTTTTTCACACTTATTATGAAAGCTGGTTAAATTTACCATTTTCAGGATTAAAAAAATCTAAAATGACATTTGACTATTATTAATGCAGGTAGTGAAAAGTGGATGGATTGATAATAAATGAAGGGATTAATTGGTTATTTAAATAAATTTACATTATGAGACAAAACAAAAAATTCTAAACGGACTTATATTATGGGAAGGAGGTAGTATGTTTATACTGAGGATGCTTTGAGGTAATATATATATATATGAAAAATGGGACAGAAGAACAAAGAAGTTAATAAAATTAGGATCAAA
Source organism: Gentiana macrophylla (assembly GCA_026214975.1). Classification (NCBI taxonomy): domain Eukaryota; kingdom Viridiplantae; phylum Streptophyta; class Magnoliopsida; order Gentianales; family Gentianaceae; genus Gentiana; species Gentiana macrophylla. Next base: position 23,961,512 of record CM047815.1, on the reverse strand, counting down.
GGAAAATTTAATCCTTTTGTAGTTAAGAAGGACAATTTCATTATTAGTGAACTGAAATACTCTTAAAAGATAAAATAGGAATGAACAAAAATTGATAAAACAGAAGTAATACAAAGCATTTAAGTCCGGTCATTAAGTTAGAGTAATTATGGGGACTTAAAACTCACCAAAACGGTTATCCTAGTTTCACATATATATATATATATATATCTTATTATATATTTTCAAGAAAAAAACTGTCAAATTGACCCAAATTAGACAATTGACCCGCTCCATGACCCGTTTTCCATATTAGAAAGAAAAAACCCTGCGTTGTCATCCCACGTTGTCCATAATCCCTCAAATTTTCAATCGCTCAACTCCCCACTTCCCCCTCCCCCTCCCCCTCCCGATCTCCCCCCACGTTGTCCTAACCTCCACGTTTCTTCCCACGATCTATGAGGAGAAGAGGCTGATTGCATACACAGTTGTCTACGTAAAAGATGTAGCAGAATCTATTGCCTTTTATTCAAAGGCATTCGGCTACAGTGTTCGTCGTTTAGATCAATCCCACAGGTGGGGCGAGCTAGAAACCGGACAGACGACGATCACATTCACTCCGGTCAAGCAGCGTGAGACGGAGGAGATCAGCTTTGTTTCATTTGAACTGTATTTGTGTACATGTGTTTTTTAATCTTTAATTGTCAATTAAGTTGATGTTGAAGAGGCTGCTAAGTTGATGCCGAAGAGGCTGCTAGGTCTGTTGTATAACACAAGGAGAAAGCAACACAACAGCTTGGCAACCAGTGGCTGTCAGACGTAAGTCTATTATTTCTGTCGTTTCAGCAGGTTTTTTCTGGGTTTATGTAATATTGATGTATCTAGACGGTAGTCCACCGGCGATGAGTTCTCATTTTGGTTTTTCCGATTTGGACGTATGGGTGGTGAGAAAGATAATCGGAGGCTACTTAGGTAAGCTTTTATTAATTCGGTTCCGATTGTTTTTTACCTCCGAAGGTGTATAATTCAGTTTTTAATGCTTATACCACTTTTTTAAGATCTATATGTTTACTAGGTTTTGTTCGCAATTCCTATATGCTTTACCACTTTTATTGAGTCTTGGTTATGCATAGTAACTTCAATGATTGGATCTTTTTCTTACATCTTTTTGCTGTAGTGTTCAATTCATCTTTATTTTGTGTGGGTTAATGATTAGGCGAGGTTTGGTATCCTTAAATCTTGGGCATTCGGAGTTCATCAGTCTACAAAACGGGCAATTATATGGGCTTCTTTAGAAAAAACTCCTTTCAAAATGGCCTGAGCCTATGCATGTGTTTGTTGCTCCAGACTTAAAGATCTCCATGCCCGGAAAATCACACTAAGCTGAAGTGAGTATTGTTGGTGGAGCTCCATTCCGCCCGGCATCCAACATAAATATAGATGTATACTACATGTCGAACACTAATAGTTTTATTATGCTAAAAGAGCGTTTAGTGATGGTGATTTTTTGACTTAATTATGTGCGCCGACAGATTTGCAAAAATGGTACTTATTTCATGTGTCATATGACTCATATCGTTTTTTCCTAATATTAAACGATATGAGTCTTATGGGATAAGCTCAGCTCCTATCCTACGTAACAATTTCGGGTTTATTTACAGTTTGATTTACTGTTCCAAGAGCTTTTGTCGCTTTTAAAGTTGATGTTGAATCTTCTTAAATTGAACATTTTGTTTAAATGCAAGATGGCAAAACTATCAAGATGAGCAGGAAGAAGCTCTTGGACGCGGAAAATGGCAAAGGAAAACTATGTACTTCAAGGAAGGGCATGTGCGAGATGCTGCTGGAACATTGAAGGAGGTAAATATTTAAAGATAAAGGGAATAAATTGTAAATGTATAAACTTAAGGGACCAAATAATAGATATTAAAACACAATAAATCAAGAAATGAAATAATGAGGCAGACAAAATCAAGTCTCTTGAATAGCAGATTGAAGTGAAATATATGCGTCAATGCCATACTATCAAGTATCAATTGTACTAACACTAACTTTTCTTGCATTGAAAGTTTGTTGTATTTTGTTCCATCATAAAGATTCTACACGTGACCTTACAGGACATTGCATTAGACGAGTAAGAACCCAAAGATGAATAAGAACCTGTCAAACAATATTCTAAAGCTGGAAGTGCTCTTAAAGCAAAGACATGGAAACTCGATTGTATTATCTGATCACATATCAAAAGAAATGAATGAGCTTAACCTTAACCTTATAAGGTTTGGATGCCGAAGCGCCTTTAAGGTGCTTATTGGTTTGACATTTCAGACGTAATGGTATGTTTTTTACTAATCCTAAACCCGGAAACGGTTAATGTTATTACTCATCTCTTTGATTTTTATAGTTTTCCTAGATTAACGCTTTAGATTTTGTTTTTCGTCGTTTCTTCATGTCGAACTTATTGGTCTTGAAGGAAGTTGTCATTCTGTTCTCATTACTATATTCCTGATTAAGTCAATTTGGTGATGGGTGGAAAAAATATGCTTATTTTTATTTTATTTTTAACGAATCTTTAGAAGAGTATTTTTTTTCATGTTGTCATTTTATAGGGTTAAATTGCAATTTTAGTCCTATAACTGGACACGTTTTGCAATTTTGGTCTTGGTTTTCTCCGCGACAATTTTAGTCCTGTAAGTGGTCTTTTTTTTGCAAAAATAGTCTGAGCGCCGAAAGACCACTTACAGGACTAAAATTGGTCTTTTCCGGCGACAATTTTAGTCCTGTAAGTTGTCTTTCCGGCGACAATTTTAGTCCTGTAGGTGGTCTTTCCGGTGTTCAGGACTATTTTTGCAAAAAAAAAACCACTTACAGGACTAAAGATGTCGCCGGAGAAAAACCAGGACCAAAATTGCAAAACGTGTCCAGTTAGAGGACTAAAATTGCTGCTGGTGTATTTTTTGTACTTACATTTGTCAGAAATGTTGGTTTCCTCATATCCTTTGTTTTTCCTATCTTATGGAATTATGGCATCCTTTTCATATAGGAATCACTATTGTGGAATTTGAAAATTCCTTATTTGCAGTTATGGGTCTCATTTTACTTGGCGTACCACTACCGATTTCTACCGGTTGGAACACATCTTCAAAAGCTAGGTATTTCTTCTGTTGCTCAAGTTGTTCCTATGAATATATTAGTCATTTCATTTTATTTTTTTAAGGCTATGACGTTTAGCTCCATGTTTCAAGATGTTTCTTTTGGTTGGATGGTTTACACATTGATTGCTTTATCTTTTTGCTAATACAGGTTGAACTTACTGGATTTTCAAGAATCTGGAAGTATATTTCATTGAAAAGGTTGTCGGTCGGTTTATCTAAATCTACTTGGTAGTTATGAGGCTCAATACAATATATTATTCTTATATTCACAGTCAATTGAATGATGTTCCACATACATACCGTACATATTTCATATATTACTTCACTTTAACCCTTAAGTTCAAAAACATCATTTTCATTACTTTTTGTCATTTTTCTTTACTATTCTTTTTCACTTACATAGCTCTTCAATTACTACAATATCTACAAATTTCTACATACACGTATATCATTGTAAATATTTCAATCATGCCATTTTATTTTATTTTGGTTTCACTAAAATAGCTCCTAAATTACTACAAGATGTCTACAAATTTCTATATACACAGATCGACTTTTCATATATAACGTTCTTCGTGCATCGCACGGGTTTCATACTAGTATATATATATATATATATATATATATATATATATTAAAATACAATAGAATAGATGCAATTACGGCAAAATAATATAGCAACATTAATAATAATAAAAAGATCTAGTCACATCGGAAAATGTAATTACACATAAAAATTGTACTCGTGGCAAAAAAAATATTGTACGGAGTAACATAAAAAGATGTAGTAACAACCAATAAAATATCGTTGAATAAAAAATGTTGTTACGCATAAAACATGTAGTAACACTAAAAAAATGTAGCAACTTGTACTAATAAGTTATTAGAGCCAATAAAATATACTCTTCCCGTACGTCCCAATTTGTTTGAGACTTCTTCCATTTATGGTCGTCTCAAAATAAGTTCATAACTCTAATTAGACTCATAGTTTTTGCTTTAATTGCCTAAATTGTCTCAATGTATTTTATAAGTGAAAAAGATGCATCATATTAAAAGGACAAATAGGTAAATTAGTCAAGTTTTAAATGACCACACAACATATTAATTGATGTCACTTCAAATATTGTGAGTTTCAAAATGTCCAAAACTAATTGGGACGGAGGGAGTAGTACAAAACACTAGAAAAACAAGTCATAACAGCCAATAAAATATATATGTTGGGACAGATTGCCCACACTCTTAAATAATAAGGAAATAAAGTAGCACCTTTATTAAAATCAATTGGTTTTAGAACAACGGTAGGCGCTTGATCATTCACATGGTATTTCAGCCAGAGGTCATGGGATCGAACCCTGGTTGAAACATTATTTAAAAAAAATGTGCTAGTGTTGGGACAGATTGCCTACACTTGAGGGGGGTGTTGGGAGAGATTGCCTACACTTTTGGAAAAGAAATTGTGCATGTGTTGGACATATTGCCAACACTAAAGGGGGGGAGTGTTGGGATAGATTGTCCACACTCTTAAAATGATAAGGAAATAAAGTAGCACATTTATTAAAACCAATTGGTTTTAGTATAACGGTAAGCGCTTGATCTTAACAATATATAGTTACAGCCAAAAAAAAATAGTAACATTGAACAAGTTATAATAACAATGAATAAAATAGATTAGTTACAACAAAAAAAATGTAGTAACACTGATATTGATCGAGTAACATACGTGGAGCAATTTTGAGTCATATGTAGAAAATGTGAGTCTTTTTTTTACATTAAATCAAAAATGTATAGTGATAATAGATGTGTAAATCATGAAGAATTATTTGGAGGTTAAGGGAAAATTATTTAAATAATATAATGGACTAAATACCAAGATAATGGAATATAATGCTTGTAACAGCTAAATTTGGAATGAAAAAAAAAATTAAGTTTTTAGGAATTAATAAAAATGGGTATTGTTGGAACTGTATAATAATTTTGTCTTGATTAATCATCAATTTCTTTGCAGCCTGTTTAAGTTGGCAATATATATATATATATATATATATATATATATATATGTGTGTGTGTGTGTTTTTTTTTTTTTTTTTTTTTTTTTTTTTTTTTTTTTTGAGGATAGGGACAATATGACATTTACTTTCAAATAATATCACATTTGACATTTTCAAGGCATTAAGGACAATGTCTATTATCGAACCCGGGTCATGTTGAAATAGTTCTTGGCCAGTTTTTGGCCAGGTCTTACATCGGAGTAAGAATCAGACTCTGCAAACACGACTCAGGCCGAACTTCAGATTAGTCGGACCAGTTGGTTTCGAATTCCGGGGCTATTAATACAAAAAAAAAATGTCTTTTGTCTATGACAATTTTACCATTTTCAACTTTTTTTTTAGTCTCTTGAATACGATTTGGGGAAATATTCATTTAACCAGCCTTCTCTTCCTATTTCTTCGATCTGTTTTTACGCCTTTCGGATCAAGTAAATTCGCTATGGTGTGTGTTTTTCTCTCCTATTCGTTTTGTTCTGATCTCGTGTCAAACCAGTGACGGATCTGGGGTCCGTATATCTTTTTAAGGTAAATATATTTTTTTTACGGGGTCTGAAATATTTTTTTATAGGTAAAATATAGCGTTTTCTTATTTTTAACGGTGTCCACGGACCCCTTTATGTATAGTGTGGATCCGCCTATGGTCAAACCCCATGTTTTCACATAAGGGTATAAATGTCTTTTGAAATATTTGGGAGTGCCAATCATTTTATTAAGTTAAGTTTAAATCAAAAGAAATGGAGATAAGGTAATTTGTAATGGGTGTTGATATATCGAACCCGAATACGGTGCAACGGACCCGCAAAAGACCCGACTATGCTGTCACATCTCAGCTCGTGAACTCCATCACCGCCGGTTTACATGGCCGTAAACCGATCAACAGGTCGTCCCTCTAACATGCCCCGCGCATAACCAAGGCTGGGGGCCGAGCATGCTGCCTCCTAGTCCGCTGTCCGATTATCTAGGCCGTGCCCGCAATCACTAGGCGAACAGGGTCCATACATGGCATTAGCAAAGGCAAGACCGATTTACGATCAGGAGGACAACATTGCAACCAGTGGGCACATATGCCCGATCTTCTGATTACTTGTTCTTAATTGTAATTAATTATGTCACACCGTACTTAATTATGTCTTATAGCAATTAGCCTAATCTTCATTAGTGATCCGCCTATAAATAGGGGTACCTTGTAATCTATTAAACGGCCGATAATTGAAACCAGAGCTACTCTGCCAATTTGTCAAGCTGTGTGTCCGCATTCATGTTAATTGTGCCCGCCACAGGAAACTTCATCTAGTTCATCACCTGCACCTCTCACCACCATAAAAACCATACTAATCCTGCTAGATATCCACTTTAAATGCTTGATAACGCAACCGTGATATTCCTGACAATATCAGTTGGCTCCGTTACCGGGAAATTTTACCAAGAATCAGCCTATTCCGGTAGCACTCACCGCCGCAAAATCTTCTTCTACGGCGTCTCCGGTGAGCTCGCCGCCCATTTTCAAGCTCCAAATTCAACAAAAGCTTTGACTTTAGGTTGTACAGCCTGGGAATCAATGTTTTCCACATCCTTGCAGCAAATTTGATAAAAGGTACATTGATTCCACGAATCTTTGCGTTAATATCGCCAAATCCGCTTTGACTTGGAAGAACATCTCCACCGTTATCTTCCAAGCTTATACCGGAGTTCTTCACGTTTTCCAGGTTTGTTAGTGTTTTGACAAGCTCAATTTATAGAAGTGTAGGACATTGAGGTATTGTAATTGTTTGAGTATTTCAACACACGAGTCTTCACCGGATTCTTGGTTTCAAAGTAACTGCGACCGGCACCGCCTAAAGCTTGCTTTTCCAACAAGTTTCCTTTCAAATCATGGCTGGAGGTGTTGGAAATGAAATTTATGTTTTGATCATGATTCATCGTTTATTCAGTTATTCGTTTAAACCCATTGATGAAGTGCCATAACTAGCTGTTATAGTGCAAAGCAAAAAGATGTCTAGAATTAAATGTATACGATTTAATAGAGTCTGATATTCGTACAGGTAAGTCAGACAAGCACTGTAATAGAATAGGCTTAAAACTGAGAAACTGACTTTAGGAAACCTGCTGAGTTTACAAATGAAAAGTATTCAAGAGAAGAATGTGACCTTAGTAAAGGAACCGATTACACTTACAGAAACAGAAGAAGGTAAGTTCGCTGAGGGACACAGACTCAGTTGGCTTATCTAGAAGCTGAAGGCTGAGGGGACAAACTCAGTTTAGAAGGCTGGGGGACACAGACTCCGTTATTGACTGAAGAACAGAGGGTTCAAACTCAGTTTATGAAGACCATAAGCCGAGACTGTAAAGTTAGAATTTAGGTAAGTCTGTGATGGCCGGAACTGACTTTATAGATCTTGTATGAAGACCTAAGATACATAAGGACAATGATATCTTACATAACTTAAGTGTTATGGTGTACTCTAATTAAGTCAATAAAAATCAGATGAAAATAGAGTACTAAGTTTTGAAGAAGAGTAAAAACTCAGTTAATGCTCTTAAAAATGAGACACACAGTTATACCAACTGAAAACTGATAAACCCCCAAAAACTCAGTTTCAAGCTAAATGTACTCAAACAGAAGAAGAATCAGAACGTTAGAAAGCAAGCAATTCGATTGGTTGAAGAAATGTCAGAAAGGACACTGGCATTCAACGAACACTAGCAGGACCACCAACAGCTACAAGAATGCAAATTCAAACAAGATGAACATTGGAAAAACCCTATAAATAGATCACTTCCACTTCAAGAAGAAGTGCGGAGTTCTAAGAATAAAATCACTAAGGAAACATGAAATTAAGGGGGAAAGTAAATTAAAAAGAATTTCTGCTAATTGTTATATTGCAAGATCCACATCAAGAAATCTTCCAAGAGTTTTTGAGCATTCAAGAAATATATCAAGACATGCATTGAATAAAAACAGAGCTATTTGTGCAAATCATATACACTCAGAAGAAGCTCATATCACAAGTTGAATTATAGTTATTGATTCAAGTCTCAACTTTGATTTTATCAAAGGTTTAGACTGTAAAACACCAACAGTTGAGGTGCAGTCAGGAAGACTGTGTTTGTGATGAGCTGGTGAAGAGGCAATCCAACCCTTCAAGGACCAGTGGCGTGGAGCAGACTTAGTGAAACAACAATTCAACCTGTTAATGACTAAGGCTCGAAGATTGTGAAGCTAGGGAATAGTCAAGGACAATCAGTGTTTAAATTTACTTAGTGTCTTGTAACTGTAAACCTCAAGAACATAGTGAATTTCCTCCAACATCATAGGAGAAGAGAGGATTGACAGGGTTACACCACCTAGAACCTCTATAATTTCTGTTTCATTTACTTATTTACTTTATGCATTTATTTACAGTACTTTAGCATTTAATTCATCAGATCACAAACTAAGCAAACATCAGAAACTGAGTCAGCACTACATTTTTCTATACATATTGATAACTGAAGTTTAAATAAAAAAGGCTTTAATATATCCACTGCCGGTTAACTCAGTTTGAGCACAATTCAGTTTGACTTATACTCAGCTCAGTTAGCTTAACTCCACACAAGTTTAAACATGAACCTAGCCTGTTTTAAGAGTCTAGTTTTTGGTGACAAGTTTAATCACCCCCCTCTAAACTTGTGTCAGTCTTTTCAAGGGACCAACATGAGGGAAATCATTGGAGCCTGCAACACCGGCCAAAGGGGGAAATCAGGAGACAACACGTGGCAACAACCCCCCACGTGGCATATCAGCATCACATCAAAGTGGAAGCAGTAGATGCTAGATATACAGAAACCCGAAACCTGATCCGATCCATAATTGGATCGTCAGATCTGATTCATAGCACTGATCGAGACGCTCGATCATGCACAGCGGAAGCTATGAATTAAAATTCGTTTACGATTTTACCATGATATGATTCGCTTAATAAATTAATCTACAAGAAGGTTAGTAGATTTATCCCAACCGGAGAGAAGCCGTGATCTTCCGAGTTGTATCTCCAAGCGACGACTGGTGGACGTCGATCCTCGTAGTAGAACCTCCTCGAATATGCTCAAGAAAAACCCTAGTTTTTCATCTCCCAATGGTTAGAATGAGAAACTACTTTTTCTCATCTTTTATTTAGTATGTGGCGCAATTTTAAATGTAATTTTTGTTAGGAGGAACTCTTTTTATAAAGGAAAATATCTGGTCAAGAGAGAGTTACCCTTTTCACACTACAATTACCTATTTCCATAAGGAAAATATATTTGTCATAAAATAAGAGATAATCTCCATAAATAAGATAATGATTATAAAATCAATCTCTTATTTTTTTAATTAAGTATCTAAAAACTAAATAATGAATTACACATGTGACATATTCTAGGAAAATTTATTTTCCTAATTTTTTCACAAGTGAGGTGCCACTTTTGCCAAAAATAATAGAAAATGTCTTTTCTATTTTAAATATTATTTACCAAATAAATAATATTGCATATTCATTAAATAAACCAACTATTTAATTTATTCTAGAGGTTCCACAAAGCGAGAAAACACTCACGTGTTAGAGCCAACACAGGGACCATGGACTATAACCAAGAGCTACAATAAATTGAATAAAATACTCATCGAACAGAACATTTCTACTCAACTTATTAATTCCGGAATTACGCCACCATAAATCCAAAACTGAACTCTATCGATTACAGATATAACTTATTCTCAGAAAGTCAAGTCAATAATTGTCCATTGATATAATCATTACATACAGACTAACCCTCCATAGACTATCCATAACGAAGTGAGATTATTTCCGTAAACCATCTTCATTACATCTTATCCTTATTTACCATCAACCCACTAGAGATCAATTAGTTCATAACTAATACGAACTCATCCGATCGATCAGTTAACAGGATCAACAAATAAGGGGATTGTCTATCTACTTCCCGTAGGAAGGAATAGATTCCATAGCTATAAGACACGCACTTCTCACTCATTCCAGAATAGTGCCAACGTGAAAGTTCACCACGGACTAACAGTTCAAGTGTATCACCATATACTTTATCCTCGTGTGTGACACACACTAAGTTATATGGCTATATATGATACAACTTGGGGGCTTCAGCGGTGTATTACATATGAGCACAAAGCAAACAATAAGATGAGAATAAATATGTCATTTATTAGTTATAAAAACAATTATAGAAATTGTCTTTCGGGCGCTACTTCCAACAATCTCCCACTTGCCCGTAAGGACAAGCAACAATTGTCTTTCGGGCACTACATCCAAAAATCTCCCACTTGCCTGTAAAGACAAGCAACAATATTTTTTTGAGCACAACACCCTTATTCTATCTATCCACAATATTGATCGAAGAATACTTAGAAATACGTCTACACAAGCTTCCTCCCACTTGTTCTAAAGCAGATGAGACATATCTCCCAATTTCATATCCGCCAAGCGCTTATCAGTGACATTTGATGCCACACGACTTGGTAAACTGATTAGCTAGGTTGTCGGCTCAAGGCGGTCTTTAGGACCGAAACGCCGCCTCTTTACACGACCTGTCTGACCAGGTGATATTTACTCTCAATATGCTTTTGACCACTTGTGATTGCGAAGATCCTTTGCATAAGCTACCTCTCCACTATTTTCACAACAAAGTGATATCGATTTACACAGAAGTGGAATTACTCCCAGATCAGCAACGAATATTTCAAGCTATACTGCTCTCTAGCTGCTCCAGAAGCTGCGAAGTCTTCAACTTACAAATTCGAATTGGCGGTGCTGGATTGCTACAAACTATAGCTCTATCATAATGAGTAAACACTGAGCCCGAGATTGACTTACGATCATCCTTAATCTGACTTAAAATCAGAATTAGTGTAGTCAACAATACTCAGGTTTGCACCAGAATATACAAGCATATAATTCCTCATTCTCTAAATATACTTGAGGATGCAATATAGTACTATCAATACTCAAATCCAAGATTTGAATACAATTGACTTTTAATAATATGAAATTCTTTATCCAAAAGAGAACTTATCCCATTTTCTCTATATCCGAAGATTTGAGAGAATTATTCCGTGAGGGGTTGGGTGATTCCTCTCGTTGAATCTTGCATTCGAAAATGCATCATCATCTTTACAATAAGATGAATGGGATACTGCCAAAGAACTTGTTCTCATGAATTCGACCGAATCAAATTCTAAGAATATAGTCCACTTTTCTGGTTCAAAGAAGTTTGGCTTGTCAGTTCTAACATCAGATAACACACCCATGTTGTTTCCAACTATTGCAGTGTTATTTTTTCATTAACACTAACATCTACTACTTTAGCAATATGGATTCTCCAGTCTACGAAAGACTCATCAATATTCTGGTCAAGCCCACACATTTCAAAACATGTGAGTTTTAATGACCTAGAGGTTTGCTTTAATCCACCAACGGATACAAGAATAGGCAGTCAATCTGCCATTGGCTTTGAGCTAAAACCCTTCTGTTCTGAATAAATTTAAGCTCCATTGTACGACAAGAAAGTTTCAGGGCATCACCCCTGGTATTTTTCCTGCTTTTTCATGTAGTCAAGCAAGGCTGAATGGTGTGAGAGTTCAGGGCATCACACCTATTAAACCATCTACTTCTTAGGGAATTTCCACCAAGACCACTTGGCCTTGCTTAGAAAGATAAACTTTCTCATTAACTCAACTCTTTTTCATATAGATCCATTTACTCCCATTGGGCCTGAGACACTCAGGTAGTTCTACAAGATTGAGAATAGAACTGGAGTAGCAAAACTCCATTTACATGTTTATGGCTTTAAACCAACCTCCTTTTATCAGAATCCTATACAGTCCTTCCAAAAGACCATAGGTTATCAATCACCCCCAGCAGACTGTAAAGTCTGTATAATCACATCGAGTCAATGGATAAACCATACTCCTACTGCATTTGGGTGGTTTGATATTCTGATATGGTTCAGTAGTATTTATCAGCGTTATCCCAACAACCAATGTTGGATGTGGTCTGATTAAACCATACAATAACTCCTTGATTAACTTTACTTCAAGGTCCAAGGTTGTTATTTAAACATTCTTTTAGAAAATATGTAACAGTGTAACCGTCACTATCTGATCTTAAGAATATTATAACAAACCTTTACTCATTGCATTAAGATATTTCACAAACAGTCACCATCTGAACGTGTATGCAAAATCTCCAGTCCTACCTTCAAGCACGAAGTGCTAAACGCCTCTATTTACGGAAGTGAAGTAATTGTAGTTCACACCTTATCCATAAATTCATAAGCAACTTCTAGGTAGACTTCTTGGTATTTACATAATAAGGTATACCGTTATTTTGCAACTAATATCTTAATTGAGTTAAGCAGTGTAATGTAGCATATCAATAACTATACAAGACAATACATGATTTATCCTTTCAGTGAAATCGTTTCACTCGGAGGTAGGACGAGCATCAGTTCCAAATACTATGATATAGCCTATATTTGAGCATGGAATACTCTATTCTCTGGTAATATCAGAGATTTCCTCAAGATATTCAGATAAACTAATCGGTGTTTCGAGCAGCTATCAGACAAATTGTCCACTACTCAAAAACTCCCACTAGCTCGTATCTTCATAAGACCCCGAAGGTCAATATGAACAAGCTAAATACTTCTTTAGCTATATTACCCTTTCCTAATTGAAAGGTTACTTAGACATCTTTCCTTTGAGATAGTGTTCTTAGACTGGGAGATAGGAATCACCCTTAGCCAGTCTTCAGATCTTATCTTTAGGATATTTATACTGATTAATAGATGTTGAAAAATCATTTATCTAAATACATAAACCATTCGTCTTAATAGTTTATGACGTGTTACATATACCTTTTTAACATTATTTAGTAGTTCTGACTTTATCAGACAAAAGTCCAAGTATCAGAATCATACTACAAATGTTATATTCACTTTCTGCGATATTCAGGGATTAAAATCCAAAATTTTGTTTCCTTATATCACTCCCACTATCTCAGCTGAAATAACTGCCCGTTGTCTACTCTTTGATCATTAATGCCTAGCTCTCTTGTTCTTATAAAAAAACTTAGCTTCCGGGTCATAATCCCTATTAAGAAAGTCTCTAAGGATTCATAGGTTAGTGATCTGAAATCACTTTCCATATCCCATGTTTTCTTTTATTAATATGTCGGTTTAGCCTTTAACCTATTTAGTTTAGATGACTTATATGCGTAGACAATTATCTTCCCATTCTTGGCTTTCTTTAAAGGAAATCACCGCGAACTAGCAGTTCGTTTGGGTAGACACTACTCGTGAACTGTGGGATGTCTGGTGAGATTGATACCAAATCATTCTCGTCATCTTTGAACTAATATTGGTTATCTCTCGTTCAACACGAGTGACATACTCATCAATATCACTTAAGTTTGAAGGCTTAAGAGGGAAATCCACCACCGAAAAATTAATTGCATTCTTGATTTATGAGTTCAACGTTCTTGTTACGTTTCCACTTTTACGAAGTCATTATCAGTCAATTTATCTTGTCTAGCAGTTTAGATACCTTGAGATGATATGTAATTGTAAATTAAATTATGACAGAATTATAAATCAAATCATACAGAACAACAAATAATGAATTTAGGAATTATAAACGTGATGTCATGCATGCAGTTTATCCTACCATTGAAAGGATTTAATCTCACACCTCAGTGCCGCCAGAGGGTAGGTCAAAGAGGTGACGATTAAATTGAGACAATCTCTCTCAACAATAAAACCATTTAGAATCAAACATCTCCGTTCAGTTGTTGTTTGCCTTCATTTTTCCAGCCAAGATGTTTCCAAAAATATCCTTGTGAGTGTGACCTACTATTTTAGACTTTTAAGTACGCCCCGTGTATGCCGCCGTATGGTAGGTCACTGACCCGACGAGTACTCAAAATCCTATCCTTTTGAAAACCAAGCCTTGAATTTTGATAGCGGTGAAGGCCATCCGTAGGGGGCCAAAATCAAAGCGCACGAGGCATCACCATTCTCTCACGTGCTTGTGTCAACAGTAGAGGCCATGGGGACGGTCGTCACCTTCCCCGCTCCCACTCGTTATACTAAAAATTAGGTAGTCTTATTAGGATTTTCAGAATTCATTTACAATCCGAAAAACAATAAATAAATCATGAATATTTAAGTTAATTCTCCTACTAGTTCATCGGTTCCAGATACCGTTAAACTAGTGTTACTTATTCATGACTTTCCAATTTTATGAATTTATAAAAATTCCTTGTGTAGAGGTTACACAATTTAAAATTCACCAAGAATTTTATAATCCTAATTCATTAGGACTTATGAATTTCTCAATAATTTGAAAAACAATAAATCACGAAATTTAAAGCTCACACTAGTTTATAGGTTCCAAATACCGTCTAACTAGTGACACTATATTCATGTTTTTCCAATTTATCAATTATTTAGAAATTTTTCGTGAAGCCACTACACAATTGAAATTCCAGAAGAATTTTATAGTCCTAATCTTGTCATGATAAAAATTTAAGATCTTAGAATTTTTCCAATAATCGAAAATAATAAATCATGAAAAGCAATCACCAATTTATCGGTTCCAAATACCGTCTAGTTGGTGTCCAATTTTTCATGATTTTCCAATTTTGATTATCAAAATTCTATTTATGTAGACACTACAAAATTTAATCCTCAAAGAATTTTAGATCCAAAATACAATTTACACCGTAAATTTTATTTCTATCATGTGAATTTTATATCCCGATAAAATTTCGTTTCCTTTAATTAATATAAATTATTATTAATCTAAATTAATTATCGTTTTCATACATGTCTAATTAATGCCAAAATTAATTTTCTACATGTATGCATATGCTAGGAGTGAAATTTATGAATATGATGCATGCATGGTTATATCACATAAATAATCACATAAGAAATTAAATGCAAAAAATGAACCACTGAAATGGACCGTTGGTACCCCCTTATCTAATCTATAAATTTAAAATTAAATAAATAAGTAAACCCTACGTTTAAATGATTTACTAGTCTCTAATTATTTGAGTCGCCACTGTGTATATTAAAAAACTGCTCCGTTTCTACAACAAAAAAGCCTCAGCCGAGTTGGTGAGCGAGCTTCTCCTTCCATTGCAGCAGCCCGTGTTCAAATCTCCTTAGCTGCAACATTTTCCTTTGAAAATTGATTTTTCTGGAAAATAACTGAAAAAAATTCACTTCTTGGGAGTCGAACGCGGGTCTTAAGCATCTTCTTGGGAGTCGAACGCGGGTCTTAAGCATCCTGATCTAGTGCCTTTACCAGTGTGCCGCCGCTTCACGTTGTTTTTGTTGTTAACGGTAAACAAGTACCAACCCCAATCCATCTCGTCAACCAAATCATTCAACCACGCATAAATATTATAAACGTATAAAAGATGCAATTTTTATTCATTCCACTCCTTATTAGTTAATTATGCAATCAAGATCTCAAAATCGCTTCAACCTGTCTCTGATACCACATGCTAGATATACAAAAACCCGAATCCGGATCCGATCCATAATTGGATCGTCAGATCTGATTCACAGCACCGATCAAGATGCTCGATTATGCACAGCGGAAGCTATGAATTAAAATTCGTTTACAATTTTACCACGATATGATTCGCATAATAAATTAATCTACATGAAGGTTAGTAGATTTACCCCAACCGGAGAGAAACCGTGATCTTCGTGTTGTATCTCCAAGCGACAACTGGTGGACGTCGATCCTCGTAGTAGAACCTCCTCGAATATGCTCAAGAAAAACCCTATTTTTTATTCTCCCAATGGCTAGAACGAGAAACTAATTTTTCTCTTCTTTTATTTAATATGTGGTGCAATTTTCAATGTAATTTGTGTTCGGAGTAACTCTCTTTGTATAAGAAAATAACTGGTCAAGAGAGAGTTATCATTTTCACACTACAATTACGTATTTCCATAAGGAAAAGATATTTTCCATAAAATAAGAGATAATCTCCATAAATGAGATAATGATTATAAAATCAATCTCTTGTTTTTCCATTAATTATCTAACAAATAAATATTTAATTATACATTTGGCATAATTTAGGAAAATTTCTTTTCTTAATTTCTTCACAAGTGAGGTGCCACTTTTGCCAAAAATAATAGAAAATGTCTTTTCTATATTACAGATTATTTACCAAATAAATAATATTGCATATTCATTAAATAGTCCAACTATTTAATTTATTCTCGCGTTCCACAAAACGAGAAAACACTTGCTTGTTAGGAGCCAACCCGGGGACCATGGACTTATAACCAGTAGCTACACTAAATTGAATAAAATATTCATCGAACAGAACATTTCTACTCAACTTATTAATTCCAGAATTACGCCACCATAAATCCGAAACTGAACTTTATCGATTATAGATATAACTTATTCTCAGAAAGTCGAGTCAAGTGTCCATACATATAATCATTACATACAGACTAACCCTCCATAGAGTATCCTTAAAGAAGTGGGATTATTTCCGTAAACATTCTTCATTACATCTTATCCTTATTTACCATCAACCCACTAGTGATCAATTAGTTCATAACCAATATGAACTAGGCCGATCGATCAGTTTCTAGGATCAACAAATAAGGGGATTGTCTATCTACTTCCCGCGGGAAAGAATGAATTCCATATCTGTGAGACACACACTTCTCACTCATTCCAGAATAGTGCCAACGTGAAAGTGATTTGGACTGCGCCTCTTAGCAATCCTTATCGAACACATCAAACCCTATCTTGAAACAAGTAGGAGTGTGCAATAACTTCAGTATTAAGGTTAATCCATTAATGATCATATTGTGATTTAATAAGATTTCTCAATCACATAATTATATGAGAAATGCAGATTAAATCGGTCTAGTCCTATATGACTACATCATATATAAATGCCCCCACTTAGATAACCAATATCGACGGTCCGGATAAGACAGTCACACCTTAAAGTGTTCTGGGTACATTAATGGTGGGTTAATCATTAGAACCCATACTTTGATTAAGTTCATCACGGACTAACAGATCAAGTGTATCATCATAAACTTAATCCTCATGTGTGACAAACACTAAGTTATATGGCTACATATTATACAACTTGGGGTTTTCAGCGGTGTATTACATATGAGCACGAAGCAAACAATAAGATGAGAATAAATCTATCATTTGTTAGTTATAAAAACAATTACAAAAATTGTCTTTCGGGCGCTACTTCCAACAATCTCCCACTTGCCTATAAGGACAAGCAACAATTGTCTTTCGGGCACTACATTCAACAGCAGGGGGTCGCGTTCCGCCGGAGGTAACAATGAATAGTCCCTCGACCCCGATATATGAAATATACCGAACGAAAAGGCAAAAGCCTGAGAATTAGAGGAGGCGGCCACAGGGAAGGGCCACCGGAAACATGTTGGTGAGGCTTCACGACAAAACTTTGAGCATACTACAAACCTGGATCTAGAGCCGGGCGCGAACCCAAATGCTCACGCGAAAGCACTGAGAGCTCATATGGAATACTTGGAGGACATACGACCACATAACCTGCAACTCATAGCCGAAGGATTTCCTCCCCTATTGGTTGGCAAATTCATCTCACCAATACCAGCTCGAACTAAGTTACAACCTACTGTGAATCCACCAAGGATTACACCGTCATATCGCGAAGAGCAGGAGGATAGCAGCCATGCAACTTCTCAACCCCACAAGGGTAAGAAATAAATTCTAGCTCGCCTTGGGCCCGTTGTTGACGATCACGGTGCTGCCCTAGAGCGAGGAAACTTCGAACGGCCAGGAAACACTAGGCCTCGAAGAGAGGAGTAGAGAGAGTCCAAACATGAGAAAAGTATAGTTCGACTGCCAGTGGCCCTAGATTTCGCAGAGGAATTGGTTTGGATGAAAAGACAGATTGAGGAGCTTCAAAGGGGCAAAAAATTCATGGTATCTAAGCCTACCTAGGGCACAAGCGTCCTATATCCAGATGTTTTGGCGGTGGCCCCCAAGGGAGGTATGAACTGCCAAACCTTTACTAATTATCATGGTACCACGGATCCTTTGGACTGGGTCTCGGCTTTTAAGAGCAAAATAAGTTTGTGCACGCCTAGTGAGGAGGCATGGTGCATCTCCCTTGTGGGTGGCATGCAAGACAGAGCGGCCTCATGGATCCACAACTTGCCTCCCGCATCGATCATATCTTGGTACGATTTGGTTAACAAGTTCACAGCAGATTTTAGGTCCGTAGACGGACCCAAAAAGACACATATCGACCTTCACGGGGTCATGAAGGGTGAGAATGAGTCGACCCGCAGCTACTATAAACGGTTTTACAAAGTCTACTAGTTGACAAGAGGTCTTGCTACAACGTAGTCATGATTAGCTTTGAGACAGGGCTAAGTCCGGGCTACTTAAAGTCATATATTTTCCTTAATCCAACCTCCAATCAGGGACCGAGATATCAAGATTCCCAAAAAGTTCAAGGAAGAAAACTGGACTCCAATCAGGGTCTCATACACTTAGATGATGCATGTGGCATGAGCTGCCTGATCCCTACCCTATGAAACCGGACAAATGTCGCGACCAGTCCAAGTACTCCACTTATCATGAAGATATGGGTCACACCACAGAAGAATGCATACATTTGAAGCGAGAGTTTGAAAATTGGTTTGCACGTGGTTGCCACGATCACTACAAAGAAAGACCGGGGGGCACGAATCACAATGATCGACATTCCCACCAATATGATAAGGAAATCAAAATAATAATGGAGGGTCTTCCTAGCAACAACCAGATCAAGCATAGAATCGGCTCCATCAATAAACATGTTGAAAAGGCAATTGTATTGTGCAGGAATGAGTAGCCACTCGCCTTTACCCATAGCGAGCTCATAACGGAGACCAACATGGAGGATTCATGCCTCAGCATTTCGGTTGTTATCAACAGGGCTTTGTTGAACAGAGTAATGATCGACACCGGGGCATGTTGAGACATTATGTATTACAACTGTTTTAATGAGCATGGCTTCGGCGACTCTTGCCTCAGGCCATATAACTGCACCCTTGACGGCTTCACCAATCATAGGATCTAGGTCAAGAGGGCCATTGATCTTGACATACAGATGGGAGACGACGCACCTTTCAGGACGAAAAAGGTAACATTTCTCGTGGTAGATCTCTAGTCAAATTATAACATGATCTTGGGGGCACTTGCTTTGAGACAATTTCAGATGGTTGTTTCGATCCCACATCAGCGGGAAAAATTTTATGCTTGGGATAGAATAGGGGTATCAGTCAGTGAACCCACGGTGATCCTCACATTTATCCACGAATCGTGGACAGAGAGTAAGCGAGCCCACATCGAGAAGCCAGGCTCTACAGCGGGCACATGCATGTTAAACATGGTGAGAGAACTCATCTCATCTGAAGTTGAATGTGAGACCTTGCAGGTCAGAGACGAGCCGGATTTCATGGCCGACAAAGAGTTGATCGAGGTAGTCATTAACGATGCCTATCCCGATAAAAATGTCAAAATTGGAGCCCACCTAACCACGACTAAAAAAGAAGCTTTGATCGCCCAGATAAGGGCAAATATTGATGCCTTTGCATGGGTAGTAACTGATATGAGGGGTGTCGAGCCCGAGGTCACATTATAGATGAGTTCTCTTCAGATGAGATGAGTTCTCTAAAATCCCGTCAACTATGTAAGCAAGGCTCTCAGTCCGGTGGAGAGTCATTATTTCTATGTGGAAATGTTAGCTTACTCACTAGTTATCGCTGCCCGGAAACTCATGGCCTACTTTACTTCGCATACAATAATCGTCTTAACCGATAGTCCCATGCATCAAATATTGCACAAATCTGAGCTTTCAGGTCGTCTGTTTCGATGGGCTATTGAAATCACAGAGTTTGACATCCAATATCAACCAAGAAAAGTGATCAAGGCTCAAGCCTTAGCGGATTTTATAGTCGAGACAAGCTTCAACTCAGAGCAGCCGAACACACCCGTACCAATTGAGCCCGCAGTGACTACAGAAAGGCCCAACAGCTGTTGGCAGTTATATGTCGATGGGTCTTCCAATTGGAACGGGAGTGGAGCCGGGATTATCTTGTCCGAGCCGGGCACAACGGAGGAAATAGAAAAGGCCCTTAGATTTGAGTTTCCGGCCACAAACAATCAGGCAGAATATGATGCTGTGATTGCCGGACTTGATCTAGCAAGAGAAATGAGGGTACAGAATGTTGAAGTCTACAGTGATTCCCAACTCATCGTTGAACAAATCTTAGGGGGATACGAAACGCGATGTGGCATCATAGAAAAATATTGTGAGATTGTTCAAAATAAGAGAAATGGCAATTGGCAGAGAGGACAACGAGCGGGCAGATTACTTATCCAGACTATCCTTGAAGGAATAGATCGTTGATCCTTCGATAATGGTAGAGTATCTATCCGTCCCTACAATTGAAAAATCTGAGATCATGGAAATCGATGCACTGATGCCAACTCCGTGCGGGATAGATGAGATCCAAGCACACATGGACGGATGAACTCTTGCCATAGATCCAGATGAAGCCCGTGCCCTCTGACGACGAGCAGCGAGTATGTCGTTGATAAAGGATACTTTATAGAAGATCTATCTCTAAGCCTTTCCTCAGTTGCGTCCGCAAAGAGGAAAGTGAGAAAATCTTGTCAGAACTCCACCAGGGAGTGTGTGAGGGCCATCCCGCTAGCCGCTCCTTCCGCAGGTTATTACTGGCCGACAATCTTACGGGATTCAGAAAAGCTTGTAAGGTAATGTCCCGAGTGTCAAATGCATGCGGACATACCTAGATTACCATTAGTTAATCAAAGCATTGTCGTGTCTGCATGGCCCTTTGACATGTGGGGACTCGATTTAATCGGCCCATTCCCAACGGGAAGGGGTAGCTACAAACATGTCATCGTGGACATTGACTACTTCACAAAATGGACCGAGGCCAAGCCAATGGCAAGAATAGGATCCAAGAACACAATCTACTTCATGCACGATCAGATTTGGTCAAGGTTTGGGATCCCATGAGCAGTGGTGTCGGACCATGGACCTCAATTCAGGTATGAATTTTCGGCCTTCTATAAAGAACATAACGTCAAACATTGACAATCTTCTATAGTGTGTCCATAGGGAAACGGTCAAGCCGAGGCAGGCAATAAGCAGATCATAAGGATGTTAAAGAAAAGTATACACGAAAAGGCAGGAGGATGGGTTGATGAGCTACCCGCCATTCTTTGGGCACGCTGCACTACAATTAAGACTCCTACATGGGAAACACCATTCACTATAACTTATGGGTCAGAAGCTATGACACCAATCGAAATTGCTCTCCCGAGTATAAGAGTGGCCAAGTACAATCTGACAGATAACCTCACCAATAGGAAATTCGAGCTCGACCTCACCGAGGAAAACAGGATAGCAACTTATCTACGGCTAGTGAATTACAAGCAGATCGTGAAGAGGTATCATGACAAACAAGTCCGCGATCACTCTTTCAAAGTTCGTGATTTTGTTCTACAAAATAGGAAACCTGTCGGCCTTTAACCCAACAGGGGTAAACTTACAGCGAATTGGGAAGGACCCTATCAAATTTCTAGAAAGATAAAGAAAGGGACCTACATTCTCAAAGATTAGAACGGCTACAATCTCAATCGGCCATGGCATGCCGACAACCTCAAGAGGTACTATACGTAACATCCGGCTCGGTTATGGAATCTCACTTGTTTAAGACATGAGCCCGCTTTCTTTTTAGGGGAATACCTATCCTCTTGTTTATGACATGAGTGGTTAGTCTTTTCTTGTAAATAATACGCTCACCGATCAGGGTGTAACGAACTTACTAAAAGCCAATGTTTCACTTTTATCTCGTATATCTATTACGTCATATTCAGAATGTGTCCGTTATATCACAAATGCGACTCTCGATAAAATTTTCAAAATCGACGGATTCAAGATAATGCCTTGGCAAAACTTTCAATTACAATGCTAATGCTTATTTTTAATAAGCCCACAGGCATACAACCACAAGCCTTATCAAAAACAAGAGGGCCGGATACGGACATACAATCAATGACAAGCTCAATACTTAGAAATATTTTGAAAAAAGTGAAACAAAGCATCCAAAACACATTCAAACAAAGGCCAAAGCAACGGCCACAAACAAAGTGATGGTCATTAAAGTTATTACAAATGGAGAGCTCAAAAGTAAAATGTTTCAAAATACAGCAACCAAAATATAACTTAAGGCGGAAATAAAGGCTTTCTAAGTCTAATCATCTTCAGGACAAAGGGATTCGTTGTTAACATTTTCACTTGGGCAGAAAGGAGTCAATTGGGCTAGTCGCAGCAGCAGCCTCCATTTGAGCAGCACCAGTAGATGACTTTTTAATCAAAGCCTGCAAGTTATTAGCGATCACAGGTTGGGGGCTCCACGATTCTTTGCCTTTCTCAGCCTGATACTCAGCAATAGCCTCAAGCTCTTCATCAGTGAAGGGGATCTCTAAATGGAAGGGTAACAACAGCTCATCATATTGGTCAATGAAAGACCAATACTCTAGAGTACCTATAGATGGGGCACCGTTCCCCTGGGCCCATCGGACGCAACGAGCAAGGTGGAAATAGCCTTCATCTTAACCGGCAAGGCCATTAACCTCAAGCATCTTCTTGAATGCATCGGACCCTTGGAAGGCCTCAATTGCCTCCACTCTCACGGCTTCCAGTTTAGCCTCCAAATCAGATTCGGCTTTATTCATTTTCTCCTCAATTGCAGCTTTCTCCTTATCCCACAGCTGTCCGACCCGCACGGCGTTAGCCTTAAGCTCGTCAATTGTTTTGTTAAGTTCAATGGCCTATTTCTCGGCTTTGGGTTGGAGCTCGACCCAAGCTATCTCTGCGGCCTCAATTTCTGCCCGAAATTTTTTATTAGCACCTCAAGCTCCCTCTCTGCGGTCCCATCTTTTAGGTTGACCTCAAAAACCCGATCTTCGAGCTTCTCTGCATTTTTCAAAGCATTGTTCAGATCCCGCTCCATCTCATCATTCATACAATCAGATTGAGCAACAGAGGTGTTTAGCTACAAAGAAAAAATATGTATATTTGGTAAATAGGACGGGTAGAAGAGGAAATCAAGGGAAATCGCAAAGTAATAAACCTACCAAGACTGTGAGCATGCCCACTAGCCCTCCCAGATCCTTACGCTTTTGCAGAAAGCCCTTCTCCAGACTTAGCCGATCTTGCAGCACCATACGGGCACCGATCTCTTTCACAATCGCCATGGATACTTCATCCGGACCATCTAACTTCAGATTTCACAGCAGGGGAGCCGGGGAAAAGGATCAGCCAAAATCACAACCTCGGCCTCCGTCTTGGATAGGGTAAAACCCTCGGATAACCAAGGTCTGCGACTAGAGGAAAACTAAGAAGCAGAAGCCGCATGTCGCTCATCCACTAATTGAATGTTAGAATGACTGGTGATCCGATGCAAGGTCTTCTTGGCCGCCTCGGCCACAACTTTTCCTTTCACAGCGGGCTGATCCTTTGGCTTGGATGGAACAACTTTGGATTTCTTCGGATCAGTCTCTCCTGTACCGTCGTCGATCTCAATGGACTTTTTTCTTTTTGTACCCGTAGTCTGTTGGACACCGCTGGTGGACGCGACCACATCTTTCCTTTTGTTTTTTAGGTTTCAGGGTGCGGCCCCCTCTGGAGAAACTAACAGAATCTTGGGCAACTCGCTCTCCCCAGTTATGGCGGGTAAGCTCGCCATCACAACCTCTCCAACATTCTGGCTGTCAGCGACCTTCTTGCGAAGACGACTCACGTTCGGTATATCTGCAAGTAAAGAAAAATTTTAGTACAGACAATACTATGGGAATTAATGAGAGACCATATAAATGAAAATGTGCAAAATAAAGCTAAGTGCATATGAAGAAATCCTTTACCCAGCTCATCACGTTTTTCAGGATCACCCTCACATACAACACACTATGAAGAGAAACACACCCCGTGATGACATTCAGCATACCAATCTAGGTCGCAAGGTAAGGGTTCAACTCTGATTAAAGTCTTCCTGATCTCTGATCTAAGGATCCCAGCGACTCGACTAAATGGCTCGGTTACATCCAATAGAGCCCGCAAATTGAATGTCCATTTCTGAGATAAAGGATCCTCATTGAACTCCAAAATCTACTTTATTCACTTGATAAGGTTCTCATCATCCTTTTTCTCTTCATACGTCTTGATCTCCTCAATTTTGGATGAGCCCGGCATGAAATTTTGGAGTGGCCATTAAACTCGCGACTCCATCCACATACACCGAGTATTCCAGGCAGTGACCTTATCCAAAAGGTCAAAGAATAGTTGGTAGGTACGTCTCCGTGGACCCAGCTGCCCCTCAGTGTTTAGCGTAGACAAGTTGTAGAAGTGAATGAAAGTTGGAAGGCTAGGTTCGCTCCCCGAAAGTCGGCATACAATAATGAAGCCAACAAAAACCCTCGCCAATCCAAGAGAAAGATCACAAGGTAGAGTCTGGGTAATTGTCATGAACGTCACCAAAAAAAGGTCAAAAGGTGGTCGGAACCCAGCCACAAAGTGGTCATAGTGAAGGAACACATAATCTTTCGAAGATCGGTAACAGATCATTTTGCTAGCCTTATCCTTCTCAAAGCCCGCGAACCGGTAATCTACGGAAATGTCATAAGCGGCAATAGCATGCGTGTAATCATTGGACAGCCAGAATTTCTTTAATTGCTTGGCGATGTCCTTATCAATGTCCTTCTGGAATTCAATCTCAGCGCGACCTTCATCTGTATACTGTTTCGGATGTTGGACGTAGTTCCCGAAAGACAACTGTTGCTTGTCTATATGGGCAAGTGGGAGATTGTTGTAAATAATGCCCAAAAGACAATTTCTGTTATTGTTTTTATATTTAATAACAGACAGATTTATTCTCATCTTATTATTTGCTTCATTCTTATATGTAATACACTGCTAAAAACCCCATGCAGTATCATATGTAGCCATATAATCACACGTGATGATTAAGATTATGGTGATACACTTGAACTATTAGTCCGTGGTGAACTTGATCAAAGTATGGGGGTTATTGATTAAACCACCACTAATGCGCCCAGAACAATTTAAGGTGTGACCGTCTTATCTGGATCATCGATATTGGTTATCTAAGTGGGGCATTTATATATGATGTAGTCATATAGAACTAAACCGATTCAATCTGAGTTTCTCATATAATTCCGTGACTGAGAAATCTCATTAAATCACAAACTGATCATATATGGATTAACCTTAATCCTGAAGTGATTGCATACTCCTACTTGTTTCAAGATAGGGTTTGATATATTCGTTAAGGATTGCTAAGAGGCGACGTCCGAATCACTTTCACGTTGGCACTATTATGGAATGCGTGATAAGTGTCACAGATACGGAATCCATTCTTTTCTGCGGGAAGTAGAAAGACAATCCCCTTATATTGGTTATGAACTAATTGATCACTAGGGGGTTAATGGTAAATAAGCATAAGATGTAATGAGGAAGGTTTACGGAAATATTCCTGCTTCGTTACGGATAGTCTATGGAGGGTTAATCTGTATGTAATGATTATATCAATGAACACTTATTGACTCGACTTTCTGAGAATGCGTTATATATATAATCGATAGAGTTCAGTTTCGGATTTATGGTGGCGTAATTCTGAAATTAATAAGTTGAGTAGAAATATTCTGTTAGATGAATATTTCATTCAATTTATTAGTAGCCCTCTTTGGTTATAGGTCCATGGTCCCAGTGTTGGCTCCAAACACGCGAGTGTTTTCGTTTTAATGGAACCTGAGAATAAATTAAATAGTTGGTCTATTTAATGAATATGCGAATATTTTTATTTGGTAAATAATATGTAAGATAGAAAATACATTTTCTGTTAATTTTCAGTGGCTTGTGGGACCACACATGTAGATAAAGTAGGAGAATAAATTTTCCTAGATTATGTCATATGTGTGATAAATTAATTATTTATTTGTTAGATAATTAATGGAAATATAAGAGATTGATTTTATCTCTTTTATGAGAATTATCTATTATTTTATGGCAAATATATTTTCTTTAAGGAAAAGGGTAATTGTATTGTGAAAATGATAACTCTCTCTTGACTAGTTAATTCCTATATAAAGAGAGTCCTCCCAACACAATGACACATCTATATTGGCGCCACTTTCATCTAAAAGAAAAGAAAATTTAGTTTCTTGTTCTAGTCATTGGGAGAAGAAAAACAAGGGGTTTTTTGAGCATATTCGAGGAGGCTCTACCACGAGGATCAATGTCCACCAGTCGTCGCTTGGAGATGCAATCCAGAAGATCACGGCTTCTCTTCTGTTGGGTAAATATTCTACCTTCTTGTTGTTATATTAATTGATCATGTGAATTAAATCGTGGTAAAATCGCATGCAAATTTAATTTGTAGCTTCCGCTGTGCATGATCGAGTGTCTCGATCGGTGCTGTGACTCAGATATGACGATCCAATTATGGATCGGATCCGGATTCGGGTTTTTGTATATCCAGCATGTGGTATCAGAGCTAGGTTAAAGCAATTTTACGATCTTGATTGCATAAATAATTAATAAGGAGTGGAATTGAATAAAAATTGCATCTTTATATGTTTGATATATTCATGCGTGGTTGAATGTTCTTGGTTGACGAGACGGATTGGGGTTGGTACTTGTTTCCCGTTAGATCTATTGTAAACCCGATTTTTCGGGTATAGGAAATTATGTAATTTATTGGTTGTAATTTAATTTCCTAGAAAATAAAATATTTTTCGGCACTGTTGTATTTAAATAATTTTGAAGATCATCATCACAATTAAGACGGCGGCGCAGTGGTGAAGGGTGTGTTTCAGATAATGTAAACCACGGCTCGATCATCCATTGACGTAATTTTTAGGAGTTTTTTCTAGAAAAGGTTCCGAACCCGCGACCTGCTGGTAATAGAAGAAGAAGCTTACCAACTCGGCTGGAGCTTATTTGGAAAAGGCTCCGAACCCGCGACCGGCAAATTATTATACAGAGCGACGGAAGAATCTAATAGGAAATTAGTAAACCTATTATATTGGGTTTAGTTTTTTTATTTTATTATAGATTAGATACGGGGTACCAACAACCCATCTCAGTTGTTTACTTTTTCGCATTTATTTTCTTATATGATTATTCATGTGATATAACCATGTCATACCATGCATCATATTCAAGAATTCCACTCCTACCACATGCATACACGTAGAAAATTAATTTTGGCATTAATTAGACATGTATGAACATGATAATTAATTTAGATTAATAATAAATTATATTAATTAAAGGAAACAGAATTTTATAGGGATATAAAATTCATATGATAAACTTGATTTAGGATTATGATCCATCAGGGTTTTGGTTGTGCAGTGTCTACATAAATTAGAATTTTTATAATCAAAAATTGGAAAATCATGAAATATTGGACACCAACTAGACGGTAGTTGGAACCGATAAGTTGGTGGTTGTTTTTCTTGATTTATTGTTTTTTGAATTATTGGAAAATTCTATAATGGGAGAGAGATTATCTCAATTTAATCGTCACCTCTTTGACCTACCCTGAGGCGGCACTGTAGGTGTGAGATTAAATCCTTGGAATGGTAGGATAAACTGCATGCATGACATCATGTTTATAATACCTAAAATCATTATCTATTGTGGTGTATGATTTGATTTATATTTCTGTCATAATTTAGTTTACAACTACATATCATCTCAAGGTAACTAGACTTCTTAAGTGATTAAATTGACTGATGATGACTTCATAAAAGTGGAAAAGTAATAAGAACGTTGAACTCATTAATCGAATGCAATTAAATTTCGGTAGAGGATTCCCCTCTTAAGCCTTAATACTTAAGTGACATTGATAAGTATGTCACTTGTGTTAAACGAGAGACAAATGGAATTAGTTCAAAGATGACGAGAATGATTTGGTATCTGTCTCACTAGAAATCCCACGGTTCACGAGTAGTGTCTACTCAAATGAACTGCTAGTTCACGACCATTTCCTTTAAAGAAAGCCGAGAATGGGAAGGTAAATGTCTACTAAGTCATTTAAACTGAATATGTTAAAGGCTAAACTGAAATATTAATAAAAGAAAGCATAGGATAAGGAAAGTGATTTCGGATCACAAACCTATGAATCCTTAGAGACTTTATTGACCGGGAATATAACTCGGAGCTGAAGTTCTTTTGTAAGAACAAGGTAGCAGGGTATTCATGATTAAAGAGTAGACAACGGGTAGTTATTTCATCTAAGATAGTGGGAGTGATATAAGGAATGAAATTTTGGATTTTAATCCTTGGATATCACAGAAATTTAATTTTTGTTTTCAGATTCGTTGGAACAAATGGATTCACTTTCACATCGATAATATAGTTGCCGTAAAGAAAGTGAATATGACATTTGTAGTACGATTCTGATACTCGGACTTTTGTCTGATAAAGTCTGAACAACTAAATAATGCTGAAAAAAAGTATATGTAACACATCATAAACTATTAAGACAAATGGTTTCCGTATTTAGATAAACGATTCTTCAGCATCCTTTAATTAGATCATATATCCTAAAGATAAGATCTAAAGACTGGCTAAGGGTGATTCCTATTTCCCAGTCTAAGAACACTCTCTCAAAGGAAGATGACTAAGTAACCTTTCAATTAGGAAAAGGTAATAGAGCTAAAGAAGTATCACAACTTGTTCATATTGACCTTCAGGGTCTTATCAAGGATACAAGTTAGTGGGAGCTTTTGAGTAATAGACATTTTGTCGAATGACTACTCGAAACTCCGATTAGTTTATTTAAGTATTCCATGCTCAGATATAGGCTAAAGCATAGTTTTTGGCACTGATGCTCGGCCTACCTCCGAGTGAAACGATTTCACTAAAAGGATAAACCATGTATTGCCTTGTATAGTTATTAATATGCTACATTACACGGCTTAACTCAATCAAGATATTGGTTGTGAAATAACAGTTTACATTGTAATATGTGATACCGAGAAGTCTACCTAGAAGATACCTATGAATTTGTGAATAAGGAGTGAAGTACATTTACTCCACCTCTGAAAATAGAGGCATTTAGAACTAGTGCTTGAAGGTAGGACTGGAGATTTTGCATGCACGTTCAGATGGTTAATGTTCATGAAATATCTTAATGCAATAAGTAAAGGTTGGCTATAAGATTCCTAAGATCGGATAATGACGGTTATACTGTCACAACCTTTCTGAAAGAATGCTTAAATAAAAACCTTGGACCTTGAAGTAAAGTTACTCAAGGAGTTACTATCTGATTTAATCAGACCACATCCAACATTGGTTGTTGCGGGTTACACTGATAAATACTAATGAACCAGACTAAACCGAAATGCAGTGGGAGTATGGTTTAACCATTGACTCACGGTGATTATGTAGAGCCTACAGACTGCTGGGGGTGATTGATAACTTATGGTCTTTTGGAAGGACTGTATAGGATTCTGATAAAAGGAAGTTGGTTTAAAGCCATAAATGGAGTTTTGGTTCTCCAGTTCTGTTCACATTCTTGTAGAACCACCTAAGTGTCTCAGGCCCAGTGAGGAAAATTGGATCTACGTGAAAAGAGTTGAATGAATGGGAAGTTTTACTTTCAAAGCAAAGCCTAGTGGTTTAGGGGGTGTTCCTTGAGAAGTAGAGATCTAACCAGGGGTGATGCCCAAACTCTCTCACCATTCAGCCTCACTTGACTCCGCGGAAAGCAGAAAGATTACCAGGGGTGATGCCCTAAAACTTTCTTGCCGTACATTGAAGCCTAGATTCATTCGGAACGAAAAGGTTTTAGCTTAAAGACAATGGCAGATTGACTGCCTATGCTTATATCCATCGGTGGATTAAAGCAAACCTCTAGGTCACATGTTTGAAATATGTGGGCTTGACCAGAATATTGATGAGTCTTTTGTAGACCAGAGAATCAATATTGGTAAAGAGTAGATGTTAGTGTTAATGAAAGGTGACACTGCAACAGTTGTAAGTGTTGGACATATTTTAAGTTTTAATGATGAGTGCCAAACTAGCTGTTATAGAGAAAAAGCAAAAAAGATGTCTACATTTAATGTATAGGTTTACTAGAGTTTGATCTTTGTATCGGTTTGATCAAACAAGCATCAGAAAAGGTCACTAACTTTATCAATGAGACTGTCTAGGTCGATAGGTGTCTAGGTCAGTAGACTAACTAGGAACATGCTGATGGCTGAAGGCTGAGGGTTCAAACTCAGTTGTTGAAGGTTAAGGGATCAAAATTAGTATTTAAAGTCAAGGATATGAAATCAAAATTTAGGGAAGTCTGTGATGACCTAAACTGTTTACATATCCCTTGTGTACAAGGTCTAAGTTCCATATGTTAAGTGGTGATTGGAACATAGTTATAATCAAAATGGTGTACTCTAACTTCACAATAAAAAGTTAGATGAGAAGCAGTTGGCTGAAGTGGTATTAAAACACAGCAGACTAAAATCAGCTGATAGATATATACATCAAGTATCTGCTGAAT
Organism: Gentiana macrophylla; assembly: GCA_026214975.1. NCBI lineage: Eukaryota > Viridiplantae > Streptophyta > Magnoliopsida > Gentianales > Gentianaceae > Gentiana > Gentiana macrophylla. The sequence goes on along the minus strand of CM047815.1, from coordinate 23,930,614 downwards.
GGAAATCTCGATTTAATCAAAGTTTACAGTGAAAGATTAAATGGATAAGGATGGATTACAAGCCTTGATTTTGTCATCAAATCAATGGTCAAGATAAAAGGAACGTTGGAAAGATTCAAAGGATTATCCAATGGTTATAAGTCAAAGGGTGGACAGTCTGGAAACTCACAAAAAGCTGACTGACAATGTCAGTACTATGAACTGTGACAAAAAGCAAGTCAAGATGGAGACAAGTCTCAAACGACTATATTTGAATTCCAAACATAAGTGACATGTTTCACACCTATAAATAGGGGACTCCTGACTCAGTTTGAAGATGATGAACAGCATAATAATCCATACGAAGCTATCAAGTTTTTTATCAAGAAAAACACCCTGCAGACATATACTGAGCTTAAATTTGCTGATTAAGATTTATCTTCAAGTGTAACCTGCTATCAAGTTACATCAAGAATACACACTTGAAGACTTCAAACTGCTGATCATTTCATCCTGAAAGCTGAATCATTTACATGATTCAACCTTTTTTTACAAGAAGTTTGCTGAAGACAGAGAAGCATCCTTTGGGTGTCAAGAACTTATGTTTGTGGTGGAGCTGGTGAAGAGGCAATCCTACCCTTCAAGGACCAGGGGAATACTTTGGAGCAGCAATCCTACCTGTTTCAAATGTTCAGTTTGTGAATCCATAGTCATTGGTGAAGTACAAACAGTTTAGATATTTTTGTAACAGCAACCTCAAGAATCTCTAGTGAATTACCTCCAACATCACAGGAGAAGAATGGACCGACAGGATTACACCACCTGGAACCACTATAAATCTTGCCTACTTTACTTTACTGCATTTACTTTACAGATATTATTGTATCAAGATATCTTGATCACATCAACCTCATCAAAACTAGCAATTAAATCACACACATACACTACCGAGTATCCAATACATGGTATCATTATTTTATCAACAAGTAAAAATGCTTAATTTAAATATAATCCGCTGCAATAAATTCAGTAACCTTAATAGTCAATAGACTCTCGAATTGTCGCAGACTCATCGACCATCTTTGAGTTTGTCAACTCCAAAAAGTTTTAAGTGTTAAGTTTATTCACCCCCCCCCCTTCTAAACTTAACCAAAGCGTTTTCAAGGGATCAACAATTGGTATCGGAGCAGTGCTTCTGTTCTGAAGTAATCCTACTTGTTGTGCTTGTGAAAATTCTTTAAAAACTTTTCAAGTTTCTGATTTTCAAAACTTTGCATCATGGATAACAACCAGTATACTAGGACTATGTTGATGTGCTCTCTAGATCATTTTGAAGAGTATAAACGTCGTATGTAGACTTATTTAGCTGTAACACATGATGAGATGATGGATGTGCTGATTGATTGACCACTGGAAATCACCAAAACCATAACTGTGAATGGTCAAACTCAGATTGTACCAAAGCCAAAGAGAGAGTGGAGAGCTGAAGATAGAAAAAGAGCAAACCTCAACAATATTGCTATTGATATCATTTACAAAACCTTAGATAGCAATATGTAAATGAAAGTGAAGGAGTGCAAGACTACTAAGGAACTTTGGGAAAGATTGCAACTAATCTGTGAAGGCACTGATGCTATCAATAAAAAACAAATCAGTGTAGCCAAAAGAAAGTTCCAAGACTTCAAAATGAAATCAAATGAAACCATTGAAAAAATGGTGTCAAGATTCAATGCTATCATGGATGAACTCACCCTGCTGAATGTAGTATATACAAAGGAAGAGATCAATACAAGAATCTTAGAAGCCTTACCAGCAAAGGATGTTTGGGAAATGAAGGTTACTGCCTTGGAAGAGTCTAGGAGACCACATGAAGAAGATACCTTCAAATTATTCTCAGATCTCAAGGCTTATGAATTCAGTAATGATCTTGTTCCTAATATAGAAAAAGAAGAACCAAAGACTACTGCATTGGCTGCTGCACATAAAAAAGAATCATCAAGTGTTCAAGATGATTTGTTGGATGAAATTCAAGAGCAAATAGCCCTGCTGAGTAAGAAAATCAGAATGATGAAATCTGGAAGAAAAATTTCTAGGAATTTCACCAAGAAATCAAGTGAAAATAAGAAGGAAGAATCCAAGAAAGATAATGACTACTTGTGTTTTCATTGCAAGAAACCAGGACACTTCAAACCTGATTGCCGTGATTTGAAACAAAAGAAGGAACCTGATTATTTGTGCTTGAACTGCAAGAAACCTGGACATTTCAGACCTGATTGTCCAGACGTACTGAAGAACAAGAGTCAGCAAAGAAGATCTGGCAAGAAAGCCTTGGTTGCTGATGATGAATCAGGAAGTTGAATCTCAAAAAGGAAATGAATCTGATGATACTGCACTTATTGCACACATGGATGATAATGCTTTAATAATGGCCAATATGGATGAAACTGAGGAAGTATACAATTCTGTATTTATTAACACTCCTGCTGAAAGTGATTATGAATCAACATGTGGTTCAAATCCTAAAATTTCTGACAGAGAAGAAACTTTGGATGCCATCTTTAATCAACTGAGAAAAATACAATCTGGTTATGAGATTGTGAAGGCTGAAAAAGAGGCTCTTCAACCAGAAATTCAAAGATTAAATACTGAATTAAGAATTCTCAAAGGAAAGTAAAAGGTTTATAAACAGATTCAACATAAGCCTGTTGTATCTTCAGTAGCTGCTGAATCTGCTGCACAATCCAGTTCCACCACTGCATTCAAATCTGGAAATCCTTATGGTGATAGAACATGCCTTGGATTTGAAACTCAACAATCTACTAAGGGTGGATCCAGTAAGGCTAAACCCTAAAATGTAAATCATTCAAGGGATATTTATCTAAGGGGGAAAGGTAGATTGTTCCCTACTGCTGAAGATTGGAATATTCCTATCCCTACTGCTAGAAACAATAGACATAACCATAATGCTAGGGTAAAACCTAGGCAATGGAATCAACAGAGGACTTATTTGAGACCTCAGCAGACTCCATAATACAGGACTGTTCCTAACAAACAACAACCTTATGGTTATGCTAGTGCTTCTAACAATAGAAATCACTTCAAACAGCACTATGCACCAAAAGGACAGAAACAATATATGAATCTTACACAATGAAATGTTAGATTTTATGGAAATGTAGGATAGATATATGAACAAAAGTGAAACACTTTCCAAAGAAGACCATATGGAAACTTGCCAAGGGTTGTGCTTACCACTGACCACTATGGTCCCAAACAGTTTTGGGTACCTAAAACACACTAAATCTGTTTCGTAGGGTGTCTGGTACTTTGACAATGGATGTTCCAGGCATATGACAAATGATAAGCACTATTTAACAAACTTTGTGGCAAAAGATGGTCCAAGAGTCAATTTTGGAAACAAGAACACACCAGGACATACAAGAGGATATGGAACACTAGTGAGGAATGGATTAAAAATCAAGAATGTTGCATATGTGAAAGGATTGGACTACAACCTACTGAGCACTGGACAATTCTGTGACATGGGATATAAAGTCACCTTTGACAAAGGCCACTGTATTGTCATTAGTGGAAGAGGTGAACAAGTTGTGTTGGCTGGAAGAAGACAACAAAATATGTATGTTGTAGAATTGTCCACTACTGTTCCAGAAACATGCCTGATAGTGCACACCAAGACAGAATTAAATTGGTTGTGGCATAAGAAATTGAATCATCTCAATTTTGATGATATCAATCAGTTAGTGAAAAAGAAGTTGGTGATTGGTTTACCTGAGATCACATTCAAAAAGGATGGTATATGTGATGCATGTCAGCAAGGTAAACAAACAAAGTCAAGCTTTAAGTCAAAGACCAAACAATCAACAAAAAGAGTTTTGGAGGTGATGCATATGGATTTATTTGGACTGGTAACACCAACAAGTGTAACAGGAAAGAAGTACACTCTGGTAGTTGTGGATGATTATTCAAGATACACTTGGGTTGTATTCATGAATAAGAAAAGTGAGACACTTCAAAAGATGCCTAAACTTTTAAAGAGATTGCAAAATGAGAAAATTTTGACAGTAATGAAGATCAGATTAGAAAAGGATACTGAGTTCCTTAACAAAGTCATAAGAGAATACTGTGAACAAAATGGTGTGATGCATCAATCAGCAGCTGCTGGAACACCTCAGCAAAATGCGGTTGCTAAGAGAAGAATAGGACTTTAAAGGAAGCAGGAAGGACTATGATTTATGAAGCCTTACTACCTAAAAGATATTGGGCTGAAGCAATCAATACAACACACTACACACAAAATAGGTCCTCAGTAAATAAAAAGATGCTGAAGACACCTTATGAGGTATGGAATGGAATAAAACCTAATATATCTTATTTCCATCCTTTTGGAAGTAAGTGTTTCATCTTAAATCATAAGGAACAACTGAAGACATTCCAACCAAAATCAGATGAAGGAATCTTCTTGGGATACTCTTCAGTCAGCAAGGCATTCAGGGTACTGAACAAAAGGACACTGAAACATGAAGAATCTATACATGTTGTGTTTGATGAACCTAAGTTCACTGGAATGGAAGATGATGAAGTTTCAGAACCTGCTGAGAATCAGGAGATCACTGATCCAGAACATGTTGATGTTTTGAAGAAGATAAGTGACTTAAAAGTATCTGATTCTGGAAGTAAAGATGTACCTACTGAAGAACCCGTTGATAACACTACTGATGCAACAACAGATGCAATTCAAGGATCTTCTAATCCCCCTACTGAAGCAACAGTAGACTCTACTGAAGATTAGGTTCCTGTAAATCAAACAAATCAAGACTTACAATGGTTGAAGGACCACCGTGCTGAACAAGTAATTGGTAATATAAAACAAAGTGTAAGGACTAGAAGACAATTAGAAGAAATGTTTACTTGTTTTCTGTCTGAAATGGAACCTAAAGTTGTTGAAGAAGCAATATCTGATCCAGATTGGATAATTGCTATGCAAGAAGAATTAAATGAGTTTGAAAGAAACCAAGTTTGGACACTAGTGGAGAGGCCTAGTCATGCAAATATAATTGGCACTAAATGGGTATACATAAATAAGTTGGATGAATCTGGTATCATTCTTAGAAACAAGGCTAGACTAGTGGCAAAAGGCTATTCTCGAGCAGAAGGAATAGATTTTGATGAGACATATGCCCCAGTTGCAAGAATTGAAGCTATAAGATTATTCTTGGCATATGCTGCATACAAAAACCAGATGGATGTCAAAAGTGCATTCTTGAATGTCATTCTGTAGGAGGAGGTTTATGTTCAGCAACCTTCTGGTTTTGAAATTAAAGATCAAGAAGATAAAGTGTATAGACTCAACAAGGCACTTTATGGTTTGAAACAAGCACTAAGAGCATGGTAAGAATCCCAATCTCAATTCTTGGTGAACAATGGTTTTACCAAATGTACCATTGATAAGACTCTTTAGAGAATCAATGAAGGGGACAGCACCCTGCAGGTATAAATTTATGTGGATGACATAATATTTGGTTCTGAAAATTAATTGCTATGTCAAAAGTTTGCTAATCTCATGAAAAGCAAGTTCCAAATGAGTATAATGGGAGAAATGAACTACTTTTTGGGATTACAAGTCAAACAAATGAAAGATAGAATCTTCATTCATCAAACTAAATATACCAAGGAACTTCTAAAGAAGTTTGGTATGGAAAATAGCACCAATGTATCAACTCCTATGAGTACAAGCATCAGATTGGATGAAGATAAAGAAGGCAAAGTTGTTGATCAGACTTTGTACAGAAGGATGATAGGAAGTCTGATGTACCTCACTGCCAGCAGACCTGATATATCCTTTGTTGTAGGTGTTTGTGCAAGATTCCAATCTTAACCCAAGGAAATCCATTTAGCTGCAGTCAAGAGGATTCTCAAATATCTAAAAGAGACTTTGGGAGTAGGAATATTGTATTCAAAAGATGGAAATTTCAAATTTATATCCTACTTAGATTCTGATTATGCTGGATGCAAGATTGATAGAAAAAGCACCACAGGAACTTGTCAGTTGATGGGAAATAGACTTGTCTCCTGGTTTACCAAGAAACGGAATTAAATATCCACTTCCACTGCTAAAGCTGAATACATTGTTGTTGGAAGCTGTTGTGCTACTATGGTTGAGACAGCAATTAAGAGATTATGGGATTGAAAAAAGAGAAATTCTCATAATGTGTGACAACACTAGTGCAATTGTAATCACAGAAAATCCTGTTTTGCACACAAGAACCAAGCACATTGATGTGATACATTATTTTATAAGAGATCATGTGGAAAAGAAAGATGTGGTGGTTCTTTACATCCCTACTGAAGATCAACTTGCTAACATATTTACAAAACCTTAGGACAGTGAAAGATTTGCTAAGTTTAGAACTGAGCTTGGCATCATCAAAGTTAACTAGCATTCCAATAGTCAGCAGAGTACTGGAATTCACCAAGAGGATTAGTCCTTGCCCTGCTGGGTGCGCTCACTTGGCAGATTAGTCATCGGTATCAACAATTCCTAAGTACTCCTATAGTTTGAAAAATTAAGCAAATGAAGTTGCCAAGGGGATTGGTCTTTGTCCTGTTGGGTAAGATCACTTGACAGATCAGTCATTGGTGTTAAACTTCATCTTGTATTATCAATTGGACAAAACTCTACCTAATGAAAATTAGCAAAACAGTTTTGTCAGTAGGCTGCTGAGCCAACAGAAGATCAGTAGAGCAATTTCAATGTAACCCTGTTGAAGTTCAACTCTACTGAAGACCAAGTCTCCTGAACTATACGTTATGAGACAGTCAAACTTTAATGAAAGTCAACAGTAAGTGGATATTATTCTTATCCATTATAACTGCGTTTACAATATCCAACGGTTACAACGCTTAATAGGACAAGTTTTTGGGACACGTGGAAGCATTACATTTATTACAAGATTAATCATGGTTAAATGGTACAGTACGTGCACAGTACTTTCCTGACAGTTATCAACCACTATCTTTCCTTATATATACAGACATATACACAGAAGTTACATACGGAACTCAGATTGATTTTTTCTGAAAATACATAAGTGCGAACACAGATTTACAGAGTTTTCTTCTTCATATTTCTCAAATTTCTACAATGACAGACAAAGATATTCATCTTGGCACAAGTCAAAGTGTTAGAGGTTTTATTGTTGATGCTATCAAGACTGAGTTAGCCATCAATATTGGAAGAAGAATCAGATGGTATGAAGGTTTGGAAACCATTCTAAATATAAGATTGGAAAGTATCTCATACACCAATGTCAACAATTTCTGGAGGAATATGGTGATAAAAGATGATAGATAGGCATTTACTACAACTGTTATGCCCAGGAGATTGAAATCACCTCAGATCTACTAAGAGAGGTGTTCGGATTTGGACCAGGAAATGGAGCTCCTAAAAATCCAGAACTGATGCAGCTATCAAGATTGGAGTTTGTTGAATCAATAAAGACTAACAAGGTTTTAACAACAGCCCTAAATATCAATGTGAAGAATATTGGCTTGGAATATAACCTGCTGAGCAAAATTATTGCCAAGAATATTCTGGGATTCAGTGGAAGTCTTGCTACACTTTCTGGACCAAAGATAGACATGCTGATAATCATTTGTTGAAGCAAGAAGTTTGATTGGGCTGGATTCTTTGTGCAATACATGAAGAAGGTTGTGTCAGATGAAAGAGATGGCACAAGAAAATCAAAGACAAAGCCCCTAGATCTATTGATTCAGACCCTGATGAATCATCTGAAGATACTTGATGTTGCACCTTCCAAAATCAATAAGTCAAGATACAAACCAGAAATCAGTTATTCTATCCATGGTTTAGATGATGATGATGATGAAGAATGAGATGATGAAGAAACATAAAGTGATGATAATGATGATGAAACAATGATGGTGGGCAGGAACAGAGAACCAAGGCTAAAAATGATGTGCAACCTGCTGCACCAAAGAAGCCTGTGGAGAAAAGAAAGGCTGGTGAAAGAAAGATTTCTGAGATGTTGAAACCTAAAAGGACAAGGCAGCAATCAGTAGACACTGCTGAGTCTAGTGAAGCTCAAGTTGACAGTGAGGCTGCTGAGCCTACTGGAGTTGGAAAGGAGACTATTGCTGAGATATTAGAAGAACAAATCAAAGCAGATTCAAGAAAGAGGAAAGCTGCTAGCAAAGAGCAGTCAGAAAAGGAACACATTGAAGATGAGAAACAACCTGCAAAAAGAAAGAAAAATGTTGTTAAAAAGAAAAGCCAAGGAAAAGGCAAAGAATTGAGGGTTATGAAGGCCTAAAAGAAAGAAGAAATAGAAGAAGATGTTGCTGAAACAACACAAGTTATTGAGCCTACTGAGGCTACTGATGTTGTTATTGAACAACAAGTTTAAGAACCACAGCCGACTACTGAAGCTGCACCTGCTATGGAAGTTATTGTACCTATGCAAGACCCTACTCAAATTGAAATAACTCAGGGGGAAACACAGACTGTTATAAACCCTGCTGATGAGCATGTGAGTCAGGGGGAGGAAGTGTTGAGCAATTGGAGGTAGTAGGTACAAATTTGCAACTTGAAGAAACTACTGACCTATATGTATCTGCTGAAGAAACTTTGAGCATTCTTGTTGAAACCTTTGGAGGTCAACAAGTTGAACAACTTGTTCCCAGGAAACCAACTATGCCATACGAGAGAAAAGAGAAGAAATCAAAGAAGCCTAAGGTAGATCCAAATATCAGACAAGTTGAGATATATTTTAGATGGAAATTTTGATTCTATAAACGTCCGAAACCTGCAAGAGAACCTATGAATGGCTTTGAAGTATGGGCATTTGACAAGTTGGGAGTAGAGAATTTACTTGGATTAATTGACACGTCTTAGTTGGGAGCAAGGCTGCGTGAAATCATTGAAGAAGAAAAACAAAGAGGAATCATCATGTTCAAAGATCCTAGGTTTACACCTGACAGTGATGAATCATCATCCTCATCTGATTCAGATGATGATAATCCCAAGCATCCAGGAGAGTCAAGTGGAGTTGCTAGAGAAAAACCTACTGAGGATACAGGACATGGGTCTACTGACAAGACAGCAGATCAATCTGCTGATGATGGCAAGTCGGCTTAGGGTCAGCAAACTGGTAATTTGGATCAAGAAATGGAAATTGCTACTATTGAAGATTTGGAAGCTCAAATCAATGCAGAAACAACTCTTGAAGAAAATAGACTGATCAATATATTTGATACAATAATGTTTGAGTAAGCTGATATCAATTCTGAAGGATCAGCTCAATATCAAGGCAATATTGATACTGTTGAGGTTTTAGCACAAGCATCCGATACTCTTAAAGAGATAGCTGAAGTTCATGGTGTGTTAGAGGAAAATGTGGCTATATTTCCTCAAATCACAGTTGGAGAAGTGGAGGTTATGTCTGCTGAGGAACAGACAGCAACTGAACAAAGGTCGGAACAGGAGGTCTCAATCACTAAGGATCAAACAGTGTTGGGACAAAGGTTGGACTTGATGTTGGAATCCCCTGTGCACTTTATAAAGGCTACTGAGGAAAGGGCTGTTGTTGCACATACTGAAGAACAACAAACTACTGATGTATATTCACAAAAGAATGGAGATCATTCATGGAATAATAGATTCAGAGGGAATGGGAGACTCTTTCCTACTGATGAAGACTGGAATGGACCTATGTTCACTCAGTTTCACAAAAATGAAAAGACATTCGAGTCAAGAAAGCAGAATTTTGTGCAAACTGACCATACTCAGCCGAAAAATCAAGATAGGTATAAAACTGACAAGTCATCTAAGACTTACAGGAACACGAAACCTAATCAAAAAGGACCCAAATAGATATGGGCACCAAAAAGTTCTTAATTTGTTTTGCAGATATAAGCTGAATTCGAAATCAAGACTGAGTTACTTGCTCAACTAAGTTTTGAAACTGATCTGAACGGACGACCGACTCAAAGTTTGGATAAGATCAAAGCTGAACCTTGACAGCTGGATATTTACCGTATCGGTTAATATAAGCTACTAATGAATAGTCGTGCCCAACAGTCATCTCAACCATTCATATTTTCCACTAACCGCTTTTTCCGTATTTCAACACTTGACATGATTACTGACAAGGCCGTATATTACCCACCCAGATTTTACAACCACCAAATCTACCACTTATAAATACCCTTGTATCTTACCTAAAATCATTTACACTTTATTCTCTCCTTATAATTCATCTACTGAAAAGAATTTTCTCTACCTTCAATTTCTCCAACAATCTGAATTAATGGCCTTCACCAGAGTTGAACCCGGTATGATCATTTTCTCTAGATCAATTTGTGGCTAAATACACAAATCAAACTCTATCCAAAGAAATCGCAGACAAAATCAGGAAAATCAAAGGATTGGAGCAAGTATTCAACATAAACCTGGAATGTGTGTCTGGACAGCATCGGTGATTTTTATGAATTTTAAAGCAAAAGCATTAAAGATGAAGACGTACTTACAAACACCACACATGTCAATGGAAAAGAGATCAAGGTTACTGAGAACCTTATAGCAAACATTTTTGGATTAGAGAAATCTGGAATCACTTCAGTTCTCAAAATATCTAAAGAACAGTGAGAAAAACTTTGGAAAGACATTGCTATTTTAAGAGATTCCAATGTATCATTGTCTGGATCAACAGGGCTGCTCAAGCCTGAATTTGGTTTCCTGACAAAGATGCTAGCAAATTTCGTAATTAGAAACGCAGGCAACTTCAGTAATCTATCCGGAAAAAAGATAGATCTACTTTATATGATTTGGTTCGAAGAGGATTTCAACTGGCAAAGATATATTTTCGATCAACTGGTCGCTCAATCTTCTGATGCACTCAAGAAGAAGAATGCTGGGAAGAAAGGGAGGTTTTATCTCATAAAGACTCTTGCTCTCCTAGCCTAAAGGATTATTGACCATTTTGGGATTGCTAGAAGAAAGGAAATTGCAGTTGTTGATGGCAAAATTGCAGCCAAGAAATAAAAATCAAAGAAAAAAGAAAGCAGGAGGTTCTGAAACTTAACCCAAGAAGAAAGAAAGAAGTCCTCCAAGAAAACTGAAACTACAGCTGAAGCGCTGGAACATCTTGAAAGACTAAGAGAAAGAAAGAGGAAACTGGAAGAAGACACAACCAAACAAGTTACTGAGAAACCAGTAGAGGCTTCACCAGAAAAATCAGTCACCTCAGTTGCTGAAAGCCAAGGAAAGAAAGTCAGAACTGAGGAAACCCCCGACAAACAAATCGTTGCTAAAGTAGAACCTATTGCTGAGAAAACACATGTTGAAGAGTCAGCAAAGGACTTTCAAGAAGCTGCTCCATCACTACCAGAAACTGAAACTTAGGTGGAACAAACCCTGAGAGCTGATGTTGATAATGAGGAGACGGATAGTGATGTGGAACTGATTGGACCCGGTGTGATCGAAATGCTTAATCTAATATCTTTATCAAGATCCACACCACAAAAGTCAGCCTATAGAAATGAATATGAGGAGTCTATCAAACAACTGAAAGACTCTCAGTAACAAGAAAGAGAAGCTGCATAAGTTGAATCAAGACAGGGGATGAGACAGGGGATTTGGGCCCGGACTATCTATAATACCTATATACCGGATCAGTCGCCCCTGCAAGCTCCCCTTCCCAGAAATCCGACGCAGATGGTTAAGAAAGTTTGGCAATTGCGTGATATTGCTGAATATTCTATCACGTGGAAGGTCAATGCTGGTAATATAGATTTCTGGAGAGATAAATGGGTGAACATTGATTTGGGCGATCCCCCGGACAACGAATTTAGGAAGGTGAAAGATTTCATTGTGAATGGGGGGTGGAATGTTCCTCTTTTACAAGAGCATCTTCCTCTACATATTGTGGATGAGATTTTATGCATACCATTTCGACCTGACCAAGACGACGAATTGATTTGGATTTTAAATTCGGATGGGCATTTCAGTACTAAGTCGGCGTGGAATATGCAACGGGCTCAAAAACCGGCTCATCCTCTCTTCAAGTTAATTTGGAACAATATGTTACCTCTAAAGATTTCTTTCTTCTGCTGGAGACTAGTCAATAATGTTCTTCCTACGGACTCGAACATTCAACGGCATGGTATTACTTTGGTTTCTAAGTGTTTTGCGTGCCAGCAAGGGGAAGATCTTCGTCATATTTTCATTGAGTGTCCTTTTGCCCAGTCTATCTGGATCCACTTTATGAGTCACTTTGGCCTTCGTTTCACTCCTACTACTCGGGATTGTTCCTATGTTTAATTTCGGATCAACTCTTCACCCACATATATAATATCGCCTTCTTGTACCATAATTGTGTGTTGGGGCATCCGGACGGAGAGGTATAAGTGTAGACATGAAGATTTTTGTCCGTCTATTCAGCGTACCAACATTCTCATTGAGAGAATGATTAGACAGGTAGCTTTCCGAAAGGCTGTTGACCATAAACATAATGGGATTGATTGGGATGTTCCTTTTTTCAAGCCTTTCAAGGTGAAAACTCGCCCCAAGCGTCACTTGATACAATTACGGTGGATTCCTCCCCATGTCGGTCGGTTGAAGCTCAATGTAGATGGTAGTGTCAGAAATGGAGTTGCTTATGGTGGTGGAATTATTCGGGATTCGCATGGAAACTTTGTCGTTGCGTTTCATGCTTGCTTTGGCCATGGGAATGTTCTTGATGCGGAAGTGAAGGCGCTGCTATTTGGTATTCGGTTGCGTCCACATGTTTTGCCTCTTGATATTGAGACTGATTCCACATTTGTTTCTCGTGTGATATCCGGAAATCATAGTGGAGGTTGGCCCCTCTGCATCTCGATTGGTCAGATTTCGGCATGTCTTCAGGAAATACCAAACAATATCTCTCATGTGTTTCGGGAATGTAATAGAGTGGCGGATAGCTTCGCGGCTATGGAAGGAGACGATATGACGTTTAATCATCTTAACGACGTGCCTGATCACATTCAACAGATTATTAGTGATGATTTACATGGCCCTCCTCTTATTCGACATGTTTCAGACAACTAGGGAAGCACTCTTCACTTGTGAAAGAGGGGAGACGACTTTTCCACATCGACGTTGTCAAGTTTGGATGCGAATGGCTCCTCCAGCATGGAAGCACCCCTCCTATTCTAGTTGGGGTGCAAATCAGGTGTTTTCTATCCATTGTCTATTCACTACTTGGCACGTAGTACACTATTTCACTGATTTTTATGCTTTTATGCTGCGGGCAGATTCGGGCACCTCTTCCGGGGACATGGCCGGCGTGGATTTCTGGAAGCACCCCTATAATGATGTTAGGGGTGCAATTCAGGTGTACATGTTCCTTTATTGGATTCTTTGCATAATGATTTATTTTCTATGGCTCTCTGACTTCTATGCTTTATCCGGCGTTTGCATTTTGGGGATTCATGTACGGCTAGCTTGGACCAGGCATTTTTATTTGAAGGGGACACATATAAGCATAATGTTGGAGGTCGACAGTAAGGGTTCAGTGCATAGGATCAGGATTGGCATTCAACTTTGGAGGAACCCCTATCATCCTGTTAGGGGTGCAATCCAGGTGTCCTTGTTCCTTTTTTGGGTTAATATCTTCTTTAGCTATTTTTGGGATTATCATCTTTCTCTGTGCCAGGTGTAACCATACGTTGGGTGAGTAGTACCAAGGACAAGGTGGAGAAGGAGTGGTACCGTTTTCGTGCTTCAGGCGCGTGTTCGGAGGCTTTGGCTCATACCTTGGTCGGATACACGGGCCATTTTTTTCCTTGGAATTGCTATGCGGATTCAACTGTGTTATCTCTTATGCTTAAGCAAGGACAAGTATCGAGTGGAGGATAATTTTGATGTGATTGACTGTAATATTTATGGTGCCGGGATTTTGGGGGTGCATAGAGCGAGTACTCTTCCCTATGTGCTGGATTTTCCTACACTGGGTTTGCCACGCATAGGGTTTAAGGAGGCCATGCTATGCACTCTATCACGTAATTGGGGCGGGCCGGGATGTGGCATTGACTTTGTAACACTTTATTCTTTTCCATTTTAATAAAATAAAGTTGTTTAAAAAAAAGACCGGTACAAGTCATCACTCTGGATGAGCTTGTCAATAAACAAGAATCAATTCCAGAAGATAAGAAAGAAGAGGAATCAGTTGCTGAACTGATTATTGAACCACTAAAAGATCAGGTTGTTGAACCAACACCTGAAGAGGAACCTGTGGCTGAACTGGAACTTGGAACAGTTGTAGAACAAGTTGCTGAAGAAGAACTTGTTACTGCTGAAGGAAAGTTGGAAACTGAAACTGCAATCTCAATTCCTTTGATTGGAACTGAAACCAGCGTGATCCCAGTTGTCGCTAAAGGGAAACCAAAGAAAAGCGATCGCTTTGAAATCAAAGAAACTAGAAGAATCGAGGATCTGTGGAATCCAATCTGGAGATTCCAAGGGAAAGTGAAGTTATCCCAACTCCGTCTGAATCATCTGTTAATACTGGAGAGCCGATTGTAGCTGACTGCAAAAGACTGCATGCTTATCAGAATTGGAAACTCAGTTCCATATCTAATCAGAGAAGTCAGTTAGGTGAAATGGACATCACAGAGAAATGGGTATTCAGTCTATACAACATCAATCATTTGTCCGAGCTGATCAACACTGATGAATTTTTGAACAATGGATATGCGTTGATCAGAGATAGTTATTGGAAGAGAACTGCTGCAAGAGAAAGTTCTAAGAAAGATGACAATGATGATGATGATTCTCATGGAGATCCTGATTTACAAAAAGGGATTCTTGCCTCTCTACAAGACAAAGAAGGAGCAAAGGATGTTGCTGAAGAAGTATCATCTGAAGGGAGTTCAGATGACAGTGAAGAAACTGAAACTGACTTTGACGGTCAGTCTGAAGATCAGGAAAAAGGAGGTTATTAGTCTCCGACAGATAAAACTGTGCTTGAAATAGCAAAAGCAGAAGCTGATAAAGCTTGTGAAGAATCTGATGATGAGTTCAATGTGGAAATTTCACCAGTTAGAGACATTGATCAGACAAGTCTGGAATAAGTAAAAAGACAGTCTAAGGAGAGAAGAAAATCTGTGGATTACAAAGAGAAACTTAAGCAGATTGCTTCTCCTCTTAAAGAAGCAAAAGTAACTGAAACTGAAAAAGACAAAGTTGAAGAAAAAAAGCTGAACCTAAAGATGATGTGCCTACACAAGCTGACACCATCAAATTTTACTTCAATGAGCTTATAAAGACTCAGAAAGATGACTTAAGTGTGTTTGGAAAAGTTCTGAAGGCACTGGAAAAAAGCAAAACTGAAAGATTAAACATGGAGAAAAGGTTAAACAGTGTCAATTCTGACTGTCATGATACTCTTATCGCAATCAGAAAAACAACCATTGAATCTGAGGCAAGAAAAACTGAGACCCAAGGAAAATGGGAGGGCATCCTCAACAATGTAGTTGATAGAATGATCTTATTGGAGAATGCATCGAAAGACTCAGTTGTTGCTCAAACCATTTTGGCATCAAATCAACAGAACCTAAACTCATACATTAGAAACTTGATCAACAAAGATGATGCCAGTAAGGGGGAAAGTTTGGACTAGTTAAAAGTCAATGCAGTTGATATGCCTCAAGTTCTTGAATGTATTGAAGAGAAACTGGTTGAACTGAAGAAATCTAGAGGAGAGTTCACTGATGAAGAAATGAAACTAATAGCAAAGTTCTCAAAACCAGCTGAGAAAAGACTGGCTCTAGACTCTCAAATGTACAACGTCTTCAAAGATCTACCAATTCAAGAAGGAGTATCAAGGGAACTAGCCTTAGAGTCTTTTCTACATATGCAAAAAGTTGTTGTTCATTATTGGAACAACTAAGTAAATGGGAGAAAAATGGCACTTTGGATAAGGCATCAGTTGAAGTTGAAAAGACTGAACTAGAGTTTGTTCAGAAATTACTGAGGACAACCACCAGTGAAAGACTAGAAGATCTGTTTTTGTGTTTACTGTGTTGTTTAAAACCAAGTTTTTCAGCAAGCACAGTATGATAGATTCTTAGAATATTTGGGCAAACATTCAAGGAGTGGAATGCACAGAAACTAACCTAGCCATGAAAGAAGCTGCAGAAATCTTTGATAAGCAAGTTAGTCAAGGAACTGGAAAAGAAACTGGAAATTAATTTCTTTTCAAGTATTTGTATTTTATTACTCTGTAACTCAGTTATCAATAAAATCTTTGTTTCTCAGTTCCTTGTGTTTTTGTTATTTTATTTTGTCTATATCTTTTTGCATTGCTATTAAGGAGGGTATTGACTTCATCAAAAATGGGGAATTTGTTGGAAATAAAATTTATGTTTTGATGACGTTTCATCACTTAATCAGTTATTGTTTTTAGACCCCATTGATTAAGTGTCATAACTAGCTGTTATAGTGCAAAGCAAAAAGATGTCTAGAAATCATTGTATATGATTTAATAGAGTCTGATAGTTGTATAAGTTAATCAGACAAGCACTGTAATAGTTCTAGGTTCAGAACTGATAAAATGAGAAACTAACTTATCAAACTGAGTTCCCAACTGAAACTGACCAAGAGTACTTCAACAAGAACTGAGGAATCAGACTCAGTTATGAAAGAACTGAAGAAGGTAAGTTCGTTGAGGGACACGCACTCATTTGGCTTATCTAAAAGACCGAAGAACTGAGGGTTCAAACTTAGTTATTGAAGATAGAAGAACAAAGGGTTCAAACTCAGTTTATGAAGACTAAGTCAAGACTACAAAGTTAGACTTCAGGCAACTTTGTGATGACCTGAACTGACTTTATGGATCTTGTATGAAGGACTAAGAATCATAAGGACAATGATATCTTAGATGATCTATTGAAAGATGTGTACTCTGATTAAGTCAATAATAATCAGATGAAGGATAGAGTACTGAGATTTTGAAGAAGAATAAAAAATCAGTTAAAGCTCTTAAACCGACCAAGTCTTTTTAAATCAGTTTTGGAACTGGAAATAAGTAAAACTGATGAAGAATAATACCGTTATAAGTCAAGCAATTTTATTGGTCTGTAAAGGTGTCCTTTCTGACACTGACATACTAAAAGAAAAGCAGGACCACTAACGGCTATAAGGATTCAAATCCATATAAACTAACCGTTAGAGAAACCCCTATATATAGATCTCTTCTACAACAAGAAGAGTGCAGAATTCTAAGAATCAATCTAGTCAAGAAAGATCAAAGTAAGGGGGAAAGTAATCAAAAAGAATTCCTACTATATGCTTTATTGAAAGATCAAGAAATTTCTTCAAGTGTTCATAAGCATTCAAAGAAAGATCATAATCCTTTGAAGAAAAACAGAGATGTGCATAACTTTTATATCTAGAAGAAGAAGCTCAAATGACAATTGAATCATACCTATTGATTCAAGTCTCAACTTTGATTTAATCAAAGGTTTAGACTGTGAAACACCAAGAAGGTGTGAAGGACAGTTGAGAGCAGTCAGGAAGACTGTGTTTGTGATGAGCTGGTGAAACGGCAATTCAACCCTCTAAGGACCAGTGTAGCAAGCTTAGTTTAAACAGCAATCCTACATGTTGAAGACTGAAGGTGGAAGATTGTGAAACTAGGGATTAGTGAAGGACAATCAAGTGTCTAGAATTTACTTTGTGTCTTGTAACTGTAAACCTCAAGAACATAGTGAATTTGGCCTCCTACATCACATGGGACTAACAGGATTACACCACCTAGAACCTCTATAATTCTTGTTTATTTACATTATGCATTTACTTACTGCATTGTAGTTATATTCATCTAGTTTACATACTCAGCAAAAACCAGAAACTAAGTCAGCATATTAACTAATAACTCATATTTTACAAAGGCTTAATTTAATCCGCTGCCGGTTAACTCAGTTAAGAATAAGTCAGTTTTGACTTACACTCTGCTAAGTTAGCCTAACTCCGCACAAGTTTGAGTTGAACTAAATCTGGTTTAAGATTCAGTTTTGGGGCTTAGGTTTTTGGTGACAAGTTTATTCACCCTCTCCCCCCCCCCCCCTCTAAACTTGTGTCAGCCTTTCCAAGAGACCAACAAGTCTATAGCCACATGTTTCGTACGTGAGTGAAATACCGGATTTGAGCACAACTGAGTGGCACCAAGGTTGTCACTGTATATTACGGGAACCTGGGAGGAAGGAAAACCGACATCGCGTAGAAGGAACAATAACCACTGGATTTACGCAACTGTGTCAGCAACAGACTTATACTCTGCCTCGGGAGAGGAACGTACGATGGTGTGTTGTTTTTTAGAATTCCAAGAGATGGCGTTACGACCTAAATAAACAACATAGGCACCAGTAAAGGTATAATCGGGTTTATTTCCACCCAGTCGGCATAAAAAAATGCATGTAAAACAAGGAGGATTGGCAGAAAATATGACCACCGCGATATAGTGACCACAGCAATGCAATGACCACCGTGATGCAGTGACAACCCCGATGCAGTGACACGAACATTTGCAACGATTTATGCAGTGACATTTGATTTTTGCTCATACAACATTATTTCTGAAAATCAAAATTTCATTCATAAAATTGACGCGATGCAGTGACATGTGAAGGTGAAGTGACATGTGAAGATGCAATGACATTTGATTATGCAATGACATGTAAAAATTTGAAGAGTATCCATGTTTATCCAAGAGGAAAGTAGCCTCTTGAGTATCCAAATATTGACCATTCTAACTGTACCTTTTAAGATGTTTCTAGTCATCTAAACATCATGATTCAAGCAACTGAAGTTGCAACAACAATGTTGTCAATCAAGATCAATAAGGAACAAGTATAAAACATCAAATTCGCAACCATTTCTTATAAATTCATACACGTCGGTATCATCAAGCCATCTGGTGTCAAAAAAGAAATATTTTTTCTTACATATAAATTCACGATCGGTACAAATCAGCAACATTGAGTTTGTCCAGGTTTAATAGCACCATGTATCTTGTTTTCTCTTTAGCACTTGCTAGTCTAAGACATTAATATTGCAGAGGATTTTGAGTTTTGACACACAGAAGCAATATCACATTTTGTGTCTGGATAAGGAGGTCAATAAGACCAGGCATAACCGAGTAAGCTTAAGGTATCAGCCTCAAAAGGAAAATTTAATGGAACATACTCAGCTATTATTTTTGAAAGCAAAATAAATAGGTTTAACAAAAATAAAGGATCAGCAGATCGATGGTGAGAGTGGTGGGAGAGAAGGTGGGGAGTGTCAATCGCAGCCAATGACCGATCGACGGTGATTCCTCATTGGAAAATCCATATTCAGGCTCTATTAGATCGTAATTGGAAAATCGAATCGAGACATGAAGAATGAAATATATCTCCATTAATGGAGAACCTAATACCTACAAATCCGTCGCCAGCTAAGGCTTCAGAGGTGATTGATGACCTACATCTTTTCCGGCAGAACTTGAAGAGTATTTTTCCTCGGTGAAAATGAAATCGATAAAATGGAGGGGTAATCTTGTCCAACAACTCTTATTTTGTCCTTATAATCAATGATCTTTTAAATGTATTTTAAATGCTAATTAAGTCTCAAAACTAGTCATTTTAAATAAATAACTATAACTGTAATATCCCGACTTTTGAAAAAGGGCAATTCGGTCTTTTAGCAAAAATCAGAATATTATGTTATTTAATTAAAAGATTTAAGTAAAAGAAAAAAAGGATAAACAAGGATTTTCTTTTTAAGGAAAATAATTAGGTAATTGGGATTATAAGAGGAAAACTAATCCTAATTTTGACCTAGTTGTTTTTGACAAAAAAAAGAGAGAGGGACGCAGGAGAGGAAAAAGGGGCGCAAGTTTTGAAAAAAAAAAAGGAGAAGAAGCTCTCGCTTTTCAAGGCTAATCTGTTGTTCTTTTCAACAGACGTGTCAAGAGAGAAAGGATCACCGCGAGATGAGGATCGTTTTGATACCAACAATCCCTAGATCCGTTGACGTTGGAGGTTAAAGGTTTAACCTTTTTCAAAGCTTTGGTAGTTTGGATCGTTGTACCACGCAAATTAAGGTAACGTGGTTTTCTTATCGTATGATTAAGATTTCGTAAAGTGGTAGAGCAATTTGTATGATTGTCTTTCATGGTTTTAATTTGTTTAAGTCGAGGTTGGGTTGAATTTGAGTAGAAAATGCAGAGTGCAGAAAACTGTCCTCTGTGGTGCAAGAAAAACGTGTAACAGGTGCAAGAGAGAGGCTCGGTCGACCGAGCCTATCCATTCGGTCGACCGAGTGTGGGTCCATCCGTACGGATGAGATGCTTATCCGTACGGCTATTTCTTAGTTTCGATGAGAGGCGAAGGAGGGTTGTCCGTCTGGACGAGAAAGTTTATCCGTCCGACGAGGGGATCGCTTTGAGGCTATTTTTCTTTGTTATATGTTTCAAGCTCCATAATAGCGTATTTACTGCATAACCTTACGTGACAAAGCTCTGAATTAGCTTTTGATGCGTTTAGTTCCGGCACCACATGGATTTCCCTGAAAAGATGAAGTGTGGGACCGTCGAAAGCTTTGGATTTGCCTTGTGCTTCGATAAGCTAGAGTTTATCGATGTCTGTGTATTTGCTAGGCCTTGTCCGTGTCTAGGGGTCTAGAAAAGGGAGTAGGAGATGTGAGGGAGCTTACTTGAAAACACTTAGGTGGCTAGTTAAACATCTAATCAAACATATGTGTTAGATTAATAATCTTAAACATCATGCAATGCTTGGTAAGGCATAGTAAAATATCGCGATGTGTTCTCTGACCAGACAAAGTAGACTGTACCCACGCCGGTCAATCGATTAGCTAGATAAAGCGTCTGGTGCATTCTGCCGGTTATCACACTATCGGGACTCAGATATTCCCGAGGCTACTAGAGCGTGTCTCTAAGTAGGTTGCACCCAGTTGTCCTAGTACATCCTATTACTAGGCGTAGTGCCCTTGTTATTCATGATGTAACAAACTTGAGCTAAGCTAGATAACTTTGGAACCTCATGTTATGCTATGAACATAATATGATAGTTAGCTAGGGTTAATAACGGAAATGAATTAATAAAAGACGGCATTGCTTTTATTTCTTTATGAGATCATAGTTATACGATCTTCTACGCGTTACTGAGTACTTTCGTACTTACCCCGTTACGTTGTGTTTGTCTTCCCCTTTCCCCAAAGAAGATGAACATGTTGCTAACGCTGATGAGTTCTTCGATGATGAAGTTTGAGATGAAGCTTTTGAAGACTTAGTTCTTTTAGTTGTTTCTTTCTTAAAACAGTTGTTTCACGTTTGAACAATGTTGTCCTTCTTTTTGGTTTAGCTTCTTTTGAGATCTTTTGGGATTTGGATGTTTGATGAATAGTTCTCTTTATTTGATTTAGTTTTTCACAGCATTGAAAACCGTGTGTTCGATCTTTTGTTTTTCCCGAGTCGTTTTATCTTCCGCGTCGTTTTAGTTCTGATGTATGACGAAAGGCTTACATATATTATTGAATTTATTTGATAATATTTGTGCCGAGCGCTCTTTCCGGATAAGGACTCGGTGTCCAGGAACGGGGCGTTACAATAACTCATTTTAATCTGACTCGATGTTCATATGTGTGTTACCCGATAGGTTTCCGAATATGTTGGCCGTAGACACAAAGTGCAAATTACGAAAATACCCTTCATACCTAACGATCACGGGATAACGTCTAGCAACACACCGTATTTGGCCTTTATTTTTTTGGGTTTAGACTATAAATCTTAAAAGAAGTTCTCCTCCGCCCTATAAAAATCTTATAAGCCTATCCTTTTACACAAAAATCTATTGGAATGTGTCCTCTTTTTTTTATGCCAATTATCTATAATTTTTATTTGTCATGCATGCTAAAGTAATGGGAAAGTAATATGTATATTTCATGCTAAAGCGTGATCAATGTAAATAAAGAAACAATATATATACACAGTAAATAATACAATAAAAAAATCTACACATTTCAGATTGCATGCAATCTCATCATTAGTAATTAAGCATGGTTTTTCAACATAAAAGCTGTTTTTTTTTTTCAAAGGTTTGTACCTTATGAGAATGGTTGTGATTATGAATGAAAAGAAATACTCTTGCAATCAAGAATTTGAAGGCGTAATTTACGGTATATATAAGTATTGTTCCGGCAACACGGATTCACACCTAAAGTATGAAAATTTCTCTGAAGTAACGTTTGTCACACATCTCAGGCAGGGAATGTGCAACAATTAGGCCTGTAAGTGAGTCTTAAAATTCGATTCGCTTCGTCGTGTTCGGTTCGGAAAAGTTCGGTTCGGGACTCGGCTCGTATCATCAAACGTAGAATAGGGCTTTGGAAATTGGTATTCGGACAAACGAGCCGAACATGTTCGGCTCGTAGAGTTGCAGGGCTTCAATAATTCAATTTAGCCTGGCCTATGTTACATTGTTACTACTTATTATGAAGTTATGATTTATGAACTTGTTCGAACTTGAATTCATTTTGACGTTTTGGGCATGTAATATTTTGGGACTGTAATTCTTTAATATTTTGGACATGTTATGTTATATTTTGGGACATGTAATGCATTATTTTGGTTTTGGACATGTATTTTTGAACTAGAATTATTTATTGGGTATTTTTGAATTTTCGGACCGAACATGTTCGAACTATTCGAACTGTTCGAGCCGAATAATACCGAATTTTTTCCCTTTTTTTAAGTTCGAGCCGAATCGAATCCTGATATTTTAGGCTCGAAAATTTTGAGCCGAATCGAGCCAAGTGTTCAAAAATGTTCGAGCCGAACCGAACTACTCCAGGGTTCGGTAGGGTTCGGCTCGTTTACAGGCCTAGCAACAATATAGGATATGAAATTCCTTAACTGCATAGAAAAAACTCATAATTTTAATTATTTATCGACCTTAACTTTGGTTGAAAACCGGATATTTTATTAAAATAGAAAACTGTACAAACTGTTCAAAGCATAAACAACACAAATTTAAATCAGACTATGCCAAATAGAAAGACAATCAAGGCCATGCTACTCTAAGTTCACGTGCTCGACGAACAGCTTCAGAGGTGAAAATTGTCATCGGGGGCCGTGGGAGGTCTATGTGATGGAATTCCTTATTACGCCAGTACTAGAGGCTCAACACTATCTCACGAAATAAGAATCTCCAGAAAATAATGGCGTCGTGCTTGTACATGTTGACTTTTAGGCAGTTTCCAACCAAGACGGTGTATCATGACTGGACAAGAAAAGAGCCCGGTGTTGCCGATGAACAATCTGCTTCCACATGTTGTAAGTCCAAGGGCAATCCCTCATTACGTGTAAGGTGGATTCTGGATTCATGCCACAAGAATAGCATGCTCTCTATCGGCCGATGTGTCGCGCAATGGAGGAGGCTGCGCAGCGGGTGAAGCGTCTCGGTGAATCTGTCAGAGTAGCATATTACCCCTAAGTGGTCCATTTAATGACCAAATTAAACGCCAAGTATGTCCATCGGGTTGCTCTTGGAATGGGTGAAGTTCGTGATATGCAGAGCTAATCGAGAATTTTCTCGGAGGCGTCGGTTTCAAACAAGATTACTGTTTAAATCGATGCCGAAAGCATCACGTATAAAGTTTGTTGCATAGAAAATATGCCGCCAAATAAAGAGCAATGTGCCTTGGGTTCATCAAGAGGAGAGCCATATTTGTATCTTAAGAGTTGTACCCACAATATTTCAGGTTCCGTAAACAATTGCCATGATAACTTTGCCAAAAAAAGCCGTGTTCATGTCACGGGCACTGCGAATTCGAGCCAAGTAAGAAAATGTAAGAATTATCATTTATTGACCTTAACTTTTCAATACGATGATTGAGATTTAATCCAATATATATATATATATATATATATATATATATATATATATATATATATATATATATATATAGTAGGGAAACCGCATGCGATGCGAAGATAACGTTATATTTAAAAAGTCGATCTGAGTAAAATCCGAACCTCGATGCACCACTCCGTATGACGCGGGTATAACGCGGGAGTGTTAAAGATAAACAATTGTTGAGAATTTCATAAGCTTAGACGTTTAATTTTTATTTTTTTTGAATATATAATTCAAGATATAAAATATATATCAGACATTGGATGGATCCGGTCAGTATATTTAACGTAAGACCATTGATTTATATATATTAGTCATAAGTTTGAAAGCAATGTGATTTTTCTTATTTAAACCGTATAACAATAATCAGATCTCTTGAGCACAATTCATCAACAATTTTGTCAAACATGCAATGGATGTGATATAAATGTTTAATAAGTAAAATTTTTTGTATAAATATATTAAATACCCAAATACCACTTCAACAACGTTCACATTCAGAGCGAAAATTAACCTGGCAAACATATAAGACATTGTTCATCAATTCCAAATTTCCAATATACCACAAGTTGCTAAGAAATTGGATGGCAAAACTGAAAACAACACATGACACACACTTACACAACAATGGCCACATTGCCCGTAGACAAAAGGAGACCTAGACACTAGAAGACGCGACCGAAAAGTCACCCACCCCCCTCAGCATCTTGTTTCCATGGAAGGGATATAGTATTTATAATTGATGCATGACTGAGAGAATAATATTGTAAATAAAAATTGATGGAAAGCAAAATTGAATCAAAGAAAGAGATGGGTTTGTTATGTATACCTTCAAAAGAGTAGATTTGCCACATCCAGGTGACAACAAAGAAGAATATTTCTATAGTTTTGTTGACATCAATGGAGATGAGAGGAAGGTTGATGAGAAATGCAAGAGGACAATGCGGCGAATGAGTAGATATCGCACGGGTTAGCTTGTAGCTGATACATCAACTTAATTGGAGTTAGCTTCTAGTAGAAAGAATGTTTATTCATTCCAAATTTGGAGTTAGCTTCTAGCTGATACATCACAGATTCACTTTGAAGAAATATTATGTCTCCAAAAATCAATGAAGGTTCAAAATTGGCATCAAAAGAGAAAAATGAAAAGAGATTTACCTTCAAGAAGAAATAATGCTAATCCAATTGAGTCCACAATGAATACTTTTTCTAAGATTGAGTTGCAAAACCAACTTAGTAATTTTGTGTATGACGGCGAAATAAAAGAAATTTACCTTCAAGATGGAATCCAAATAAAAGAATTAATTAAAAGAGATTTACCTTCAAGATGGAATCCAATTCAGCCACCTCCGGTGTATGTAGGCGAACACTGTTTCATATTCCGATCGGCCGCCACCAATTACACAATCCTCAATGTTCCCATATGACTGCCATTCCAAAAATAGTAATTTTGTAAATCAAATCAGGAAATGAGCAAACTTTTCGATATACATATGTCATTCAGTTACAAAGATCTAGTACACCCTAAAAAAAATTCTTGTGAGAATTACTTACACTATCTCTCTGTGACGAAGTCTCCATGCTGGAAATCCAAAGTGGCATCTTGTAGATCCGTATATGATTAAGAGATCAGGTTCTTGACCCCCAGAACCTGCACTTATACAATATACATAATAACATATTCATTCCAACCACCGAAAAGGGAATAAAAAACTGGAAAAACGAAAAACAAAAACATGGGTTCTTACCAACTGCTGCTAAAGCGTCTCCCATTTGAGGTTCTGTAAAATTTGATTTTTCCTTTTGGATAGTTGTTTCATAATGGTTTGCAAAAAGATAATTAGCAGCTTTGGCTACTGCTTCTTTTCCATCAGAGAATGATATAAACTCTAGATCCAGATGTTTCCGAGCATCAAGTGCATCACTTTTAGCCTTTTCCTGCAATGAAAACCGCTCTTTTAGATCACCCTTCAAATACTAAAACAAAAAAATATTCAATGTAAATGGTGGATCATATGTGTGTACCTCATTCGGATTAAAAATTTTCTGTGATAACTTCCTTGTGTTTCTTGAGCACCCTGTCACAATATAAATGCTCTAAAAAACATTGCCACATCAACCACCTCGCCATTCCCGATTTCGTCAAACTCAGCCATTATATCCTCCTCGGAAATCGGAGGATCTGGAAACTTCTCTTTCTCACCATCTTCACTTTTGATCGCCTCTTTATGCACCTGCATCTCCTTTGATTTCTTAGCAGCTATTACTTTCTGGAGGCTCAACGGCAACGTCAGCTATATGATAGAATTTCTGCATCTGTAGAATTGGAAATAAGACTAATATCAATTATGAATAAAGGAAATTTGGAGGGAAATGTATGCAAAGATACCTTGAAATCCTGGAATATTCATATAGTATGCAAAGATACCTTGAAATCCTGAAATCAGTCAAGCCGGATTTGTGAAGAGATTTAGGAGGGCCTCCAGAAGGAAAACCATCTACGAAAAAAATATACGAACCAAATAGAAAAGGAAGTGTTAATGATCCAGAAACAACGTAGAATATACGTATGCATAAAGAGATTATTTAAAACGCACATATTACCTAACATGAGATCAATTGGCCTCTTCTTAGAAGGAGGCTGCTCTTTTCTTCCTTTAAAATTTCTCCACGGGTTACCTGGAAAGCAGCAAAAGTAGACATCGGTTTGATGGACAAAAGCAACAAAACAGCACCTGCTAAGTCCTCCTTTTAGGTCATTCTATAGACGCATCCATTATCAAGAAGATCAATTCCGAAATTCATACAGTAATTAACAATATTAACACCGTAGGAGTGATTTACACTTACTTATGCATCATATAGCAGTAAAACAATATCAATATGACTAATATCCTACCTTTAGCATCCTGACGTATCACATGTAAACAACATCATCGATCTCCGTGATATTAAAGAGAAGATGTTTGTCAAAGTTAAATGACATATATATCCATATATACATGCCAGGCTCTTGACAGTTATAAGTTATTGGGCATTGAATATTGCCAAGATACATCCTGGTTGTTTATGGTCCACACAAAGTTATTCCAATTGTTGTCTTAAGATACCACACAAAGTATGCCAAGATACATATGGTATGTATATCTGCCATAAAACATTCATAATGCATACCAATGAAGATGGAAATGATTTCAGCACCAGAGAACAATGGGTGTAAATAGAAATTGCATTGGTCAATTGAGCTTTAAAGTTCGGTTTACTTAACCTGCAATGGATACTAATAGTAATGAGAGTATTAACAAAAGTAAAAGTTTGCAAAGAAACATAGATTTACTTCAACCACGGGAACACATGAAGATCGCTGAAGTCTATCGAAGTAACATGATTCATTCCTATCTCCATAGAGCAATATCAAAGAGCAATAAATATAAATATGGATTCGAAAACGAAAAAGAATAGTTCATGAAACATGCTCCAGAACATGAAATGCGAGACATACCTTTTTTGTAGTTTGTAAAAGGAAGGGAAGGCTCCATACGCAATTTCTGCAGTACCCACAAAGTATATTCAAATCAATAACATGAAATTAGAAGGTTTCAGTAGGAAAAAGACCGTAAAAGCTTAACCTTGGAATTTGAGGATGTGGGATTTTCTTTGTTTGAAGGGGGCGTGGGGGGTTATCCAGAAACAACCTGAGGAAAAAATATTATTGAAGCAATGGTCCTCTTTATCCAACTTGTCCCTAGAAAATAACACAGCAAAATGCCCAGAAAGTTGAAAACAACAAAGTACCAGCAAAATGTCGCTTCCTATTGATGACGTAGATCAAGTGAAATTAAAATACTTGACCACCAAAACTAATACTAGCAAGAGGACTAGGTCCATCATAGTATAGCTATAGCGAATCAAGGTCGATCCCACAGGGAACCAAATTGTGGATCATTCTATAAATAATTAATTAAGCATGTCAAACACATAAAACGGTCTATGACCAACAAAAGAACACGAAAAGATAAATTGACACGACTCAACACAAATAAATACAACATAATTAATCTCCCCAATTATTACATCATCGTTTGGATCCAGAGACTATATATAATTAAACTAGACTCGACAACTATTAATCCGATTCGTATCTCTTTTATATTGGCTACGGGAGTCATCCCCTACACTAGATCTAGCTCCGGTTAGGCCATCCAGATCACTATGCTACATCACGTGACTTCGCTTTTTCGGCCTCCATCTCATATGGCTCGACGCTTACAAAACTAGGGATGCCGATATTAACCGTATTCCTCACCTAGGCAACATTCCTTTTTCAGCGTACTTCCTAAGCGATCGCATCGATCTCCGTCCCCATTAACACTAACTTTTAGGTATCATGTTAATCTACTATTTACGTATAACCAGGTGCGCCCAATTCCCTAATATAACACAGATCTAGATCTCATTGAAAGTCCCGAAAATCAATTCATGAGCCGACCTAGAGCACTATATTGGTATTTCCTCACTACACGCTTTTTAATTAAAACAGACGAGCAACGTGGCCGTAGCCATACCTACTAAGACAAGAAATTCTAGTGGACAATCACACCATAAAGACGTGGCTAGATTGACGCGGCGAAAACCTACATCTTAGCGTTTCTTTCATACTTATCGGATAAAATAGAATCTCATAAAGTAATTATATATACCTACTAGAAACACGTTTATTAAATCAAAATAAAATCATACGCAGATCACAAAACATGGACGTGGGCGTGTGGATCCTCATAGACAAGAAATCCCCACCGCCTCACGTCATAATCCTAGATCTACATCATTTAACTAAGAAATAATAATCTCAAACGATGAATAATAATTGGGGAAAATTAATTAAACGAAACTAAGAGAAAATAAATACAAGAACTCACATAATTGAAGAACTCGTAAAAACTGCTCCGAGGAAAACCGACGATTTTATTATGAATTGTTTGTATTGTGTGGTGTGTGTTAATGGCGTGTGTATGTACATTTATATAGGGGAGAAATCTACATAGGATAAACATAAACCAATCTGAAATAGTTTTCCTAAATCCAAAAGGAGTTGAAAATACATTAGGATAATTCCCGGCTGATCTTAGGAAAAGGCCAATTTCGGCCCCCTTCATGCATGCGGCCCCTCTCTTAAGTCGGCGCCAACTCTTTTTTATTGGCTTGCCGACTTTTGTCTTGCATTACTCCTCTTTTCCGTGCTTATCCGATCTTTATCTTTAATGCATCCGTATTTGCTTGGATTTATCTTGTAGTTTGATTCTTCTATTTATAATTATCCTCCAAAAATTATCTCAATCTACAAAATAAATGATAATTTCGAAATAAATCACATTTAAATAATAAAAAATGGATAAATACCAAATTACATTCTATAAATCACATAACATTAAATAATAAATACAACCATATGATTTAATATAAAATGTATATTATTCGGCCCATTTTAAGGATAATGTTGATGACTTTTACGGGTATATTTTGACCGTCATCACCTATGCATTAAATAAAAAATACTTTGCTTTTAGTTTGGGTGAAAGCATAACACGTTCTTCCATTCCAATAAATTAAGCTCATGTGTAGCAAGGCACTGAAAAAAGGAACATAAAAGTGGGCTCATTTTGGATGAAAATAACACAGCAAAATCATAAATAAAAGTGGGGTCATTCCAATAAATTAAGCTCATTTTTTTCATCCAAATATGCTAGCTAAAACCATCTATAATCTTGTGAAATCCTCAAAGTGGGCTCACCTGCACAACAGGTTTAAGTAAAAACCCAATATCCATAACATCTTCCATTTCCAATTTATTATATCAGTACGTCATATGGATTGAAATCATCAAAAGAGCTTGAGCTTCCAGCTGCAGGATACGCAGCACAAACAACGCATTTTTTCACCATGTAAACAGTAGAAAACCTGACAAAGTCAACATTCTAAAGTAACAGTTAAACCATAATAAACAAAAAAATTAACTACTGCAATCCAAGCCCAAAATGCACTATCTTGATGAAGAAAAAAAATACTTGATTGGATGAGGATTTTATATTCCTACAGAAAATTGCAAATATCGAATTCCACAAAAGCAGAAAATTATGAGTCTGAAGAGAGTAAAAATAATGGTTATAACCTACAAACCTGAAGGCAACGAACTGGAAGCCACGAAGAACATAGGAAACAAAAGCTTTTGGGAGAAATTTGAAAGGTCCTGGAGCATTGTACTAAGCTTGATGAAACATATAACGCCATTGAAGTAATGTTAGTAGACGATGAAACAGCCCAGATATGAAATTACGAATGAATTTATAAGCACAAATGGTGGCCGAGAAATCTTCTTCCAAAATGTTCCCAGGTCTCTTCCCCAATTTCCAACAGCGAAGATTTCAGTGTTTTTTTTTTTTTTGGGAAAAACGGTTAAGTAGCAATTTACATGAAAACCATCATCACGGGTTCTAGATCGGTAAAATCTTTCTTCGATTGGAGATCTAAAAAAAATCTCACATCATGTGGATGTGGGTAGAAGAATTTCTAGCAGAATCTAGTAAGGGATTCAAAGATTATGAGAAATAATTTAGAAGAGAGTGGAGAGTGGAGAGTGGAAGTTGGGATTATGGGGAGTGGGCAGTTTTAGGAAGCAGAAGAGAGTGGGGAGTTTTTTTTTTTTTTTTTTCTTCTTCCTTTTTCTTTTTGTCTGTGAGTGAGAGAGAGCAGATCCTGGGAAAAACTGAAGGAGAAACGTTCGTTCCATTCAGAGGTGCAGGGGTGGAAACGGGTCAATGTTCGGGTAAATTAGATTAATCGGGTCAATTAGCAGTTTTTTGATTGAAAATATAATATCAGATCTATATATCTATATATTTAGGAGAGGAAATAAAATTGATTGAGATCCATACCCGGAAAATATCCGATTAACCCGCTCCAAACCTGACATGTGAAAAAAAAAAGTAACTCCGCATAATAAGTGTGCAGATTCTTCCGTTGCAATAAAATTAATAAAATATAAGCCAACACAAGATTTTCGAAAATATCCGATTAACCCGCTCCAAACCCGACATGTGAAAAAAAAAAGTAACTCCTCATAATAAGTGTGCAGATTCTCGAAATCCGTTGCAATAAAATTAATAAAATAAAAGCCAACACAAGATTTTCATTCTCCTACAATAATATGGCAAGTCATACACGTTTGAATTTCCAATCTCGCCAAACCTCTCAATCATCCCTTACTACTCTCAACGCCCATGTTGGACTTATTTCTTAGTTTTGATGATGAGTGACATACTAGCTGTTATAGTGCAAAGGCAAAAAGATGTCTAGATAAAATGTATAGGTTTAGTAGAGTTTGATTCATAAATAGGTTTGATCAAACAAGCATCAGTAAAGGGTCAGCGATTGATATCATTGGATGATCTAGGCCAAGATGGGGTAGATAGGTCGATGAGACTTGTCGGAACTCTGCTGAAGATCAAGACCAAAGGTGAGGGTTCAAACTCAGTAAATGAAAGCTAAGGGATCAAACTTAGTATTTAAAGTCAAGGATATGGAATCAGAATTTAGGCAAGTCTGTGATGACCTAAACTGATTACATATACCTTGTGTAGAAGGTCTAAGTTCCATAAGTTGGATGATGTTTGGAACTTAGTTATAATTAAAATGATGTAATCTAACTTCACAAATAAAAGTTGGATAAAAGGAATCACCGCATTATATTTTACTGAGACAAAAATATGATGTTCAAGAGATCGATTAGTATTACAAAGAGATCGATGAACTCAGCGATATATACCTCGATTAATTCAAGATTATTGGAAGATTACATGGATAAGGACAGCCAACTACCTCTGACTTATCAAGCAAATCAAAGGCTGAGATTAAAAAGACGTTGGGATGATTTACATTCTTATCCATTGGATACAAGTCAAAGGGGTGGACAGACTGCACTGTCAAAAAGTAATCCTGACAATGTCAGTCCTATGAATAGTGACAGAATGCAGAACAGATGGGACAAAAACAAGGAACGGTCACATTTGAATTTCAAACACAAGTCACATGCATTCCCACCTATAAATAGAGGACTTTCAACTCAGAGAAAATGGGATGATTTTTGGAAGAAAAATTGAGATAAACTTCAAGCAATAATCTTGAAATAAAAACACCTGCTTGAACTTCATGAGCATAAGGTCAGCGATCTAGAAAATCTTCAAGTGTATTCTGTATTCTAGCTGCATCAAGCATACACACTTGAAGACTGCAAGCTGCTGATTACATCATCCTAATCAAGCTGCTGCAACTGAATCATTTACTTGATTCAATCTTTATTTTATAAAGAACTCAATGAAGACAAGTGAAGCATCGATTTTGGTGTGAAAGATCGTTGTTTGTGGTGGAGTCGTGGTGAGGCAATTCTACCCTTCAAGGACCAAAGTGGAAGACTCAGGAGCAAAGAATCCTACTGCTCCCGCCAAATTTGTGAAGCCATAGTTATTGGTGAAGGACAAACAACTTAGGAATCTTTGTAACGATAACTCAAAGATCTCTAGTGAATTTCCTCCAACATCACAGAGAAGAGTGGACGTGCTGAGATTACATCACCTGGAACCACTATAAAAATCTCTCTATTTACTTATCGCACTTAAATTCTACATTTAGTTTTTATCCATATCAACTCAATGAATCTAGCAAATCAAATCACACATTTGCACTCAATGAGTATCCAATACTTAGTATCATATTTAACAACAAGTAACAAGGCTTAATTTTGATACTATTCCATTGCACAAATTCAAAGACATCGAACTATCGATGAGACTCTTGTTTGTCGCCGAGCTCTATCGAAGTCTCAAAGAGACTCTCTGAAGTATCGCCAGATCGCGAAGTTGCGAAATTTGTTAACTCCAAAGTTTTAAGTGTTAAGTTTATTCACCCCCTCTAAACTTAACCAAAGCCTTTTCAAGGGACCAACAATTGGTATCGGAGCGTTATTGCTCAAGGAATCCTACTTGTTGTGCTTGTGAAAATTCTTTAAAACTTTCTTTCAAGTTACTGATTTTCAAAAACTTGCATCATGGATAACACACAGTATGCTAGAACAATGTTGATGTGTTCTATTGATAGATTTGATGAGTATAAACGTCGAATGCAGGCATACCTTGCTGCAACTCATGATGAGATGATGGATGTACTAACTGATGGACCACTGGAAATTACAAAGGCAGTAACAGTGGGTGATACAACTGAGTACATTCCTAAACCAAAAAGAGAATGGAATGCAGAAGATAGAAAAAGAGCAAACCTCAACAACATTGCTATTGATATCATTTATAGAACTTTGGATAGCAACATGTACATGAAGGTCAAAGATTGCAAAACTGCTAAGGAACTTTGGGACAAGATACACTTGATCTGTGAAGGCACTGATGCAATAAAGAAAAATAAAATCAGTGTGGCCAGAAAAAGGTTTCAAAAGTTCAAGATGCTGCCAAATGAAACCATTGAGCAAATGGAATCAAGATTCAATGCTATCTGGATGAACTTACCCTGCTGAGTGTAAGTTATTCAAAGGAGGAAATAAACACCAAAATCTTGGAAGCTCTACACTGCAAGAGATGTTTGGAAAATGAAGGTAAATCGCAATTGAAGAAATGAGGAAGTTGCATGAAGAAGATACCTTCAAATTGTTTTCGATCTCAAGGCTTATGAATTTAGCAAGAAGCTTGTACACGAGGCTCGAAAAGGAAGAGCCAAAACCATCAGCATTGGCTGCTTCACATCATGAAGAAGCATCGAGAGGACAGGATGATATGTTTGATGAGATGCAAGAGCAGATTGCCCTACTGAGCAAGAAAATCAGAATGATGAAGACTGGAAAGGCCCCTACAAGAAATTTCACAAAGAGGCCTACTGAAAGAAGGAAAGAAGAACCAAAGAAAGACAATGACTATCTATGCTTTCATTGCAAGAAACCAGGACACTTCGGACTGGTCGTCCCGAGTTGAAACAAGGCAAGGAACTCGATTATCTTTGCTTCAACCGCAAGAAGCCTGGACATTTTAGACTGATTGTCTAGACTCACCAAGACCAAGAGTCAACAGAGAAGACATGGCAAGAAGGCTATGGTTCTTTGAAGATGAATCGGGATATGAAGTGGAATCAAAAGGAAATGAATCGGATGACACAAAGACAAGTTTCTTGATATGGAGGATTATGCTTTGATGGCCAATATGGATGAAACGAGGAGGTATACAACATCGTATCTATAAACACTCCTCACTGGAAGTGATTGTGAATCAACTTGTGGTTCAAATCCTAGAAATTCGACAACAATGAGACTTTGGATGCCATCCTTAATCAACTGAGATAATACAATCTGGTTATGAGGTTGTGAAGGCTGAAAAATAAGCTCTTGAATTGGAAGTTGGAAGATTGAAAGCTGAATTAAGAGTTCTCAAAGGTAAGGAAAAGGATGTTGGATGAGAATCGGCATAAGTCTCACGAATATCCAAAGACCCACGATCTCTATCACGAACCATCTTATTCCTCAATTTGCATACAAATCTGGAAAGCCTTATGGTGATAGAAACAGGGCTTGGATTTGGAACTCAAAGAATCTAACAAGAGTGGATCCATAAGAAGTCACTCGAACCTAGTTCCGAGGTGGTCCTAAGTTTGTACACGCACTAGATCCAACTCCCGCAAGGTTGCTTTGAAGCGAAGAAACTAAATGAGAATGCTTCAAGGAAGCAAAATCGAAGACTAAGAAGTCAACGACTCTAATAAAAAAAGAGTAAATCTAAAAATAGGATTTGCTTTTGCCTTAAAGCTCTTGACAATGAGACTGCTACCAAGGTCATTGGACCACGAAGGGTAAGAAGCAGAAATATTTCAAGGATAAGAATCCTAAACCCAAAAATGTCAATCATTCAAGGGATACTTATCTCGGAGGAAAGGTAGATTGTTTCCCACTGATGATGATTGGAATATTCCTGCATCTAATGCTAGAAACAGTAAGTATAACCATACTACTAGGGTAAAACCTAGGCAATGGGATCAGCAGAGGACTTACACAAGACCTCAGCAGACTCCATATTACAGAGCTATTCCTAACAGACAGCAAACTAATGGTTATGCAAATGCTTCTAACACCAAGAATCACTTTAAACAGCAATATAAACCAAAAGGCCAGAAAACATATGTGGTTCCTACACAACCTACTGTTAGAACTTATGGATGTGTGGAATACATGTATGAACCAAAGTATGAACCAAAGTATGACACATTTAGGAGAAGACCTTATGGAAACATACCAAGGGTCATGCTTGCCACTGACCACCATGGACCCAAACAGGTTTGGGTACCTAAAATGCATTAACTTTGTTTTGTAGGGTGTCTGGTACTTTGACAGTGGATGTTCCAGACACATGACAAAGAATAAGCACTGTCTATCAAACTTTGTGGCAAAAGATGGTCCAAAGGTGAATTTTGGCAACAAAAATACACCGGTTATACAAGAGGATATGGCACACTTATCGTAAAATGGACTTACAATCAAGAATGTTGCATATGTGGAAGGACTGGATTACAACTTGCTGAGCACTGGACAATTTTGTGATATGGGATACAAGGTCACTTTTGACAAAAACAATTGTATTGTCATTAGTGAAAGAGGTGATCAAGTTGTACTTGTTGGTAGAAGGCAACAAAACATGTATGTTGTGGATTGGTCTACTGCAGTTCCAGAAACCTGCCTGATTGTGCATACCAAATCTGAACTCAATTGGTTATGGCACAAGAAGTTAAATCACCTAAACTTTGATGATATTAATCAGTTGGTGAAGAAGAAGTTAGTGGTTGGTTTACCTGAGATCACATTCAAGAAGGATGCTATTTGTGATGCATGTCAGCAAGGTAAACAGATAAAGTCAAGTTTCAAGTCAAAGACTAAACAATCAACTAACAGAGTGTTGGAGCTTATGCATATGGATCTTTTTGGACCAATAACTCCAACAAGTGTGACAGGAAAGAAATACACCTTAGTGATTGTGGATGATTTTTCAAGATACACTTGGGTGATATTCATGAACAAGAAAAGTGAAACACTCCAAAGCATGCCTAATCTTTTGAAGAGATTACAAAATGAGAAAAGTTTAACTGTAATAAAGATAAGATCAGATCGTGGAACTGAATTTCTCAACAAAGTTATAAGAGAGTATTGTGAACAAAATGGTGTACTACATCAACTTGTCATTGTTTGGTACACCTCAAAAAAATGGGTTTCTTTGAAAGAAGAACAGGACATTAAAAGAGCGGGAAGAACAATGATTTGTGAAGCATTGCTACTGAAAAGATATTGGGTTTGAAGCGAGAAATACAGACATGCTATACACAAAAGCAGAAACATCAAGAAACAAGAAGTCACTGAAAACACCTTATGAGGTGCGGAATGGAAGGAAACCTAACATATCCTATTTCCATCCATTTGGAAGTAAATGTTTTATCCTAAATCATAAAGTCCATCTCAAAACATTTCAACCTAAATCGAGATGAAGGAATTTTCTTGGGATATTCTTGATCAAGCAGAGCATTCAGAGTACTTGAACAAGAGGTCAACAAACATGAAGAAACAATCCATGTTGTGTTCGATGAACCTAAGTTTACTTGGTATGGATGATGAAGATTGTGGACTCTTTGAGAATCAACAAGTCAGCGATCCAGTTGTATTGAAGTTTTGGAAAGATTCAATGACTTGAAAGTTTCGATCATCGCCCTGCTTGAACACCCTGCTGATAATATTACTGATGCAACAACTGATGCAGTACAAGGATCTGCTGAACCCCCCGTAGAAGAAGCTATAGCAGACCCCACTGAAGATGAGGTTCCTGATAATCAAATTAACCAAAATCCACAATGGTTAAGGAATCACCCTGCTGAACAAGTCACTACAAGAAAATATACTTTTCGCGGCTTGGTATTGGCAGCGCGCGTTTGAAACATGCCGCAGATAAAGGTATTTACGGCTTGCTAGACTACTTACGGCTAACGATACTAATAAAGGTAGCGTGCATAAACAATACGGTGGTGATTATTCTTTTAACGGCTTACCTAGGCGTCTTTCATCAATAGAATGCATATCGAAGCTTGACAATTATGCCGCCAATCCCTCCCCGCTTTAATTTTAATTTCCGCGATCCCGAATTTCCCGGCCTCCCACGATTGAAAAAGCCTCCGACGATTGAAAAATAAAAACCTCGTTGAGCTCATCAAATCCACTCTAACAGATCGAACAATCAAATCGTTATTCTCCACCTACGTTATTCTCCACTACGATCTCGCTGATTTTTGGCTCATATAAATCTTGTGTACTACTTGAAAAATCGTATATGAAGGAGGCTGCTATGCGGCGCCGTCCGGATCTGTTCTTCTTTGCTTTTGCTCTATTATTGGAGTAATCAATGGATGTCCAAGTGATTCCTACCGAATTACCTGTAAGTCCGATCTGAATTTAGTTTGGTAAATTAATTTGGTAGAACTCCCAATTACTTATTGCTTGCAATTTGCGGGGCCGGTTCTTGAGCCCTTCTCTGCATTTAGAAATTTTGTGTCGAGCGAGGGTGTCTTGGCCATATGCTCGTGATAGGTGATATTAATTTTGATGGTTTCAGCAGTAGCTTACAAAGCCTTGCCTCTTTTCTTCTTGTTACGTCTGCCAATTCTTGTTGCCTCCTTATGCGGTATGTTTTTGAAACTTATAAGCAGTTGATAATAGGTCTGTCAAAATTTCTATACAAGGTGCAGTTGGATTGGCCATTTGGGTGCCTACGGTAACCATTAAGTCTAAAGAGTTAGAAACATCTGAGAGGACAAATATTTAATGGGGTCGTACTTTTTTATCTATGGGGTTATACAGTTATTTAACCCTATGAGGGCAAAAACTAGGATGGTGTATATAGGCAGCTGGTTTATGAAATCATGTGGAACTTTCTATGACTGGAAGTTCCAATTAATATGAAAAAATTGATGAAGTTATTTTTTTGGAAGATATTAAGTTGGTTTTTCTTCTTCTTGCATATTGAAGTACGGAGATCAAATATTCTAAACTGACATCTATAAGACCTTGTGTTAACAAAACATAGTCATATAACTATAATTTTTTTGGCTAGGATTTATTATGTTGAATTGCTAGTTTGGATTGTTGTGATTTGAATTCCAATTTATCATTTATTGATTGATTTATAATCATCCCATGAAAACTGTATAACAATGTTTCGTACGTGTAAATTCAAGTTTCCCCCTTTTTTTTGATACAAGACGAGGCCAAAGGCCTAAAGGGAAACAAACAAAACTAGAATCTGGGAAGATGAAGTCCGCTCATATCCTCATACAAGATAGAGAGGACATTATCCGGTGGGTCTTGAATTCTCTCAACCCCAACTGGGTTATTGAGATTTCCCTTTTTTATTGAGAGCTGTTTTCCCTTTTTTTGATTGTCTAAGTTCTCTTTCCATGTTTGACTTTTTGTCGGGGAGAGTTATATCAAACATAGAAAAAAATGATGTGTAGTTACTGAATCAACTTGTTTCGCTCATCAATGTGTTTCTCATTAAGGAATGGACCACCCACAAAAGCTCGGATCGCAACGTTCGGATTAAGCTCTGTTGTATCAAGCTACTTAAGGCCATTTTATCATATAGTTTTTGCATCAGCTAAAATAGATGCTCCTCTAAGGTGCACAAATTATGGGTAGTCACTCTCGTATCCCACAAGAAAGCTCATTGACATTGGTTTATTTTCCAACACATAGTCAGCCTACAAGAACAATTGTTTTAGCAGAGCGTATATTCCTTGCATACTAGTAAGTGTTATTTCTTACCCTTCAACATCATTTTGATTGCATAAACTGTCTACTTCATATGTGGTTTCTAGAGCTTTAATTGCGAAGGATTCGTCCATCAAAAGCCAACTATTATAAAAACACTCAATCTTTTCATTAATGTTATTTACAAAAGCACATCTATGATGCAACTTATCCATTGACATCAGAGACACAACTTTATCTATTCTCTGTACTTATTCAAGTCTTGTTAGTTTTGGGTATGGTAACAATATTGATGAAGATAGCATATTCCATCATTTCTCCTATTTTGACAATTGATTGAAATTTGAAAGGAATATGCTCTCTGTTCAGCTTGTTGTTTCTAGGTTTACATGACATTTTAAAACACTTTATTTTGGCATTACAATACAAGTAAATTTTTTTTTTTTTGGACAGAGACTGTGATGCTTAATGATCTGTTGGCATGGTTGGCTAAACATGATATGATACATGGAAAATGCTTTATACCTTTCCAAGACCTACTCATGGACGGTATAATGGCTTGAATTCTTGTTTTTTGCTATCCCAAAAAGATCTGGAATATATCACAATAAGTAAGATTATGTCTTAATCATACTCCTTGAAGAATATTTGGATTCTTTTATCTAAAGTTGTTTACATCACATGCCCTTTTTTGTCATATGGTGATTAATTGATTGTTGGCTAATCTTGTATAAGTATAATCAAAACGTGTCACTTGGTAATTTTTTTTGAGTAGGTGTCACTTGGTACTTGGCTTTATCGTTTTGGACGTTGAATACATAAATGATTGGAACATGTGTTGTAAAACATCTCCAAGTGTGCATTTTCATTTCAAAAAGTTAAGAGGGGCAAAATATTTAGAAGTCGGAATGGTTTTTATTTCAATTTCTTCCTTGAAGATTCAAGAACTATATGGAATTTCCCCATTAGTTTTAGATAACTAATAAATGCGTACACTCTATGTCACACTTCACACGATTCACGCGAATCATCTGAAAACGTCGATATATAATAATGAGTTACATTGATTGATATGAGACCTCATGGTTGGTTTATCATTGGGTTCAATTAATGAGTCTGGTTATATGACACACGGAGTGTTGTATATATTAAGCAAGTTAGGCACATGTTGAACTTTGATGCAACACTAAATTTATCGTTGTGATTAGAAATAATGAATTTAAGTTGTAAAGATAGTCTTTTACAAAAATATAGGTCAAGTCAGAAAGGCGATAAGTGCTGCATCTGCACCATTTGGCAGTAAATGTGATTTGTCTTGTTTGTTGATAGTAATGTCTCTGTTTTTTTTTAATGTTTGGTGTTATGTAGTTAAACTCTTAGTTTGGGTGAATTTTGAGATCTTTAATTCTTTGTATCTTTTTTTTTTTTTTTTTTTTTTTTTTTTTTTTTTGCATCTTGCTAGGCAAAAACATTTCATTAAAAACCTTCTTTCTGTTAACCAGAAGTTTCCTTATAGAGCATAGACAAGAGTGCATCAGATTGTCCTTTTAGAAATGGGTTTTTATTTTTGTTCTTCTTTTCAAATTCAATGCGTATAATGTGAGGATTGAAAGCCGAAGTAAACCCTGCATGGTATGATAATTTTTTTTGATTGAATTGGATCTTACATTTGAATGAGTACTCTAATTATGTAATGCAATAGGTAGTTCGGAGATCGGACATCCTAGGAAAACAAAAACCACTTAATTGCCTCGACCATTTTTTTGTTTTTGAGGAAAGTTTCCATACAATACTGATTTGCTTAGCCTTACTGAGTTACTTTTCTTGTGTGCACATTGTTTCTCATCTTGTTTGGTGTTGATTTCTGTGATTTTATAAAAGGACTGCAACATTTTAGTTGTGGATATCAGCTTCGTGAATAAATTGAGTTGTCAAACTTTTTTGCAGTAGTACCAGACTGGTTTAGAGCACTTTTTTTTGTCTTTGATTTATCTTACGAATTGCTTTTTGAACTTGTCATCTTTTTGTATGCAGGTTGACAAATTAAATGTTATTAGAATCGCTGGTAAAATCTGCCTCAAAAGCTTAAAAGAGAATTTCATACAACTAGAAAGCTGAAAAGATAATTTCAAATAACAGGTTTGATAAGCCATTGCTTCATTTATTTTTTCCATGCTTGATAGATATACAATATATAGTCAAAAAAAATTAATTGCCTTTGTGAAGGATGTTGTTGTTGTGCATGATGTTGGTTCTTCTGTGCGAAAATGGCTACAAAAACAGATGTTAAAAGGCTTGGATACGAAGTATGTTATGGAGGGGACTTCGGTTTAGTGTATATTTTGAGCATTAAAAGTTTACTTTGTATTTGAGTTTATTGAAATAGTGGAGGAAAATTCATCTTTTAATGTATTTGTCCTACTTCTTCTTCCCATGTGTTGGATTATGTACTTCTATTTGTGTTGTTGAATTACATGGCTTGGTATCGGATTGTTTATTATTGAAAAGATTTTGTGTGTTGTTTTTGTATTATGCAAATGGTTTTGCTTCTATATAGGTGAGCACTGGGTCATTTATCGGGTAAATATTTTTTTTTAAAGAAAAGCATATTCGCAGCATGCCTAGATACGTCTCTATTAATACGTCCATCATTTTGGCAACGTGCATAAGCAGCCTGCCTTTAATATATTAATTGTTTTGGCGACATGCATTATAAGCTGCTAATAATAGTTTTGGCGGCATGCATCGTAAGCTTCTAAAAATCGCATAGACGGCGTGCACATGCCAGTCGCATTAAATCTATTCATCATTTTGGCGGCGCGCATTGTAAGCAGCTAATAATAGTAATAGCGACGCACAGCTGTATGCCGTGGATTAC
The DNA here is from genome assembly GCA_026214975.1 of Gentiana macrophylla. Taxonomy (NCBI): domain Eukaryota; kingdom Viridiplantae; phylum Streptophyta; class Magnoliopsida; order Gentianales; family Gentianaceae; genus Gentiana; species Gentiana macrophylla. Next base: position 23,888,918 of record CM047815.1, on the reverse strand, counting down.
CATATATTTTTAGCGGCTTTGAACTTTGCAGCATGCAATGTGCGCCGCCAATAGCTATTTTGCAAGCTGCGAAAAGCCTTTTTTCTTGTATGGCAATGTACAGCAAGGTGTAAGAACTAGAAGACAACTGGAAGCTATGTTTACTTGTTTTCTATCTCAAATGGAACCCAAAGTTGTTGAAGAGGCAATTTCAGATCCAGATTGGATAATTGCTATGCAAGAAGAATTAAATGAATTTGAAAGAAATCATGTTTGGACACTAGTTGAAAGGCCAAGTCATGCAAATATCATTGGTACTAAATGGGTATACAGGAATAAACTTGATGAATCTGTACCATTGTAAGAAATAAGGCCGGACTAGTTGCAAAAGGCTATTCTCAGCGGAAAGAATAGATTTTGATGAAACATATGCACTGTTGCAAGATTGGAAGCTATCGACTATTCTTGGCACATGCCGCATATAAGAACTTCAAAGTATATCAAATGGATGTCAAGAGTGTATTTTTGAATGGTATCCTGTAGGAGGAAGTGTATGTTCAAGAACATCCTGGATTTGAAGTCAAAGATCAAGAAGATAAAGTGTATAGACTCAACAAAGCACTTTATGGATTGAAACAAGCACCAAGAGCATGGTATGAGACTATCTCAATTCTTGGTGGACAATGGTTTTACTAAAGGCACCATTGATAAGACACTTTTCGAGAATCGATTGAAGGGAACCGCACTTGGCCGTGCAAATTTATGTGGATGACATAATATTTGGTTCTCGAGAATGATTTACTTTGTGAAAAGTTTGCAAATCTAATGAAGAGCAAATTCCAAATGAGTATGATGGGAGAAATGAATTACTTTTTGGGATTGCAAGTTAAACAGATGAAAGATGGAATCTTCATTCATCAAACCAAGTATACCAAAGAGTTGTCAAGAAATTTGGTATGGAAAACAAAGACTAAAAATTCAACTCCTATGAGTACAAACATCAGTTGGATGAAGATAAAGAAGGCAAAGATGTTGATCGACTTTGTACGAGGATGATGATAGGCGATCCTGATGTATCTCATCGCCAAAGCAGACTGATATATCCTTTCTTTGTAGGTGTTTGTGCAAGATTTCAATCTAAACCTAAAGAAAGTCATTTAGGTGCGATCAAAGAGTTCTTAAGTATCTAAAAGAGACTTTGGGAGTAGGATATGGTATTCCAAGGAAGGAAGCTTCAAAGTAATATCCTACTCAGATTCGATTATCTTTGGATGCAAGATTGATGAGAAAAAGCACCTCGTGAACACAATCGGTTAATGGGAAATAGACTGGTCTCCTGGTTTAGCAAGAAATTCTTCTATATCAACTTCCACTCTTGAAAGTGAGTATATAGTCTCTTTGGAAGTTCTTTGTGCACAAGTACTTTGGTTAAGACAACAATTAAGGGATTATGGAATTGAAGAAAGGGAAATTCCAATCATGTGTGACAACACAAGTGCAATTGCAATCACGAAAATCTGTTTTGCACTCAAGAACCAAGCACATTGATGTGAGACATCACTTCATAAGAGATCATGTTGAAAAGAAAGATGTGGTGGTTCTATACATTCCTATCAAGAGCAACTTGCGATATTTTCACTAAACAACTTGATAGTGAAAGATTTGCCAAATTAAGGATCGAACTTGGAATCATAAAGGTTGACTGATATTCAAAGAATGTCTTCGGAATTCACCAAGGGGATTAGTCTTTGCTATGTTGGGTGAGCTCACTTAGCGATTAGTCATTGGTTTCAACAATTCCATGTACTTATATTTGAACAATTGAGCAAATGAGGTTGCCAAGAGGATTGGTCTTTGTCATGTTGGGTGAGCTCACTTGACGGATCGATCATTGGTATTAAACTTCATCTTGTATTATCAATTGAACAAAACAAGGAGAAAACAAGGATCAGAAGAGTCACTTTGTCGTGAGGTCTTTGAAGCACATTATCGCCAGATCAGCCGAGCCCACCTACCGAGGATACCTGCTTTGAATGGAACGTTACTCAGTCAAAGTTATTAAAGTCAAAAAGCATATTGGCGGGATATTTATTCTATCCATTATTACCACAGTTAAACCATCCAACGGTTACAAACGTTATGGAGGAGTAATGGGCCACGTGTCAAGACAGAATTTATTCAGATTAATCGTGGTTACCTCAATGTACGTGCAATGACAGTTTCAACTACCCACTGTCTATATAATCAGACTGTTACATAGCAGGACTCTCTACTTGCAATTTCTGCTTTATCTCTGCAAATCCTACTTGTGTGAACACAGATTTGAAAGCAATTCTTCTTTATCTTTTTCTTATTTCAATGGCGGAAAGAGTTGAAGTTCAAATCGAATCAAGCCAAAGTGTAAGAGGCTATGTTGTTGATGCAAACAGAACCGAATTGGCTATTAATATAGGTCGAAGAATAAGGAGGTTTGCAGGCTTGGAAAATATACTCAACATCAGATTAGACACAATTTCATACACCAATGTTATTGATTTCTGGAAGAATATAGTTATAGAAGAAGGAACTGAAGCATTTAAGACCACTGTGAATGGTGAGGAGCTTGTAATCTCCTCCAATCTACTGAGAGAAGTATTTGGATTTGAAGAAGTGGTAGATGGTTCAGTCAATCCTGAAGCAATGGGATTGGACAAGATGACTTTTGTTAATCAGATCAAGACAGATGCAACCATCAAATCAGAACCAGGCATCAATTGCGGATATATTGGAAATGAGTATATCTGTGAGCAAGCTCATTGCAAAGAACATACTTGGGCTAATCAAGGTATGGATACTCTATCGGGACCCAAGATAGAGTGATGATAATTATCTGCGGAGCATGAAGTTTGATTGGGCTAGGTACTTTATTCATTATATGAAGAAAGTTGCGAAGGAGGACAAACTAGGAAAAGGAAATCAAAGGCCTTACCCTTAGGTTTGATGATTCAGACCCTGCTGAATCACTTGGAAGTTCCTGATCTTGAATCTGCAAACATAAATCAGTCCAAATACAAAAAGGAGATTGATTATGCAATTCCTGGACTTGATGATGATGAAGAGATTCTTTGGAGAGGTCACTGATGATGATAATGATGGAGATGATGGTGATGTTTGGTGGTGAGCGGGTTCAATGAGACTAAGAAGATATCTATCAAACCTCTTTGCACCAAAGAAAAAATTGGGAAAAGAAAGGCTGGAACTACAAGGAAGATAATCAAGTGTTAAAGCCTTCAAAGAAAACAAGAAAGGAAACAAAGACATGATCTTTGAGTCTGTGAGGTCAAGTGGAGGTTCTCACGACCTGTGGTGGCTTCAAGAAAAAATCTGTTGGTGAAATTTTTAGAGAACAACGATGAAGGAAGCTAGTAGAAAAGAAAATTGACTAGAAAAGATGATGATGATGAACCCTCTCCAAAAGAATGAAGGAAGTTGCCAAAAAGAGAAATATGGCAAGGGAAAGAGTTGAAAAACTTGGAAGCTCAAAGAGTCCAAGAGGAAGCACCAGAGAAGAGGAAGAAGAGGTCATTGAGGTGAGCCTTTAACTATCATTCCACCAGTTGTTATCGGTGATTCCTCAAATGAAGAAGTTATCAAGTCTACGATCTTTGAAAAAGTTGTTATTGAGCAATCAGAGGAGGATGTCAGCAGCGATCATCGACCACTGAGCTCTTTGTAGTATCCATCAAGAACCACAACAAACCACTCGAACTCAAACTCTGTGGTGGTTGAAGAGGTGATTGGAGACTTGGTTGAAGACCACCAAATTTGGCAATAGTTCGGGGGAAGAGCGTCTGCTGCTAACCTGGCGATGAGCATGTAAGTCGTGGGGAACCAAGTGTGATCTGAGATGGAAGTAGTAGGTACAAATGTACAATCACGACAAGAACTCTTGACTTTCAAACATCTCGTAGAAGAAACCATGAATCGCTTGTTGGAACCTTTGGAGGTCAACAAGCTCACCGGAGCTGCTCCCAGAGATCTTTCATGCCATTTGAAAGGCATGTGAAAAGAGCAAGAAAAGCGAAGAGTATGTGGATCCCAAACTTGACAAATTGCCGATTATTTTCAATGGAAGTTTGGTTTCTATAAGAGACAAAAGCCACCACTTGAACCAATGACCGATTTTGAAGAATGGGCTTTTAATAAGTTGGGAGTAGAAAACTTGCTTTGGATCTGGTTGACACCACCTCGCCGCAATCCAGATCGATGGATCTGCTTGATGAGCAACGAAGGAGGAGGGTATCAAATTTAGAGATCCAAGAGATGGTCCTGATGATTCTTCTTCTTCATCGGATAGTAGAGGAGATTTTCCTCCGGACCAGGAGAATCAAGTGGGGCGCAGCACTAACACATGTACCATCCGTACAAAAGTCCACGATCTTTGGTAGATCTGCCGAGGTCAAGAGATCGGAGAAATGGATGAGGATCTACAAGATCTCACCATGGATGATCTAGAAGCACTAATCACTGAGGGAATTACATTGAGTCTTTGGTAGGTTAGTTGTTGAAGAGCTCTTTGCACAACTTTGAAGATGTCTGGAATGTTGATTTGGATGTGGAAAAGACCATCGACTTCATGAACCAAGTGCTAGTTCTGAGGAATCCATTGGATATCAAAGTGGATTTGACTTTGAGGGAATTCTCACCAAAACTGCCATGATTCTGACCAAGGTTGGTCATGCAGAAGGTTTCCAAGTGGATAATGAAGCCATATTTAATCCACAGGAAATTGAAGAGGAGGTACAGGTTGCTGAGGTACAAACAGCACCTGGACAAAGGTTGGAACAGGAGGTACAGGCTGCTGAGTCTCAAACAGCACCTGGACAAAGGTTGGAACCAGAGTTGGGTATGGAGGAAACCCCTGTTGTTGATGAGGCTGCTGTAGTGGAGCCTGCTGGAGCCAAGGCCACTGTAGGGAAGGATAGTCAGCAGACTGCTGTTAATGAGGATGAGCAGCTGCTGGACTATGACTACAATGATGAAGAATTTCAAATTTTTGGAGAAGAAGAAGTTGCTGAAGAACCTGCACAAGATCCTATCTTTGAAGATGTTCTTGGTGCAATGGTTGAGGAAGGACCTCCCCTGGCCGGGAGAGATATGAGTAGAGCAATGGTCATCGGCCAGACAACAGGCACAATATAGAGTTGAGAGCTCACGATGGATCTACTGATAGTAGAATGGCCAAGTGGAGTGCCGGTTGAAGTACTAAATGAGTTGAGGACTCAGAAAATGATATGCAACGATTAAGGACTCAACTGACGAGACAAGAAAGAAGATTTGAAGAATCGATGGCTCGTAAATGAAAACAGACAATCTGGCGACACAATTGCTTCAAACTTCGCTCCACTCAAAATGTTGTGAATGATCCGATATATGATGTAAAATATATCAAGCAAGGAACACACTGAAGGACAAGTTTTTGAAAGATCAACTTACATCCATTCATCAAAAACTTGACAAGCTTGTCTGAATCTATTGAGCTCTTCTTTGCACAACAACTCTTGTGCTCGATCCCAAATTTCTTGAAAGGATCAACAGACCGGAGGACCACTGCAATCAAGGATTACTTCACTTGATACTAGAACCGGAACTATGGAAGGTCAATTACACGAGTGATAGTATCACAGGAAGCTATTCATGGCCTCATCTCACGTTTTGTTGATGATGTCACTAGATACGCAGCACAAACAACGCATTTTTCACCATGTAAACATGAGAAAAACCGACAAAGTCAACATTCTAAAGTAACAGCTTAAACCATAATAAACAAAAATTAACTCACGCAATCCAAGCCCAAAATGCACTATCTTGATGAAGAAAAAAAATACTTGATTGGATGAGGATTTTATATTCCTACAGAAAATTGCAAATATCGAATTCCACAAAAGCAGAAAATTATGAGTCTGAAGAGAGTAAAAATAATGGTTATAACCTACAAACCTGAAGGCAACGAACTGGAAGCCACGAAGAACATAGGAAACAAAAGCTTTTGGGAGAAATTTGAAAGGTCCTAGAGCATTGTACTAAGCTTGATGAAACATATAACGCCATTGAAGTAATGTTAGTAGACGATGAAACAGCCCAGATATGAAATTACGAATGAATTTATAAGCACAAATGGTGGCCGAGAAATCTTCTTCCAAAATGTTCCCAGGTCTCTTCCCCAATTTCCAACAATTTCAATTTGATTTTTTTTTGGGAAAAACGGTTAAGTAGCAATTTACATGAAAACCATCATCACGGGTTCTAGATCGGTAAAATCTTTCTTCGATTGGAGATCTAAAAAAATCTCACATCATGTGGATGTGGGTAGAAGAATTTCTAGCGAGAATCTAGTAAGGATTCAAAGATTATGAGAAATAATTTAGAAGAGAGTGGAGAGTGGAGAGTGGAAGTTGGGATTATGGGAGTGGGCGCTTTTAGGAGCGAGAAGAGAGTGGGGAGTTTTTTTTTTTTTTTTCTTCTTCTTCCTTTTTCTTTTGTCTGTGAGTGAGAGAGCGGATCTGGGAAAAATCGGAAGGAGAAACGTTCGTTCCATTCAGAGGTGCAGGGGTGGAAACGGGTCAATGTTCGGGTAAATTAGATTAATTGGGTCAATTAGCAGTTTTTTGATTGAAAATATAATATCAGATCTATATATCTATATATTTAGGAGAGGAAATAAAATTGATTGAGATCCATACCCGGAAAATATCCGATTAACCCGCTCCAAACCTGACATGTGAAAAAAAAAAGTAACTCCGCATAATAAGTGTGCAGATTCTTCCGTTGCAATAAAATTAATAAAATATAAGCCAACACAAGATTTTCGAAAATATCCGATTAACCCGCTCCAAACCCGACATGTGAAAAAAAAAAGTAACTCCTCATAATAAGTGTGCAGATTCTCGAAATCCGTTGCAATAAAATTAATAAAATAAAAGCCAACACAAGATTTTCATTCTCCTACAATAATATGGCAAGTCATACACGTTTGAATTTCCAATCTCGCCAAACCTCTCAATCATCCCTTACTACTCTCAACGCCCATGTTGGACTTATTTCTTAGTTTTGATGATGAGTGCCATACTAGCTGTTATAGTGCAAAGGCAAAAAGATGTCTAGATAAAATGTATAGGTTTAGTAGAGTTTGATTCATAGCAGTGTTTGATCAAACAAGCAACATAAAGCTGGTCACGATTGATATCAATGATCGATCTAGTCGATAGGGTAGATAGGTCGATGAGACTTGTCGGGAACTCTCTTGAAGATCAAGACGAAAGGTGAGGGTTCAAACTCGATAAAATGAAAGCTAAGGGATCAAACTTAGTATTTAAAGTCAAGGATATGGAATCGAAATTTAGGCAAGTCTCATGATGACCTAAACTGATTACATATACCTTGTGTAGAAAGTCTAAGTTCCATAAGTTGGATGATGTTTGGAACTTAGTTATAATTAAAATGATGTAATCTAACTTCACAAATAAAAGTTGGATAAAAGGAATCAATTGCATTATATTTCTGAGACAAAAATATGATGTTCGAGATCGATTGGTATTACAATGATGATGAACCTGCTTGATATATACCTCGATTAATTCAAGATTATTGGAAGATTACATGGATAAGGACGACCAACTACCTCGACTTATCAAGCAAATCAAAGGCTGAGATTAAAAAAGCGTTGGGATGATTTACATTCTTATCCATTGGATACAAGTCAAAGGGTGGGCGATCGCCTTTGTCAAAAGTAATCTGACAATGTCGATCCCCATGAATAGTGATGAATCGCGAGCAGATGGGACAAAAACAAGGAACGGTCACATTTGAATTTCAAACACAAGTCACATGCATTCCCACCTATATAAATAGAGGACTTTCAACTCGGAGAAAATGGGATGATTTTTGGAAGAAAAATTGAGATAAACTTCAAGCAATAATATCGAAATGAAAAACACCTGTTGAACTTACTTGAGCATAAGGTCACTTGATCTAAAAATCTTCAAGTGTATTACAGATTCTAGCCGCATCAAGCATACACACTTGAAGATCGCAAAGTCTTGATTACATCATCCTAATCAAGCTCTTTGCAAATCGAATCATTTACTTGATTCAATCTTTATTTTATAAAGAACCTCTTGAAGACAGTGAAGCATCGGTTTGGTGTGAAAGATCGTTGTTTGTGGTGGAGCTGGTGAAGAGGCAATTCTACCCTTCAAGGACCAAAGTGGAAGACTCGGAAAAGCAATCCTACTGTTCCCGATTTTGGTTTGTGAAGCCATAGTTATTGGTGAAGGACAAACAACTTAGGAATCTTTGTAATGAGATAACTCAAAGATCTCTACAGTGAATTTCCTCCAACATCACGGAGAAGAGTGGACGTCTGAGGATTACATCACCTGGAACCACTATAAAAATCTCTATTTGCTTACCGCACTTAAATTTCATTTTAGTTTTTATCCATATCAACTCTCTTTGAATCTAGCAAATCAAATCAAATCACACATTTGCACTCACGAGTATCCAATACTTAGTATCATATTTAACAACAAGTAACAAGGCTTAATTTTGATACTATTCCATTTGCACAAATTCAAAGACATCGAACTATCGATGAACTCTTGTTTGTCGATGACCTCTCGAAGTCTCAATGAGACTCTGAAGTATCGCAGATCTGAAGTTGCAAATTTGTTAACTCCAAAGTTTTAAGTGTTAAGTTTATTCCCCCTCCCTAAACTTAACCAAAGCCTTTTCAAGGGACCAACAAAATTGATAAATAACTTATTCTCAATCTGATTAACGGTTGATTTTCTCTTTATTTATTCTTCTCTGATTTTTCTGTATGGCCTTTCAATTAACTGAATTTCTTTCATTTTGCCGGATAATCTATAATCAAGGTGATATATTTTTTTTGTGGGGTCTCTCAATAGCCGTTTCAAGGTTTGTTTACATCCAACCCCTATCTTTATTTATTTGATTAAGCATTTGATGTTTTTGTTCATTGGTTCCAATATGTGCCTTGCCAAATGGCCGAATTGCAATTGTAAGTTTTTTTTTGTTTTTTTTGTTTTTTTTTTGTTTTTTTTGTTTTAGATTTTATCTGATTGATTAAGTATTTGTTATTTTTGTTCCAAAACTGACAATTTTATATCAGATGTTCTTAAAAGTTCACTGCCTTTCATCCTCTTTGTTTTAGTAAATGATAGGGGTCCGACTGATTTTCTCCTTATTCATTCTTCTCTGATTTTCTGTTTGGTCTCTCAATTGACTGAATTTCTTTCATTTTGCAGGGTAATCTATATATTTTTTATGGAAAATTAGAGATAAGGACACAATCAAATATTTTTAAGAATGGACAACTACATATTTTTTATAGGGAGAAGGACAATCGCGTAATTTTATAGCGAGAAGGACAAACAGATGAATCCCGAAAATCAGTGAATCTCCTAGTGAATCCCGAAATCGGTGAATTTCGATAGTGAATTTCGACGAGTGAATCCCGAAAATTAGTGAATTTCGACGATGAATTTTGAAAAATAGTGAATTTAAACGTTAAATTTCATCGATGAATTTAAATAATGAATTTTTAACACAAGTGAATTTAATACGATGAATAAATAGTTTTGTCGCTTTATGCAAAAGTTTCAAAAAACTGTCCTTCTACTCAATTGATGAAATATTTCTGTCCTTCTCCCTCATTCCCCCTATTTTTTAATCAAGGTGATTTTTTTTTGTAGGGGATCAATAGCCGGTTTGTTTACCTTCAACCCCTATCTTTATTTATTTGATTAATCATTTGATATTTTTGTTCATTGGTTCCAGTATGTGCCTTGCCAAATGGCCAAATTGCAATTGTAAGGTTTGTTTTTTTTTTTTTTTTTGTTTTAGATTTTATCTGATTGATTAAGCATTTATATCAGATGTCCTCTTTGTTTTAGTAAATGATATATTATCATGTATGAAATTATGCGTGATGCAACATTGCCTTGCCGAATTGTTGTTTAAAGGTTTGTTTTTTAGTTCTACATGATGGATTTTTTCGTTTGATTCTATCCGATGGATCAAGCATTCGATAATTTTGTTTATTGGTTCTAAAACTGATGATTTTAGATGCGTGGATCAGAATAAAGCAAGAAAGGCAATAAATGTGGATAAACAAATGTTGTAAGCTTGCAAGAGAGGATCGCAGAGAGGAAGAAGAATATTGATGTCAATATTGACATGATCTAATCACGAAAATAAAGGCATAAAATAACAACATAACAATTCAAAAGGAAGAGTGAGAAAGACATTTAAGGGAGTTGAAGAATAGCAACCCGGATGAAATTGTTATGGTTGAGAGATTATATGGAGAGTTAATGTTGATTGTTCTCTTCTTTAATGCGTTGATTTTTTTTACTTGACTTGCCTATTTTCTCCCGGGTTTGGATTGGATTCTAGAGATTTCCTAAAAAAATGAATGGATTTGCATTAAATGTGTGATTTTATTTTTATTTTTATTTTTGCAATGAATTAAACGTGTGATTTTGTCTATGTTTTAATTTGAAATTTGAAATAGTTCTTATAGTTGAGGGATTATAAGGAGTGATTTATGCATTGATTAAGGAGAATTTTTATTTGAAATTTGAAATAAAAAAAATTTGTTATGGTTGAGAGATTATACGGAGTGAATTGATGTTGATTGTTTTCTTCTTTAATGCGTTGATTTTTTTTACTTGACTTGCCTATATTCTCCTGGGTTTGGAGTGGATTCGAGAGATTTCCTAAAAAAAAGAATGAATTTGCATTAAATGTGTGATTTTATTTTATTTTTGGATTGAATTAAACGTGGGATTTTTTCATGTTTTAATTTGAAATTTGAGAAAAAAAAAAGAGGAAGAAATAGTTCTTTTGGTTGAAGGATTATAAGGAGTGGTTTATACGTTGATTAAGGAGAATTTTAATTTGGAATTTATAATTTAAAATAAAAGAAATTGTTATAGTTGAAAATAAGTCCAGCTACACTTTTTTCACCGGAATGCAAGGTTTTTTTGTGGGTGGTTTTTTTTCAGTCATTAACATAAAACACGCGTTTCTTCTTTTATCATAAATGTAGAATTAAAGTTCTCATGTTTTTGTTTTGGCTTCAACCCATACCTATTTTTTCTTAATGTTTACATTCAACCAATGCATCTTAGTTTGCTTTAAATGCTTTTGTTTAAATATATTAATCCATAGGAGAATGTAACCTTCTCTTAGTTGTTGAGTTTATTGAAATTAACTTGATGTTTAAATGTTCATCTATTTTTGTAGGGTCATAAAGTAATTAACGTTCAGAAGTTGATTGCAATGGTGTACCATATCCATGCTATTCTCAAGTGAGAGCTTGGGTGTAGTAGAACATTTTAGTGAAAAGATGATATGGGGTGGGGGTTTGGTAGTGGGTGGTGGGGACGGGTGGTGGTTAGGTAATTTGATATTGTGGTGTATGTATATCATACCAATTGTTGTCTTATATTTTAATGATTTGTTGGATATATAATATTCTTGATGTGTAATGATTTTCATTTGATATATATTTGAGAATATCAACATCATATATTAATTTACGCTGAATGTCCAAATTTATTATTTATTTCATAAACTCAAATAACCCCATGCAATGCACGGGTTTTAGGCTAATATATATATATATATATATATATATATATATATATATATATATATATTGTACTCCTACTCTCAACCAGACAAGCCTCCCACGTACTCCATAACAATTTTAGGACAATTAACATTTCAAAAAGGAAAAGTTTATTTGGACAAAAATATGAAAACTACCATTACATTTAAAATTTTAAAATAAAAAAAGGATTGGATTTGAGCAATCAACATTGTGAGCACATTTAAACGGAAGGTTTTTTACATTACAAAGACTTGGTAGTAGGGCTGAGTTAGGGTTGGGTTGGGTTTTTACATAGTATAAGTCGGGTTTGTTCAAGAAAAAACTAACCCAAACCAAGCCAAATGACTATAAAACCCAATGGGTTGGTCCGGGTTGGTTTCGGGTTGGTTTGGGTTGAGTTTCGGGTTTTCATCCATAAAACATGCATCTATAACAAAACTTTTATGCTATAAAATTCACACACATGCATATATCCAAATTCGAGTTCCATGTCTTAAGTTCATAAAAAATAATCGTTATAGAAACCACTTTTTTAAGAAAGAAAACGTTAAAATTTGATAATTAAGAGTCCAACAACATATAAAGATAATAATTAAAACCAATAATCATACATAAAAATACATACGCGATTCTTTTTTTCCGAAGAAAGGTCAAAAATTGTTGATCAAAAACTCGAAAATGAAGTGGTATCAGATGATATGATAACTACATTTTACTTTGGGCGTGAATGCATGCCTACATACATATATATATATATATATATATATATATATATATATATATATATATATATATATATATATAAGAAAATTAGGATAATGATACAATCAAATATTTTAAGTAACATGACAACTACATATTTTTTATTAGGGAGAAGGACAATCGCATAATTTTTATAAGCGTGAAGGACAAACAATGAATCCCGAAAATCGAATGAATCTCCCAAGTGAATCCCAAATCGGTGAATTTTGACGGTGAATCCCAAAATTAGTGAATTTCGATAATGAATTTTGAAAATTAGTGAATTTCGACGATGAATTTAAGCGATGAATTTAAACAAAGAATTTGAACACAAGTAAATTTCGACAGTGAATAAATAGTTTTGTCCTTTATGCAAAAGTTTCAAAAGACTGTCCTTTTACTCAATTGATGAAATATTTTTGTCCTTCTCCCTCATTGCCCCTATATATATATCGGGTTGGGTTGGATCAACCCGAAAGAAAATAAAAAAACCAAACCAACCCAAAATGTTTTTGGTTCGGGTCAAAACCCAACCCAAAATATTTGGGTTTCAAGTGTTTTGGGTTTTCGGGTTGGTTTGGTTTGGGTTTTGGGTTGGATTGGGTTCATCGGGTTTTCTGCTCAGCCCTACTTGGTAGTTTGGTTGCCTTTTTTTTCGTCCTCATCATTTAACTGGGAAAATTCAGGTTTAATACAATGGGAAATTAGGGATAAGGACACAATCTGGAATATTTTTAAGTAACAGGACATCTACATATTTTTTATAAGAAGAAGGACAACTGCATAATTTTTATAGCGAGAAGGACAAACAGTGAATCCCGAAAATCAGTGAATCTCCCAGTGAATCCCGAAATTAGTGAATTTCGACAGTGAATCCCGAAAATCAGTGAATTTCGACAATGAATTTTGAAAATTAGTGAATTTCGACAGTGAATTTCGGCAGTGAATTTAAACAGTGAATTTCGAACACAAGTGAATTTCGACAGTGAATAAATAGTTTTGTCCTTTATGCAAAAGTTTCAAAAAACTGTCCTTCTACTCAATTGATGAAATATTTCTGTCATTCTCCCTCATTCCCCCATAATACAATTGCAAGCGTAGTGCTGTTAACGAGCCGAGCCGAGCCGAGTAGCTCATGTTCAAGCTCGAGCTCGTTTGTAATTGGGTAGGCTCGGCTCGGCTCGTTAACACAAACGAGCCTAAAAGCCTGTTCGAGCTCGAGCTCAAGCTCGATATGAAGCTCGCGAACAGGCTCGAACTCGAGCTCGGCTCGTTCAATAGTATGTTTTTTAAAGGGAATGATTTTTTTATATCCAATATATCCATTATTCAACCCAAAATAATCGTTTAATCAAACATTCACAAAATATTTGTTATTTGTTAAATTATTTATGTCCATATATTCCCACAAAAAAATTTATGAGTATATATGATTTATATTTATTATTTATATTATATATTATATAAGTTCGCGAACACTAACGAGCATTCACGAGCAGGCTCGTGTTCGCTTGTTTAGTAAACGAGCTAGAGAACCCGATCGAGCTCGGATCGATAGTATAAATGAACGAGCTCAAACGAACTTAAACGAGCCGAGTTCAAGCCGAGTTCGTGAACGCTCAGTTCGTTCGGCATCAAGTTTACTACACCACTTTTCCCTATTCTCTACCCTATACCCACTAAAAACGGGTACCGCTAATGCCAAAGCATTCATGCTAATTCCAGAGCATATTCCCTTAAATGCCCCTACATTTTCTTTTTCCTAATTAACTCCACTTTCGTTGTTCTCCGTCCTTATAAACGCAATTGGTCAAATGCCGCTTTTCTAAATTCTCTTTTTTTTTTTTTTGAAAATGTTATAAATTCAATTAATAGCATTTTTCTCTTAAAAAAGAATAAAAAAAATATTAGCATTTTAAATTTCCGTTTAACTTTTCTCAACCTAAAAAAAAAAAAAAAAAAAAAAATCGCTTCGCTATTTGTTTTTACGGAATGGAATAAATGAAGACGAGTTCTATTGGCGCAACATTTTTATTATTGACATTTTTTTCGTTATTATTTTCATTTACTTCCCCACACCACACTGCCAAATCATTTTTTGGCATCACCGTACACGCGTCAAAACCACTGACATTGCATTCGCTAACAACATCAGTGGGTCTAACGTTTTTCACCAATAATACAATTATAATTATAATATCAGTGCCACTGACGTTAGGATTGAAAACCAACGACAGTTCCAGTAGCGCTTGTACCAAAAAAAAACGCTATGATCCCAAAAGTAATTTCTAGAGTGTCAGGAGTCATGGTGCCGTAAGTAAATTCGTAGTGCCGATAAAAGCCGCCAAAATCAATTCCCTGATTGCTGCTAGCTGCCGTACTTATTTTTTTAGGCTTTATTGTTAAAAAGGACAAAATAAGAGTGAAAATGTGTAAAAAAGAACAGTGGAATTTTTATTGGGTGAAAATGACAACCAAATGAAATGGAATAGTAGATTCCATCAGAAAGAGCAATCAACCAACAAAACAGTATTTTGAGTAACAAATGTTGGAATTGTCCTTTAACACATGATTTTGTTTCCACTGTCCTTAATCCTAATTTTCAACTTTTTTTTGTCCTTTATTACCACTCCCCCTTTTTTTTATTGGTTAAAACCTTTTTTTTTCAATCACTTAGATAATGTTGAAATAAGATTCTTTAGTTTGTTCCTAGCAATTATAAGATGTAGTGATAGAATAGTAAATATTTGTATGCCAAATTTAAAATATTAATACAAAATGATATCATTGTTTTTTGAGAAAACAAAATGATATCATATGTATTTCATTCATTCATTATTACTTCTCAAAAACTTTTAATATCAATTGAAGAAATATAGTATGACAATTATATACATGTTATTGATGTAAAAAAAAATATTAAAATGATGATGATAACCAGTCAAAAAATATATAGTCTACAAGAAGAGTCAGACTCTGCAGCACGACCCGAGCCAAATTTCGGATTAGTCGGACCAGTTGGTTCCGGATCTTGGAGGCTTTAAGCAAAAAAAAAAAAAAAAAAAAAAAAAACATTATATATATATAATGTGACGGTATTATAATGCATCATATTTTTTAAGATGAAGGTTTTTTTTTCTCCTGTAATGTTACATAAAAAATCACATATAATATTTAGTTTGACATGCAAATCTTTATTATTCTGATATTGTATGTATTTTACTAACTTTGAAGAAATCCTAGTAGGAATAATATTTAACTGAATCATCTACAAAATTAGATTTCATGTTTTGAAAATCCTTAACAAAATTAGTATGGTGTACTCCCCTCAAAAAAAATTAGTAGGGTGAATTCATTTTTCATTCAGTGAAATTGCATTTTTTTTTTCTACGTGGAAATAGAGTAGCAACAAAAGAAAGAAAGAAAATGAAAAGGCATGGAATGTTATGGCGTGGGACCAACTGCATTTATAAGGATGCAGAGGAATTAATTATCAAAGGTTAATGTAAGGTGAGGGTAATTTTGGAAATATGCTCTGGAATTAGCATCTCAGCTCTGGGATTAGTGTTACCCACTAAAAACACATGCGTTTCATCATTTTTTTTTTGTGTGTATCAATAACCATTCC
Source organism: Gentiana macrophylla (assembly GCA_026214975.1). Classification (NCBI taxonomy): domain Eukaryota; kingdom Viridiplantae; phylum Streptophyta; class Magnoliopsida; order Gentianales; family Gentianaceae; genus Gentiana; species Gentiana macrophylla. Next base: position 23,872,890 of record CM047815.1, on the reverse strand, counting down.
TTTTATTTTCTTCTTCTTCTTTTTGATTTTTTTTTTTAATTCTTAAGGTTGGACTACCTTTTTAAATTTTAATGTTTATAATTTTTAAAAAATATGCAACCTAATAAGAAGATTAATAAATCAATAAATAATTTTATAAATAATCTTTTCCGTATTTTTGTATCAAGTGAGACAATTTTTTTTTACTAAATACTGATATCTTTATTTATTTTGACAAAATATCTAGAAATAAAAATTCAACATCACTAAAGCACCGTTCATTGATTAGGATTTTTATGTTTTTCTACGTAAGCTTGCCCTCATTATTTCAAGAGCATCAATGACGTGGGTTAAAGTCTTTTTCACTACATAACTGTTGCTTCAGTTCATTGAAAATATATACCAAGATGTGAGTTCCGGACTGAGCTGAACTTGCACCATGTCGGTGGTACTAACTGGAGATTATCTTACTTTGAACATATCATATGAGACAGTGGGCGACCTATACCATGTCGGATGTATTACGAACGTCCGCATTTTCGTAATAACCACTTTGTTGAGGTCAAAGTATGTCCAATACCCGATGTGGTACTAAACTCGTTAGGACCGTTTTACTTAGAAGACACAAAGTGTGTCTTTGAGCGCCATATGTATGAGGTCGGGTCATAGCCACGTCATTGACGCTCCTGAAAAAAATAGGGCAAGTTTGCGTAAAAAACATAAAATCGTAATCAACTGACAGGTGCTTTAGTATTATTGTATTTTCATTTTTAGATATTTAGTGAAAATAAACAAAGATTCCAGTATTTAGTGGAAAAAATTATTAAAAAAAAGAACTTGCCTCACCTGATACAAAACTATGGAAAAGATGATTTATAAATTTATTTATTGATTTTTCCTTTTGAGGAATATTTATTGATTTATTAATTTTCTTATTAGGTTTGCATACTTTTATAAAAAGTAAATGAAACATTAAAAAGGCAGTCAAACCTTAAGTAAAAAAATTACAAATTAAAGAAGAAGAAAAAAAAGGAACGATTAATATTTTGTAAATAAAATATTTAGTAAAAAAAAAGTCAAATGTGTTTGTGTCATGATCAATGAGAACTAATTGAATGAGAAACTTAAATTTATTTTTGTGCTTCTGAAAAAGAGGAAATAAAAATTGTGTAACCATCCATTCCGTATATATAAAGATGGTATGGGTTTCGTTTAACCAGCAAAACAATTCAGTTTCAAAAAGTAAAAGTAGACACGGACTTCTTACAAAGGAAAAAAACCGTCGAAAACCAATGGCAAAATGTGAATTGATCAAGGCTTTTTGTTCTTGCTTTTGTCAGAAATGGTGATTAACACCATAAAATGAATTTATTAACAGTATTAAACTCAATAAGATTGAACCGAGAATCAAGAACAACGAACTTCCATTGAAGTTATTTGAATACGCATTTTGGCAGGAAAACTCATTCACAAAGATGATGGAAAATTCTCTCGAATACAAGTTATTTCTTTCTCATTGACTTCCTATCTGTTATCCTGCATCTATATATACACCATTGAATCATTTAACCGTTATGTAACAAACTTCTAACCGACTATAAGCTTCTCTCAGTTGGGTGCTCGACGTAATGTCCATATTAGCAATCCAACTTCTATCCTGAGCTTATTATTGTTTCAACACCCCGTCACCCCCCTCAAGCTGGAATGGATGATCCAGTGCAGCTTGCAATCCAACTTCTATCCTGAGCTTTGGTTATCTTGATCTGCATATATGTTCTGGTTAGGAAAACGGGGTAAAAGTTTGTCAAGAGTGCTCCTGTCCACTGGTTTGGTTAGAATATCAGCCAAATTGTCTTCAGTCCTTACTGGCATTGGTTCCAAGACTTTGGTTTGTTATTTTTCCCATACAAAGTGGCAATCAAGTTCTATGTGTTTGGTACATTAATGGAAAATTGGGTTTTCCGCTATGTACATTGCACTCTTGTTATCACAAAATAAGGGAACAACCTGTGGATGATTGATGTGAAAATCTGTTGGAAGATAAAGCAACCACTGTATTTCACAGGCAGTGACCGTCATAGCTCTATATTCTGCCTTAGAAGAGCTCCTACTGACCACTTCTTGCTTCTTGCATTTCCATGAAACCAAAGCATCCCCTAAGAAGAGAGCATATCATGTGACAGATCTTCTTGTAATGTGGAATCTGCCCCAATCAGTGTCTGAAAAGGCTGTTAAAGTAAATGATCATGTACCGGGAAATAGGATGCTTTTTCTTGGAGCCTTTTTCAAATACCTAAGGAGTTTATGAGCTGCTGCAAGATGTTTTTCTGTAGGATGAACCAAAAACAGGTTTAACTGTTGAATGACATATGCTATATTTGGTCTAGTATTACCTAGATGGATCAGCTTGCCTACTAAACTTCTATAGTATGTGTTGTTTGCAAGAGGTGGTGAATCTTACTTTTTAAGAGTTATAGCATGATCCATTGGGACAGAAGAAGGTTTTGCCCCTAAATACCCAAATTCTGTGAGCAAATCTTGGCAGTACTTCCTCTGATTCATTACGATTCCTTTTCTTGATCTAGCAACTTCAAAACCTAGGAAATACTTGAGCTCTCGTAAGTCTTTAATGGTGAATGCATGATGGAGTAAATTTTTGAGGTCTTGTATGGCTTGTAAATCAAGACTTCCCACTATGATATCATCCACATAGACAAATAATGCCACAAAATCTGTTACCGATCCTTTTGTAAAAATAGACTATGGTCATTTTTAGAATGATTATAGCCAGCTTAATTGGATTAAGGTTTGTGTGGGTTTAGCATTCCACTATCCTCTGGCTTGTCTTAGACCATATAAGGACTTATTCAGTTTGCAAACTGAACTTGGAATCTGTGTTTGTTGTCCTGGAGGTAGTGTCATATATACCTCTTCATCTAAATCACCTGTTAGGCATTTTATGGTTCGTAGTTAAAGTGTTGATTAATTTTCAAATTCCCCGTTTTAGAGTTTAAATCTTTTAAGGTGTCCTTATTATTACTTATATTATATCCGGTGTCATTAACCGGCCCTGAAGCTACATGCTTACATAAAAGGGCAATATCTTGTATTACAGGTATTTTGTTGTAATAATGGATTATAACTCCTTGTGCACTAATATGTGATGACACATTAATCGTAAATAGGTGTACCTATTAAATGTGAATCCCTTCGACGACAATTTTGTCGTTTTGCTATTTTTTATTTTTTTTTCTGCGCAAAGTGAACGACGTAGTCTCGCTCTGTCACAGATCATTACGTGTCCCCTGTATGTCAATCGGTGTATTCTTCGTGGCGTCCCAGGCAATGGTCGCGTTGCTGTGATTGACAGATCAGCACTCCTTTGTTGATGATATACTTGAACGAACGGTAGCCTCTGGAATTGGGTTTCCAAGAAAAGAAATTAACAGCAATCCATGTATGAATCAGGTTTTGGTCTTCTTCATTCCTTATTGTGTGATTTCATTTATTTAATTCGGGCTTAATCTATGGAGTAGTAATCACTGTAGAAAATCAATTGGCCGTTCGAATTTCTTTTGGTTACAGCTAGGGATATTGAATAGGCAGCTTTGATTCGTATTTCTCTTGCTTTATTGGCGTTTGGGAAGAAATGTTTTCGAAGCATACCGATTGTATTTTGTTTATGTGTTACTTTGACGTTGTTTTCTTTCTCCCTTCTTCTCTAAGGGTTTTGCACTGTGCATGAGTCTGTACCTTGGGTTATTTTTAATTACAGAGTTTTTGCTATTTTTTGAAAATTCAAGGAATACATGACTTTATCAATCTTTAGGTAATGAACACAATTTTTTGGTTATATAAAGTCAAGTTCTTGGATTCATGTTCTTCCAAACTGTGGTTATTGCAAGAATTCTTGGTGCATCTCTCGTTGTTCCAATTTTGCAGGTTAATGTTATTTGGGGTGATAAAAGGTTTGTTTCTTTCCTTCTTTGTTTATTGATTTTTGTTCTAAATATTCCCCTTCTCTTGTTTTGATTTCCTCTACTATATTATATATAACTATTTGTTCTTTGCTTTCACTTTTGAATATCATTCATTGAGTTAATATGAGATATCTAGGTGTGAATTTGGTAGGGACAGGATGTGTTTGTTGTAGGGAACTAATTGATGTTCATGTTTATTTTTTTTTATTGTTGCAGTGAGTTCTCTCATATATTTGACTTGGATCATTTGAAGAATGTTTTGGCAAATGATGTTCGGATTGTGTCATCACTTCCATCTACCTATTTGATGACAAGTCCAGTAGAGAAAAAACAAACACCTGTTAATGTTTCTCCTCAATGGATTTGTTCAAGATACCTTAGAAAGGTAAGAAGTCATTGTTTTGCTATGCTTTTCTTGGTATTGATTAATCTAGAAATATTTGGATTCCGGCTTCATTTGTGCAGGTGAATGGGTTTCATGTTCTGTTCAGCTGGAATGCCATGTTATTGTACAAAATAACTCTACACTCTGTTTTTTCCTGTTCATCTAAAAAATTGTATGTTAAATTCAATATCACAATAGTTGTAAAGTCAGTGCATAACTCACGGATACGTCTGAGACTATAAAACAACTTTTTTTGACAAGTGTGCAGAGGAGCTCTTGCATAGCATAGCCACAGTGTATATTAACACTGTGAAATGTGATTATTGAAGGCAAGAAGAAAATTTCAAGACAGAGTGAAGGCCAACCGTGCAACGCACGGTTCGCTCCCCTAGTCTATATTATATGAGAAGGCCTGATGTATAGTTGATCCAAGTCCATCAGCTTTTATTAGGGCATTCACACCAGAATCACTATTTTTTATCCCTAAAATAATAGAAAATAATGCGTATCCCTATTTTACAACATCTCAATTCAAAACACTCCACAGCAGCATCCCTATCTTTATCCCTATAACATTTCAAATACTATTAAATAATATATATTCTATCTCACAACCCTATTCGTATACATAAAATATTTATTATTTCGCTCTAGGAGCATCCCTATCCTTATCCCTATAATTTTTAATAATTAAATATGTTTATGGACTTGAATAGTGCATCCTCACAAGTAAGGATGCACTGTTCATATCCCTAAAAATAAATAGGGATAGAGACTCTATTGTGGAAGCTATTTGGGGTAAACTCTATTTTTTATCTTCATTTTATGGATAGGGCACCATATAGGGCTTTTGCTATGAATACCCTTAAGAGTAATCTGCCAGGATTTTCGTTTGGGCTTGATAAATTGTCTAGCCCATCAGCCAGCTCGTTTTAATATCCATCAGCTTGGCCCACCCTCATTATTCATATAAACTAATACCCTAATATTCTCTACACACCTAATTCATTTACATTATTTGGCTGCCTTTACACCCTTTCCAGAAAATCCTCCGTCATTCTCTCTGCTCTAAGGGGCAGTCCATTGACAGTAACATTGGTCAAAGTTAAGTTGTTTTGTTCCCTGTTTTACCCCTCTGTTTGGCGTGCTGAATCATTGAAGGAATTCACTGATTCTTCAGTGGTCCTGCTCTGTGTCTTTGTATGTGCTTGGCCTGCTCTTTTTTTTGTTATAATTATAATTTGATACAATTTTGCCTTGCACTTGTTTCTGTTGGTGCACTTATTTGCTGATTTCTTGTGCACTTAATCCTGCTGCACTGTGAGCACATTTTTAGCTGATGTTCTTGGCCTGCTGTTAAATGCCAAACCTCATCTATAGAGAGTCATTCTTTGTGCATTATTTGCTGCACCTGCTGCATAAACCTGTTGTTTTGTCCCTTGAAAAAGGCTGTTTGGTTTATCTACTAAAAGACATATGTGGTGGGGAAATTGGTAAATCAAGCCACTGTAACGTCTGACATTTAATTTCAGGTCAAGCAGGTTCTGACATTTTTTTTTCAGGTTCCTCGTCCAAATATGGACGGTTTCATCCAAATACAGTCAAAACCGTCCATGTTTTGATACATTTCGTCCCAATACATTGAATGGCCAAAATGGACTGAAACCGTCCAAAATTTAGACGCACCGTCCAAATTGTGACGAATTCCCTCCAAAGTTGGACGGTGCGTCCAAATTTTGGATGGATTCCGTCCATTTTGTCCAAAACCCTAAAACAGTCCCAATTTGGATGGTATCATTTGATCTCTTCGTCCAAATAGAGGACGCACTGTCCAAATTTGGACGGAAACATCCCTTTTGTAACCCTTATTTTGTCTTCTTTACTCTTTTCACCTACTCTTTCAGCCTCTTGTCTTCACCGTTCCATCACACAAAAAAATCACCATTACAACACCAAAAATTCACCATTGATACAAAAAAACAATACCGGGTTTTGAGCTGCGTTGTTTTATTTCATCGGAGTTGTATTTTTAAACAAATGGGTAAGCATTTACTTAGCATTTAAGTTTGAATAAATTTATTTATCTTGTTTGTTTTTATTGTTAATTGTTCAGATGAATATAGTATTTTAACGTTATAAATTTTCCATTTTTAGCCTAGTGTAGTATGTGCATTATTAGGGTAGAGAAATGATTAATTTTGATGATATATTTCGATAATGGAATTGATATTCGATGGATAATTAGGGTAGTCAATGATACATTCGGTGGAATTGATATAATGGAATTTTTTATTTTGGTTGATATATTTTGATGATATATTTGGATAACGATACATTCTTATTTTGGTTGATGTCAATGTGATGGGTTTTGTATTACGTATTTTGTGATAGTATTAGAACATCGCTTGAAATTATCGGTAACAAGTATGTTAACGTAAAAAATTGAAACAAACGACAAATTAATGTTGTTTGAAAATACAAAAACGAATATCTCGAATCGAATTCGCACTCGCTTCGCTATAGCCTTGGGAGTGTCTATACCAAATATAATCGAGATAATCAATTAACGACAGCAATAAAATAAGATTTTTAATGTTAATAATACAAAATCAATATACATTAACTTACTATAAACAAGATGGAATTCGAGTTAGATAGTTTTTCACAATGTAATTTCTAGTTTCAAAATTAAAAATCAAATAACTTACTATAATCGATCTCAGGCTCCATAACCGATGCCTGGCTGGTGTCAGTAGCAGCCCCTGTCGTAGCCTCGGGAGTATCTATACCAAATATAATCGAGATCATCAATTAACGATAACAAACAATAAAATACCTATGTTAATAATACAAAATGCCTATTAGATCGTCGGGGTCGAAGGTTTACGGAGGAGGACTATCATCGGAGGCAGCTTGTCCATCAAAACGAACAGGCTCGGGTGTCGTGAATCCAACAGCCTCGGCGGTCTGCATAGGAGGGGTTTGTTGATCAGGCCTCTCCACTTTTAGTGTCGAAGTAGACTGTGGCTGGTTGGCCGCTCCACGTTCAGTGCCACTGAAAGGCCCCAACCAATCACTTCTTGGACCCTATAATTCAAATGACCGGTATTTCGTTACGACGGGTGCCGGATTACCAGCCTATTAATAATTCAAATTCGTGTGTTAACGATATAAATACGACTGTCAAATTCGTATGTGCAAGATAATTCATACATGTCTCAGTGTCGAAGTAGACTGTCTACTGTGTTGGATCTTTAACCAATCGACAAATTTTGCATGTTCAGCTCTAAAATATCCCAAATCAGCCTTCATATTGTGTTGTTCAGCTCTCATGCGTTCCACCTCACCCTTAAATTCAGCTAACCCACGCATCGTTTCACTTAACTGAGCCTTCGCATCTCCTAGCTCGGAATTAGTCTTTTGTAGCTCGGTCTTTCAATCTCTTAACTCGGAGTTGGTTTTATCCAACTCAGTCTTCATAACACTCAACTCTGAGTTAGTTTTTTCCAGCTCTTGTTGGATGATTTGAGTAATTACTGGCCTCAGTGCTTCCACCTGCACATTTAGGGTTATAGTGACATCGCCTTGCAGGTTTGCGGAGGTAGACGCATAATTTGTATGCCTCGACTGTCTACGTCGAGCGTCCTCTTCATCAAATTCGGGACACTCACATTCTATGGCATGACCAGAGGCTCGGGACGGTGTGTTTCTGACGGGAGGGACCGGTAATTGACGAGGTAGAGCCGTAACATCCGCCGCCGGCAACCCTAGAGAAATTACATACTCTCTATCTTCTGGGGTACTCAAAACATCATCAGGCATTCCTACCTGAATATATGAAAAAAACACGGTTTTAGATACAATATAATTAAAATGTGGATTGATAAAAATGAAAATACGAAACTTACCCATACAACAAACTCTGTGGAGGCCAGTTTATCGTAATACACCCTGCCGTTCGAACACCGCCATCTCAGCATGATAGGATGATCGTTCTCATGTCCCTCTCTCAAAGATGCGTATCTCCCCTTCTGAACGATGGCTGGAATGGCATGAAAAGCCCACACCTGTAAGGCATATAGACAATCAGATAACGTTGGCTGAAGCGCCTTCGCATCCCTTTTCGGCCCAAGTAACTGTAGGTGTTGTACTTGTTTATGCCAGTTCCACATGAAGTTAGTAAAGAGATACTCCCCCATGGATAAGTTCTGACCTGTTCTAGGTCATCGACGATATAAAATATATGGCTCGGTATTACACTTCCTGGGTCTTGTCCGATTAATAAGCCATAAATAACATACACTAAAGCCATCCGATATACGGTTTCCTTGTCGCATTGCTAAGATTTTTGTCAACGTGACAGTCCCGGTGCACTTTCTTAGTTCACAAGGCTCATCAAAACACCTTGAGACTGCATGCATTTGAACGTTTGCATCTCCAAATCTATACCCCATTGTCATTGCAAACTCTATTTTGCTAAACTTTACTCTTTTCTCGCCAATCTTAAAATGAAGTTCGTCGGCGCGGTCGGGATAAACCATTTGGAAATACAAGAATGTTATTAGCCGTCCTTTGTACGCCCAGGCTTCACGATACCATCTAATAAACTGACCAAACACTGATGCTTCCAATCTAGTTAACAAGGTACCATTGCCGTCAGTATATAGCACCAACTCGGATTCTAGTTTTTCATAGATTCTTCTTTCTGAATGGAACCTCAATTAATTTGGTATCAAACACCTTATCACGCGGATGAATATATTCTCCGTGTGCCCCAGCTGTGGAAAGCTCCGATTGATTATAAATACACATGATTATTTAATTGCAAAAAGTAAAAAAATTGCAAAATATATACACACACACACACTTTATACTACATACACTATACTATATATATATATATACACTGTGTACTATATATATATATATATATATATATATATATATATATATATATATATATATATATATATATACACACACTGTAACATTGCAAAAAAAAAAAAAAAAATTTACACACACACACACACACACACACACACATATATATATATATATATATATATATATATATATATATATATATATATATATATATATATATATATAAATGAGTTCATATACATACCTATTGATCCATGCTTACTTACAGACATACTACTAAAATAGTGCATCCGATCACTATTTTAGTGCACCTGTTATTGTTTGAGTGCACCTAGTTAATGAAGCGGGGAAATCTGCTATTAGGTAATACTAGAAACTCGCTCCTCAATTTGTAGTTGCAATTTGAAACAATAATTGAGTGCACTAAAATAGTGATCGATGCACTATATTTTAGTAGTATGTACTGTAAGCATGGATAGTATGGTATGTAGGGGAACTCCAACCCTATATATATATATGAACTGTATACTATATATATATATGTGTGTGTGCATGTGTTTTGACGATGTTATGATTTGATATTTTCCGTAAGTAGATGTGAAATTGATATGATTATTTTTTGGACAAAAGACAAGGGTAATATGTATAGTACATATATATATATATATATATATATATATATATATATATATATATATATATATATATATATATATATATATATATATATATATCATACTAGTTAGTATACTATATTAAAGTTGCATCTTTGGTAGTACGCTTTTTGCGACGCTTTGGTCGTCCGGCTTTAGCGACGTTTTGGTCGTCGCTATACCAAAATTTTTGTCTTTTCCGTTTTTTTTTTTTTTTTTGGTTAGGTAAAAGCGAAGTCGTATGATTTGATGCGGTGTTATCACATCAACGCCTTTATCACTAGGGTTTTTATTTGAAGCATTCAATTCTCGATTCGAGTTTCGGAAATTTTAATTGTGTTATTATGTAGTTTCTATTGGTACACTTTGAAACTCGGTTTGACTTTTGTGCACGAAGTGCATTTCGATCTTCAAAATTTTTGGTTAAGTAAAACAAAGTCGTATGATTTGGTGCGGTGCCACATAAACTACTAGAAAATAAAATATTGTAAAAATTAGACAAGGAATGAGAATGTTCATTCGATCTATGATACATATAGAGATACATAAAAATAAAAACGAGATCCAACTCCCATTTATCTTACTTATCCTTCGGTTAATTTACTTGATAAAAGATAAGAAAATGAAAATCTTCCGAACCTTTTCTTTTTTATTTCTTTTTATTAGTATTAGTTAGGGTTAAGTCGACATGAATAATATTCTACGACTAACAATTCATATATTCGAGTTTGGGAAATTTTAATTTTGTTATTATGTAGTTTTTATTGGTTCATGAAACTCTGGTTTGACTTTTTTTTGCACGAAGGTGCATTTTGATCTTCGAGATTTTTCCCCACATGTAACCTTTCTTGCACGCAACACGCAGCATATTGTCACCTCTAGAGGATGGTTTAAATGCTTTTCTAAGCATTGAAGTAGGTTTGATATCTTCTTTATTTTTGCTAAAGTAAATTTATTGCGCAGACATAAAAACTATAATCGGTGCAAGATAAAAGTGAGGCACACCGCAGCATGCATCGCACGTGGCCCCACTAGTATATATATAAAGTAAACAAGATTGTTTCAAAAAAATATTAAATAGGATTTGTATGCATGACTATATATATATATATATATATATATATATATATATATATATATATATATATATATATATATATATATATAAAGTAAATAAGATTGTTTTCAAAAAATACTAAATAGGATTTGTTCGTGTGACTATGTAAATATAAATTTTTTCATTGATGATTTTATTATTGTTATTGTCGAGCTACAGCAATTGCGCCTATTAAAGCAACTAAAAGAATTATTGAAATAAGTTCAAATGGAAGAAAAAAATCTCTTGATAAATGAATTCCAATTTGTTGACTATTAATTATCAAATCTTGCTCCACAATCTGGTTTGATCTTGTAGGCCAAAAAATTCCGTACCATGACGTATCTGGAATAGTAGTAATTAGCGAAATAAAAAGACTTGTAGAAACCATCAAAGTAATTCCATCCCCATATAAAGTAAATAAGATTGTTTCCAAAAAATACTAAATAGGATTTGTTCGTGTGACTATGTATATATATATATATATATATATATATATATATATATATAAAGTGAATAGGATTGTTTCAAAAAATAGCAAATAGGATTTGTACGTGTGTGTGTCTGTGTGTCAATATATATATAACCGAAATGTCTTATCATCTGTTTTTGTTTTTCGGAACATCGTTGTTTTGTGTTGTGTTGTGTTGTATCGAAATGGGGGGGGGGGGTAAAGAGAAGAAGAGAATATTGTTTTTACCAACGTCATAGAATACTTAATGATGACGAAGGAAACAGATGCCGGACGGAGCCGGCAGAACAGAACTTATATTTTCAATCTAACGGGTGCCTCACTTCCGAATCAGGATTTACCAGGCTGCTGGTGACAGGAAAAGAAGCTCTGTTGAGCAGACCTAATGAAATTTTCTACGAGTTACCTACCAGGAGCCCCAATACAAAGCCTGGGGATTAGGCATGACACAGCGGATCAGAATGAATCGAAAACACCCTAGGGAAAGCATGCAATTCTAAGAACTTCATCAGGCCGAGGCGTACCATGGAATTCAGTTCGAGATATTCGTTCTTGTATTTTCAAACAACATTAATTTGTCGTTTGTTTCAATTTTTTACGTTAACATACTTGTTACCGATAATTTCAAGGGGATTTATACTAAAGGCATTTTTACTCCCCGTGATCAGTCCTACTCATTGTCAAAATTAAGTCATTAGCAATACTACTATCATACTATCATACATTACACTACATTTTGAAAATAAAAATTATTACACTATCATACATATTCTCACACATAATGAATTTTACACGAACACCAATAAACAAATAAATTTACTTCTAAGAACCTCATCATACATTTAATAATACCATACATGAATTGAATTCAAATCCAACAATAAAATAATACACTATTGAACATGAAACATGAAATTCTCTAAATTATACATGAATTTTCGAATTTTACTTGAACATCAATAAACCCTAAAAATCAATAAACCAAAAACCCTTGGCTATTAATTACTTATTATTGATGTTCATACATATCCATTCGAATTGGAAACATCATACATATCATTTCGATTTCTAAAAGCATTTCATCATACATATAATCATACAATAAATAAATTCGAGTCTAAACCCTAAACCCTATAACACCGTTGAATCCCAATCGAACAAATAACATGATATTCACATAATTATGCATCAATTTTCATTGTGAAATAAACCGTAAAAAGCATGTCACAATCAAATAACAAAATTTAATAGGATTAGCCCCATGAATTCGAATCAAATAACAAAATCAAATAGGATTACCAACAAAATCAAATATAAAAAACAATAACATAATCAAAAAACGATATTGTATCTTGCTGTCAAAATCAAATAACCGTTAACACTCACATTAGGTGCTTCTAAGCTCTGAGAAGAAGAAGGATTAGCCATGGTGAAATAAAGATTGAAATGCTCTGTAAATCGTCCAAATTTGGCTGTTTTACTGTGTTTTTTCAGAGGTGTAGTTGAAATGGCTGTGAAATGAGGAAGAAGGCCTGATAAGGGTTTAAAAATGGACGTATCTGTCCAAAATGGATGTTTCCGTCCAAATTTGGACGGTGCATCCTCTGTTTGGACGAAGAGATCAAATGATACCGCTCAAATTGGGACGGTTTTAGGGTTTTGGACAAAATGGATGGAAACCGTCCAAAATTTGGACGCACCGTCCAACTTTGGACAGAATTCGTCACAATTTGGACGGTGCGTCCAAATTTTTGACGGTTTCCTTCCATTTGTTCCATTGGATGGATTGAGACGAAAATGTATCAAAATTTGGAAGGGTTGACTTTATTTGGACGAAATCCTCCAAATTTAGAGGGGGAACCTGAAAAAAAATATCAGAAACTGTTTGACCTGAAAATAAATGTCAAAGCATACTGTGGACTGATTTACCAATTTCTCATATGTGGTGCTGCTCAAGATTTTTTTGAAATACGGGTGTCTTAGTTGCTTGCTGATTTGCTGACCGTTTGTGCTCTAGATATTGTTCTAACTCTTGGTTTTAACTATCATTTCTGGTAGTCAACTGAGTGGTCAGCCTAGTGTTGATCAGCTCTGTTTTTGTACTGCTAGACTGCAGGTCTGTTGCTATATCTATTTGCTTTTTAGAATAGCCTGGTTCCCTGATTTTTCATTGTTGTATTGTTAAACTGCTTCTGAGCTTGACACATTATTCAGTAGTGAAAACAAGTCTTTAACAGCCTTTGTATCTGCATATATATATATATTTTGAATCTGTTATTCGAACTTGGTTTTGCACTTGCTGTATTCAACCTTTGTGTATCATTTTTCTAAGCATTTTTGCTTAGCTGAACCTGCGATCAAATTTGGGCATCTATCTGTATCCAAATGGTGTTGATCATTTGAGTTTGTATCATTAGTTGTTTTTGTGTATCTATTTTGAAATCAAATAACGAGCATTTAATCTAAAGTGCATCATCTAGTTTTGCACCAAGCTTGTAATGTTTCTGTGACCTGTTTTGTAACATTTTGGTTGTCAAGTGTTGTGTTTTGATCACATAGGTATTTACCACTTAGTTTAATAATTAATTTTGTCTGTGCTTCCGGGTCATAGTTAATTAGGACTAAAATTGGTAGTAACAAACTCTGAGTTATTGCATAAATCGAATTAAGTTTAAAAGAGACCGTGATCCATTCACCCCCTCTGAATCACAACTGTGCATAGATCCTAACATCACCATGTAGAAATGTTGTATTTACATCCAGTTGGTGCGAGTGCCAATTCTCCATTGCTTCCAATCCCATGAACAGCCTGATTGTAGACATCTTGGCCACTGGTGAAAAGGTCTCAATGAAGTCAATACCCTTAGTTGGGTGTACCCTTTTGCAACTAACCTAGCTTTACATCTCAATGGAACCATCTGATTTCCTCTTGATCTTGAAAATCCACTTGCAGCCTATAGGAGTCTTGCCTTTTGGTAATGATACTACTGTCCATGTATTGGACTTATATAAAGCATCTAATTCACTCTTCATGGCCTGCTGCCATTCTGGAAATTTGGCAGCTTCATTGTTTGTTGTAGGCTCCTTTTCTTTGTCAAGTGCAGTGGTAAAAGTCTTGTATGTGCTTGACACATTGTCATAGGAAACTACATTCTGGATCAGATGAGGTGCAGTGACTAGTACTCAAATTATGTTGATAATCCTTTAGATATGTGGGTGCTTTCCTAATTCTGGATGATCTTCTTGTGGGTTCCACATTTGGATTAGTGTGTTGTGTTTCTTCTGGAACTGTAATCTGAACATGTTGCATATTAGTATCTGGCACAACATCTTGTGTTGTGTTCCCCCCTTGAATAGTATCTTCATAATAGTCCTGACATGTGGTATTAGGAACCACCATAGATGGATCTGGTGGGAATGGTTTGGTGAAAGGAAACTCTAACTCATGAAATATCACATCCCTGGATACAACTATCTGTCTAGTAGCCATGTCAAGCACTATATAGCCTTTTGTGTGAGCTGCATTCGCTATATACACACATTGCTTACTTCTTGCTTCAAACTTGCCCTTGCCTTGCACATTATTACCAACAAATGCTAGACAACCAAAAACCTTTAAAGTATGATAAAGAGGAGCAGCATTATAAAATACAGAATAAGGAGTCTTATTTTTAAGCAATGGTGTAGGTGTGATATTGATTAAGTATAAAATACAGAATAAGGAGTCTTATTTTTAAGCAATGGTGTAGGTGTGATATTGATTAAGTATGCAGCATGTTGGAGGCAAAAAACCCAGTAAATCATTGAAAGGGTGGCATGAAACCTCAAAGCCCTAGCAGTAGTAATTAAATGCTGTTGTTTTCTCTCTTCAACCCCATTTAGTTGGGGTGTATGGACACAAGAAGTTTCATGGACAATCCCTCTTTCATCATAGTACTGTGACATTTGAAACTTAGTCCATTATCAGATCTTATAGTCTTAATATGTCTGTTATACTGAGTGTGAACCTATTCACAATTTTTTTTAAGTAAAGGCCTAGTTTCTGCTTTTGTGTTCATGAGAAACACCCACAAATACCCAGGGTCGGATCCACGTACCCGGGGGGGGGGGGTCACGTGACCCCACTGGATTTTAAAAAAAAAATAGTATTAAAACGATGTAGTTTTGTTGTTAAAAATGTCGTATTGTCGATAAAAATTGATGTTTTAGCCTCCGGTGACCCTACTGGAATTTTGTTTGGATAAAAGATGTAGTTTTAGACTCCGGTGATACCACTGGAATAAATTCCTGGATCCGCCACTGCAAATACCTATTGAATTCATCAACTATAGACAAAAAATAGAATTCACCATTGTGAGTACCATGTCTGTTAGGACCCCATATATCAACATGAACTAAATCAAAAAGATCAACACTAGTAGAAATTATATAAGGAAGCACAACATTTTCTGTTTAGCTAGAGGACGAATATGACATTCATTGTCTGTAGGTACGTAAAACAACGTTAGGAACATCCAATTGTTTAATGACTTTCAATCTTTGAGTGGACAAATGTCCTAATCTATATGCCATAACAATGAACTAGACATATTATTGCAAACTATAGAACCAGCAACATGTGAAGCAGATTTAGCTCTCAAAATGTATAAGCCTCTGATAAGATCAGCTGAACCAATCATCTTCTGTGTGATTGTAACATGTATCACACTACCATTAGCATTAAACACCAAATAACAGGAAGTACTAGCAATGAGCCTTCTAACAGATAACGGATTGTAAGAAAAAGCAGGTACACATAATACATTTTTAAGTGTCAGATTATCATTAAGGATTACTTCACCAATATGTGAGACAACAACATTAGTTTAAATTTTTGACAGATGTAAACTTACTCATCAGTTTAATACTGGAAACCACATGATCTGTGGCCCAGAATCAACAATCCAATCATGAAAAATACCTGACTTATCATCATTCTAGAACTGAACACTAGCAGTCATGATTGTAGGATTTTGAGCAATGGTTGTCTACTTGTCTTTTTTCCCTTTGCTACCCCCAAGCACTAAATAACGGCTGTTGTTTTTTTTTAAAGCTTTTGGGCTCCAAGTATAATCATGAGGTGAGGTGGGGTGGGGTGGGGTGGGGTGAGGGGTGTGTGAAATGTGAAATTTGGGATAAATAGGAGTTTTTCTTAATTAAAATGTGTTGTTTATCTCCTAAAAGTAATTTCAAGGAAAATAAGAGCACATATGCGCATATATCCCCTTTTTCTCCTTTCAAGCAACATATTGAAGTAGCAACATAGGAAATTCTCTCCACCAATCAGAAATTTTGTTAGCCAGATTCCGAATACCTTTCATACCGCTGTGAATGAAGTCACAGCCAGGGCGTGAATTATTCTTCCTTCAGCACTTGACCTCTTTTTAGCTCCAAATTCACCACCAATCTTCTTGTGTTCATCCGGAATCATAGGTGATATTAATATTGTAGGTTATGTCTACTAATGAGACTAGTAAAGGGGAGTGAGCTAATTGAACATATGTGATATTAATATTGTTGAATCTTGTATAAAGCATGTGTAGATTCGGTGTTTCTACTTTTTACAAGGTACATTTGTACTTACCCCGTTGTTATTGTTCCCCACCACGAGAAGGTGGTTTTGGTGTTGGTTGAGTTTGAGATCGCTAATAAGTGATTCCCGAAGTTGCAGCCATTGAAACTTATCATTATTCTTTTATTCTTTTGTATTAATAGTATAGAATCTTCCCTTTTCTTTTGTAATACATTGAGATAGCTGAACCTTCTGGTTGTAAAGTAAGAACTGTAACAGTTAAATGGATCTTAAATCTATTTGTAATAGTTTTTGGGATGTTGTTTTAGTGGCAGTCCGTATTACTTGTCGATCGTTTTAGTAATCTTTTAGCTTCCGAGTCTATAATATCATTTTTCGCTTGCTCTCTGATGTTGATGATGTTAGACTTACGTATATGATCGATTAATCTTAATTATATAAACACCGGACGTCTTTTTCTAATTAAAAACTCGGTATCCGAATCAAAGACGTCACACATACATTCGCATAAATTTCCACGATTTAAAACAATAAGCTCCCCTCAAAAAATAACAAAAAAAAAAAAAAAAAAAATAGCAGCAACAACAAGAATAAGCCAAGAAAATACAGGTGACCAAGTTAAATTTATTGTTCTTTTTACTAGAATAATGTTTGATTTGTACGATATTGGTGGAATGACAATGAATTTTATTTTTTCTAGCCGTTTTCATTAGGAGTTTGTTATTTGTATCACGTTAAATCTATTCATGCACCACTCTATGTATACACCAGTACTCTATCTATTCTGGAGCTAGCCTAAAACCAATTGTTTTGTAGGTGCATTGTAATATTTGTTCCATAACCTAAAAACAATTAGTTCTAGGTTTCAGAACCGATTTTTCCAAAGTCGATTATTTTATGACACACATATAAAGTGCTGCACGAGTGCATCGTGTTTGTTCAAATAAATGCCCTTTTAGTAGAAGTGATTGATCGATAAATGACCTTACCAATCGCTACATCATTGTTATCAATCGTTTGATCTAAAAAAGACTAAGCGCTAAATAAATCATAAATGCTTTTCATTCTTGGGCCAGTCGTCGTATTGATCTAAAAAGATTATCATGAATTGACAAAACATTTATGTCTCACACTTATATAGAGTTGAATATTCACTTCTTTTACCGATATGAGTTATCACACCTTCTTTATACTAAGGTCAATGAATCTAGACGTTTTGGATTCCAGCTGCGTAATTTCCTTTTCATAAATGGGAAAAAAATTTATTGCACATCAGGCTAATTTAAACTCTTCTATGGACCACATCCACACGACAGTTTTGACAAATCTATACGAGCCATCGTAGTACTGAAAGTAACTTTTTGCTTTTGTTTCCTTAAAAAACTTGCTTTTGCTTTTGCTTTGTTTTTTTTCTTTTTTATTTTTGGAAACAATAAGCATGCTAGCTGTTTTGTCCTACATTATTCAGGAGTTGGCCAATTTTATTGGGAAAAAATCTTCCGACTTTTACGTGAGATGATAGCAACGGGGATATTCTTTATATTTCATATGACTTTTAGGTGTATATTTTAAATACACATAAAAGGCTTAAAATTTTAGAAAATCATATGCCCATTTCTCAAATGCACTCTTCATGAATAATTTCATCATTTTTCATCATTGATCTAAGTGCTGGACACATAAATAACGTCAAGGATAAGCGTTCCTCCAGATCCATCATCTAGAGTTATATGGCGGATTCTATGAATGAATGGGATCTCATGCGGGGGAACTCTGTAATCCATTTCAAAACAAAGCCGAACTAAAGCAGATTCATACAACACTCTTATTAGACTTAAAACTAAAACACATAAACCAAAGACAAAAGAGTAATTGAAAAATGACTAATATATATATACATATATATATATATATATATATATATATATATATATATATATATATATATATATATATATATATATATATATATCTAGGATGCCCCTAGTGGCGCTTTGTTGGTTTATGTCGTTGGCTCGACAATTTTCTTATTCAGCCCGGTCGGGCCATTTAACCTTCCTTCCGCCACTACTTAGTGTAAGCTCTGATAATTCGTGTGGCCACAAAAACACCATCTAACACATGGGGTTAGGTTCCTTACTGCTTTCCAAACGCTCTTAATCTTCCCCATTGTCGACCTTTTCTTCTTCAGTTTCTTCTTTAACTTGGCCTCCTTTCATACTCTTCCATGTCCCAACTCCCGGCCATAACTTGCTCGACCAAGCCACTTTGCCGTCATCCTCGGAAAACAAGTCGGGCGAGAATTCTTCAAGCTCATTGACTTGATCATACCACACCCGAGGATGTCGAGGAAATGAATAATCAAAGTTTTTCTTTAGTTTGAACAATATAGTGCTTGCACCTTTGATCATTTACTCTAAATGGTGGTCACCATGACCTCTCACTCTAAAACACCTCCGGGAATAATTTGAAGAATTTCAAAGGGGCCGGACCAACGCGTCCTCAACTTCCCAGGAAACAGATGTAACCAGGAATTATAAAGTAAGACTTGCTCCCCAACTTGAAATTCTCGCTTCTTGATTTTAGCATCATGAAGGAGTTTCATTCTGTCCTTGCTAATCCTGGCACTCTCGTAGGCCTGGAGTCTAAACTCATCCAATTCATGCAACTGCATCAGTCGATGTTCACCACATGACTGGGCATTAAAGTTCAAGAACTTAATGGCCCAATATGCTTTATGCTCTAATTCGACTGGCAAGTGGCACGGTTTTCCATACACTATCTGATAGGGAGATGTACCCATGGGGGTTTTATAGGCAGTACGGTACGCCCATAGTACATCATCCAGTTTGAGACTCCAGTCCTTTCTATGACTGTTCACAACTTTTTCCAGGATCTTCTTCAAACTTTGATTACTTCTCTCAACCTGGCCACTAGTCATAGGATGATATGGTGTGCCAATTTTGTTCCGGACACCATATTTCTCAAGGACTTTTTCTAATGGTCAAGTTGCGAAGTCGCGTTCCTCATCACTGATTAAGGCGCGGAGACATCCAAATCTCACGAAAATATTTTTCTTCAGAAAGCTCATGACCATTTTGTGGTCATTGCGAGAAGTGGCTTGAGCCTCCACCCATTTTGATACATAGTAAACGCGGACTAAGATGTATTTGTTTCCACAGGAAGATGGAAACGGGCCCATAAAATCAATACCCCATACATCAAAGACTTCACATTCTAAAATGGGCTTCACTGGCATGTCGAAACACCTAATTAAAGTTCCGGTTCGTTGGCACATATCACAAGCCTTGCAGAAAGCTTCTGAATCCTTGAAGATCGTAGGCCATTAGAAACCGGACTGAAAGATTTTAGCAACGGTTTTCCAGGGACCAAAGTGACCACCAGTAGGCCCACTGTGGCACTGTTCAATGATATCTCGTTGCTCTGATTCGGGAACACACCTTCTCAACAATCCATCTTTACAGATTTTAAAGAGGTAAGGTTCATCCCACACAAAGGTTTTCAAATCGAGAGAAAATTTATTCTTCTCGATAAGAAAATTCGGATTTAAATCTTGGGAATGCGGTAGTTGACGATAGAGAGTACCACGGAACATCTCGGAGTGCACTCGTCTATATGCATAACATTTTCGAGAGGAAAGTAAAGGTCTATGTCTTCAGGCCCTTTCTCTACTTCATTCTGCATTCTCGAAACATGATCAGCTACTACGTTTTCACTGCCCTTTTTATCCTTAATTTGAACATCAAATTCTTGCAGGATCAGTATCCAACGTAGTAGGCACGGTTTAGCATCTTTCTTCATCATAAGATAGCGCAGAGCAGCGTGTGTTAGTTATATCATCCGCAACGGAAGCGATTTAAGGATCTAGATCTATAAAATACACGTAATAAAATAACTATATCTATATCTACAAGGGGGTTATAGAACATACCTCTTGGATCTCAAAATCCAAGTTGAAGAACCGCAAAAGAAAGATTGCAAGAAGATGCGAAGAGCACCACGATCTTCCGTACGTGTGATCCAAGCAACTCCCAGTGGAAGGAAATCCTCGACTCGAACCCCTCCGATATGCTACCCGGAAAAACCTCCAAGATTTTTCCTCAACCCTCTTGGCCGAAAATTCTATCTCCTCTCTAAGAGTTGATAGTCGAAAATATTGTGTGTCTAAGGCTTGGGAGAACTCTCTTTATATAGGAGAGTAAAACTTAGCCTCCAATGATTTTATTTTGCAATTAAAATAAATCCATTAAATAAAAATAATTCCATAATATTCTAGAACAAATCTAGAATAATACTTATCTTTATTACTTTCCATAAATATTTATTCAATAAATATTTTATGCACATGTCTTATTAATACACAAGAAAACAATTTCTTGTTCCCAAAATAAGCCATGGGGCGAAAATACCACATATTGACCTAGTCAATATTAATTTTTCCATTACACAATAATTGGGCCAAGATTATGGAAAATGTCTTTTCCACACATTTAATTATTTAGCCCAACTAATTTAATAGTCCACTAAACAATTAATTCACATATCGTTTTAATGAAGTCCAACAAGAACTAAATTAATATTATTAGGATTCGACGTCCAAGAATAGCTATGCTATATTAGGAGGCACGCCGGGGACCATGGACTAATAATCAGCGGCTCCGATAAATCAAATAAATAAGTATCTTACGAACAGAATAATTACATTCGATAAATCAATCACATGAATATGCCACCATAATCCCGTGACTGCACTCCTCCGATTATGAGATTATATTTATCTCCTCACGAGAATAATAATAAGCGTCCATTGATATAATCATTACATATGGATTAATCCTCCATAGACTGTTCATTCTAAATCGGGAAGTTACCGTTAACCCTTTTTAGAACCTCTTATCCTTATTTACCATTAACCCCCTAGTGATCAATTAATTCATACAACTCACTGGTAGCTAATCAATGTAATATGAACTCGTACAATCGATCAGTTTCTAGGATTAACAAATAAGGGAACTGTCTATCTACTTCCATAAATGGAAGGAATGGATTCCGTATCTGTGATAACACAGACTACTCACTCAATCAAGTACAATGCCAAGATGGGGTAATTCAGACCACAGACTCAGTGTAATCTTTAACCGTCAAGTCAAACTTCATACTGAATCAAGCAGTTGACTGTGATTACCTCAGGATTAAGATATATCCATAAATATGATCATCCGTTGATTCGATACGAATTCTCGATTACGGAATTATATCGTGAACTCTAATCAAATCGGTCCAAATTTCATATGATATATCTATCATATATAAATGCCCCACTAGGTTCTCTTAACCGAAAGTCCGGATAAGACAATCACACCTATTGTGTTCTGGGCGCATTAATAGCACGTTAAAGGAGAGACCCGATACTCTCGATTAACTTCATTATGGGCTAATTGTATTTTAAGTACATCTTCACTAACTCAATCCTCCTATGTATATCCCATACACTGAGTTAAGTGATTACATAAACGATATACTTTAGGGTTTTACAGTAGTGTAAATACTATTGTCACATCGGTGAATATGAGAATAATAAATATGAATAATAACATCATTTCATTTATTAAATAAAACAATTACAAAATTGTCTTTCGGGCATCACACCTAACAATCTCCCACTTGCACTAAAAAGCATGTGATTAATTGTTTTAGAGCACACCCTATTATTTAAAATACAACAACTATCACTCCCACTTGCTCTAAAGCAAATGAGACATGTCTCTAATACCTATAGTCTCCAAGTGTCGACTAAAAGCTTCAATCGACAGCGTCTTGGTGAATGGATCACAGGATTATCGGCGGAGGCGATTTTCTTGACGGAAATGTCCTCTATCGACAAAATCGTTGATCACCCAAAGATTTTCTTTCTATATTCTTCGACTTACTATGCTTTGAGGTTCCCTAGAGTTGGCAATGGCCCCATTGTTATCACAATAGAGAGTAATAGGATCCTCGGCATTCGGGACAACGCCTAATCCGGCCGATGAACTTTCTTAACAAAATCGCTTTTTAGTCGCCTCCGAGGCGCTATGAACTCACTTCCATTGTTGAATCGGTTTGTCTTTGGATTGCTTTTGGCTTCTCCATTCTCTCTTGCACCGCCACCAAGCATAAACACTGAACCAGAGGTTGATTTCGAATCATCTCTGTCTGACTGAAAGTCAGAATCGGTGTACCCCACTAGCTCCAAACTCCCACTCAAATAAACGAGCATATAATTTTTGGTTCTCTTCAAATATTTGATGAGGTTCTTTCTCGTTGTCCAGTCACGGTTCCCTGGATTTGGTAGCTTGGTGACTAATCCAACGCCGTAACAAATGTCGTGTCTTGTACACTTCATAGCATACATAAGGCCGCCAACGGCCCGAGGCATATGGCACTCTTCCCATAGCTTCACCCTCTTCGAGTTTGAGGCCCCCAGAGTCTTAGAGAGGTAAACGCCGTGACGGGTTGGTAGAAAACCCTTCTTTGCGCTTCTCCATACTGAAGCGTGCAAAGACCTTATCTATATAAGTTGCTTGGGACAGAGCTAACATCCTGTTCTTGCGATCCCTTATAATTTGGTTCCTTAGAACATAACTCGCTTCTCTCAAATCTTTCATTTGGAATTGCGTGGTCAACCAACTTTTCACGTCGGACATCATCCCCTTATCGTTGCCAATTAGGAGTATGTCATCAACGTACAACACTAGAAATACAACACTATCTTTGATAACCTTCTTGTACACACAAGATTCAGCAAAGTGTTGTTCGAAATCATAAGACTTGATCGTGTGATCGAATCTATGATACCAGGAACGAGATGCTTGCTTCAACCCATAAATGGATCTAAGCAACTTGCACACCATGTGCTCTCGACCTTCTTCAACGAATCCCTCTGGTTGCTGCGTATAGATTTCTTCGTCGAGAAAGCCGTTTAGAAACGCTGTCTTAACATCCATTTGCCATATTTCATAATCCAGGCATGCAGCAATCGAAAGGAGGATGCGGATGGTTTTCATCATGGCCACAGGTGAGAAGGTTTCCTCGTAGTGTATACCCTCTCTCATTGTGTGTAACCTTTGGCTACCAAATTGCTTTGAAGGTTTCGACCTTCCCATCTACTCCTCTCTTTCTCTTGTAGAGCCATTTACATCCAATGGGCCTTTCACCCTGAGGAAGTTCTACAAGTTTCCAGACCGAGTTAGAGTACATAGACTCCATCTCTTGATTCATTGCGTCAATCCATTTATCCTTATCTTGATCCAGTAAGGCCTTCTTATAGGTCGGAGGATCATTTTCCACCCCATCAGAGGTGACTACGTTTGCCTCTAAATCCATGCTGTACCGAGCTGGTGGCCGAACCACTCTCGCAGTACGTCTGGGTGGAACAAGAATGTCGGAAGTGACTATTGTATTATTAGTGTTGTTTACAGGAACATCAGCAGCCACAATAGGCCTGACGTCATCGGAGAGTAATTCCTCTAGAACAATTGTACTTCGAGGTCTGTGGTCTTTCATATAACTTTCCTCCAAAAACGTAGCGTTAGTCGAGACTAGCACTTTGTTATCTTCCGGATCGTAAAATAGACCACCATGTGTACCTTTTGCATAGCCTACAAACAAACATTCGTACGCGATTGTAGCTTGGTAGTCTTGTCCATCAGCACATGTGCAGGACAACCCCATATGCGGAATTGACGAAGGCTTTCGCGATGTCCGGACCACATCTCAACGGGTGTCTTTTCGACAGACTTGGACGGTACTGCATTCAAAATGTAGACCGCTGCTTCTAAAGCATAACCCCAATAGGATATAGGTAGTGAGGCGTAGCTCATCATTGATCTAACCATGTTAATCAATGTCCTGTTTCTCCTCTCGACAAACTCCGCTTTCTTTGAGGTGTCCTAAGCGCCGAACGTTGGAAACAAATTCCTTTTTCAGCCAAGTAGTCAATGAACTCAGTATCTAAATACTCACCTCCACGATCCGAGCGAAGGCATTTCAATGACTTGCCTAGTTGCCTTTCGGCTTCTGCTTGGAACTCGTTGAACTTTCCAAAATCCTCGGACTTCCTATGTAGCAGATAAACATAACCGAATTTCGAGTAGTCATCAATGAAAGTCACAAAGTACTCGTATCCGCCTCTAGCTTGTACGTTCATCGGACCACAAAGGTCTGAATGCACTAAGTCTATAGTTCCCATGGCCCTATTACCCTGTGATGAGAAGGGACGCTTAGTCATTTTTCCCTCCAGGCAACACTCGCAGACAGGCAGTGTGTCAACAGATGACTCACCTAAGGCATTAACCTTTTCTAGTCTTTTGAGTCTTTCCAAGGAAATGTGGCCAAGCCTTAGATGCCACAAGTATGTTTTATCTTCTTTTACTTGAGAAACTTTCGCTTTTAGCGAGATCTTTGATGAGCGATTTTAAACATTTCAGTATTAAGTAGGGGAGCTTTATGTGGTCTTACAAAATATAAACCGTTTTCATTCGTAGTTGAACACAATTCAAAGCCATTCTTCGAAATAACGTGCGTTTGGTGGACTTTGAACGCACGTTCAGGATGGGTTTTGAATGTGCGTTTGGGAGGGTTCAACTCTGTATTACTTTTTGCCTCATTGAACGCACGTTTGAAGGGTTC
This sequence comes from Gentiana macrophylla, assembly GCA_026214975.1. Lineage (NCBI taxonomy): Eukaryota > Viridiplantae > Streptophyta > Magnoliopsida > Gentianales > Gentianaceae > Gentiana > Gentiana macrophylla. Next base: position 23,847,178 of record CM047815.1, on the reverse strand, counting down.
AAACGCGTGCGTTCGGACTCCTGTTGCCCCAAAACTCCACTTTTTCCTCCTTTGATCTTTTCTCTTGCCTCGGTTATGCTTTTCACCATAAATCATCGTCTTCCGGGTCCTCGAGACACCAATACCCTTCAATATCATGAACAGCCACAAACATCCAAACAATTCCAGAGGGTAAACGTGCTCGGGAATGGGGTTAATATCAACAAATAAGGGGTAATAATTCATCAAGGTGACGGATTTATCCCCCGTGCCATAAGCTCACGATATCACCTCAAAAACGGTCCAATTTACCAAAAATGTGCTGAAAGTGTGGTAAATAGGGGTAATTAATGCACCGGAGTCACGTAAAGTTGACTCCCATCAACCACCCCACACTTAGCCTTTGCTCGCCCTCGAGTAAACTAGGCGTTTTAAAACAAACCAAGGGATTCAACATTGTGACGTAGGTGCTACTATCCACACCCTCGACGTAACCACAAAGTAAAACAACGAACATATACACACCGGTATAACATTATCAAGAAAATAGAGTGTGTGTGGTGCCAAGCTAAAGCCAAGTGCTCAAAGTGATTGTCGGGGCTTGAATCCCGACCAAAAGTCTACCAACCGTTTCATACCCACTAGCCTCTCCACTAATCAGGGTCACTAAGTTTAGACACGATCGGGTAGGACTTGAAGGGTTATAACGTTAGGCTAGGGTAATTCCGGTTAAACGAAAAGAATATTTTGGGAACTGGAGAAAGAGAAGTACGAGTGAACCTAATCAACAAGTGTACGGACTTATCTCTACCATACAAACCACCCAAACTCCTTTTTGATTAGTATAAAACTTTGGGAACCATAGGATACTAACATACCCGAACTCACTGCCTAATTCAACTATGTTTCAAGTTTCATGAGGCGAGATCGAATACATTCGCACCTATCTCACGATCCCAACCCTTAACATCATAAATATAACTTTTGAGCTCATCACTTTGATTCCAACCCTTTATTTTATAAACTCCAAACTCTTATTCATTGAGAACTTTCTAATTCATTTTGAACTTGATTGATTGAGTTCTCTTTTCTTTTTCTGTTTTTTTTTTTTTGAAAGAAAGAAGGAATTTCACAGGTTTTTCTTTTCTTTTTGGGGCCAAACCCAAACACTAGGCCCAAACGAGCTCCTCTTCTCCTTATAGCTCCAGACAAGAAAACACCAACCCATCAAAACATCATTTTCCCCCACCCCATACTTGTCTTGGCAAGTGTGGTCTAACAAAAGTCTAAGTCCACTCGTAAGGTGTAAATGAAGGGAATGTGACCATAATTATGGCTCAAGGTAGGTTTCTGACTAAGTGACAAAACGGATATAAAACGAATGGTGGTCAGACCATTCTATCAAGGCTGAGAGGGGCTACGAAGGTCTAATGTTCGGGATACGGCTTATTTGGCTTTGGTAGGGTCAAAGAGACGCCATGACCGTCATCCCGTGTCCTACTTAGGTGAACCTTTCTATTTCGCCTCGAGGCTAGTGGTATGAGAAGTGGTAGTAATCAAATTGTGCACAAAGCGTAGCATACGTGAAATTAATAAACTCTATTCTCAAGATAATATCAAACCGAAGTGCATACGTTCGGGGCCCCACTAAGGTGGCCACCACTCGAATATGGACATAGCACACACAACACAGTGTCGGAAACCCTTGAAAAATTTTTAAATTACCCAAAAATAGACTTAAGCCCGATCATAGGCTAAGTATACCACATATAATGCACATTCAACAATAAAAACAAGAAAACGGCTAAGTCCCCCACTCCACACTTAAACGAAACACTGTCCTCAGTGTGTGAGAGATAAGAAGCGTAAAAGACTTAGCTGTTTGCCCAAAAGACCCGGCAGAAAGGCGCAACCGTGACTCGGAACTCGTGATAACCTCATATGAATCCATCCCGTAACCTAGAGCGAGATCAACAGAAACAAAGACAGCGCATGCACGGGACATAATCCGCGTGCTAAAAAGCAAGCAATAGGGTAAGCGGGTGTATAAAATAACGAGTCGAAGCCACAGTGACGAGATCAAAGCATAATGAGGGGGGATACGGGATATGCAATGGAAGGATACAATCGAATCAGATAAAAACAGAACATCCATGCATTAAATATAAACCAATAATAACATCCACGTCATCCCAAAGTATCAGTCAAAGAAATGGAAAACATACACGGTCAAGCAGGCCTCAGGGGCTCAAAAATAAGTGCGCGTGTATGAAAAGTGAAGTGCATCCACAAAATGATGAAAGAATGTCAGAATAAAAGAATCAGACTAACAAGATAAGATAAGAGTATAAGATGCATAATAAAACATGCTAGTCTGCTCCATGCCCCTGTACGTCAGTAGTGGAGTCAGGTGTGCCCGATGATGGTGCAACCACCGCAGCTGCACTCTCAGTCTGTGTAGGGCCTGCAGCACCTGTCCTATCTGCCTCTACCTCAGCCCCATCTGTGCCAACCAGATCATCCCAAGCAATGTCAACAAACCCCTCATCTGGATCATCAACAAACATATCCTCTGATACCCTCTGCAAGTCTGCCTCTATCTCTGGGGTATACTGGAATGGTGCCTCATCTAAATTCAACTGAGGAAGGTCTATCTGTTTGGCCCGAGCAAAAACTCTCTGATTCTCTACTATGCCGTTCAGAGTCAGCCTCAAACTATCCATCCAGTCCCGCTGCTTATGGGCAATGAGAAGTCCCTGCCGCTCACTGAGCCATGGCCCCCTGGCTGTAGATGTAGAAGGTGGAGGAGGTGTAGATGTAATGGAAGGTCCATAAGGGAAAGGAGGAGGTGGAGGTATCGTAGTGGTGGTAATGGAGGAAATGACAGGTGGAGGTATAGGGAGTGTGGTGGAAGTAGTCGAGGCGGTAGGGCGAGGAACGGTGTGAATAAGTCGTGAGGTAAGCCTAGGTGGTCGTGGAGTGGTACGAGCATTGAACGGCTTAGGAGCTACGGGCTGAATTTTCGTTCTCAAAATCTGATCATCCGGATATTCTTCAACCGGTACTCCTTTGCACAAGCCATGAATGAGGTAGGGGCACATGATCATCCGACGCTTGACCTTCTGATTCTCTCTAAACTCATCGAAGATGGTTTTCCCGACATCAACCTTAAGATCATAATGTAAGGCATACAACAATTGCAAATCCTTTGTGTGGAAATGCGTAATGTTGTCCTTCGGTAGTAGGCGATTCTGGGAAAACTTTGCTTTGACTTTCCATTCATCCGGCCAGGTTGTCGTCAACAACTGATTCCTTGTGCTACTATGTCCCCTAGCCACCGATTGTAACTCTGGATTGATAGCCTTCCTCAGTTTTTCCAACGGATCCTCAATCTCAGTATTGTCCCAATGCGATCTCTCCGCAAACCAACCGATATAATCCTGTCCCTCAAAAGCCGGTATCCGGTAGTAATCATTGATTACTTGGACGGACCACGGGACATTTACCCCTCTAACCTTGATGAACCCCGACTCTAGGTTGGCGACACTGAAATTGGCATACCACTCCCGAACTAGTGTAAGATTGAGGTCCCATTCTGGCTCAAGAATCAAGTTGTTCCATCCCCTCTTCACCAAACCATCTATGAAGGGTTTAGGAACCACCGTAAGATCTAACCCCTTCTCGTAACACATGTTCTTTGTGGCTATGTACTCGTTGTAATTTGTCCTTGCCACCGGAGAGTTAAAACGCATGTCAAAGGGCAGAGGGTCACGAGGGGGAGGAGCTAATGGGGTTTCTTGCCCGGGAGCACTTTGAGGGGGAAGAGAAACAAGAGGTTTGGCAGGTTTAGTTCGCATTCGTGCCAAAGGCACATCACTCTCAATTTCTGTCTCCTCACTGTCACTACTAGAGTTCCTCCCCTCAGTGTCTGGCTCAAAATCCTCGTCCGAAGTTTCGACTCTCAACTGTCCCACAGGCCTAAGGGCTCGAGGATTCCTACTCCCTACACGGCCCGTATCACTGATTCTAATGCCACCCTTAGGTACCCGAGGGTAAACTATGGTTTTCTGTTTCTTGGGCATATGCTTTGTTACCGGCTGCTTCCCTTTTCCCTTACCCTCGGTTTCTTTCCGCTTCGTTTCCCTCATTATTCTGAACTCACCAATAACAACACCATCAACCAAATCAACAATCAAAGCCAACCCGGTTATCGTCCAACCGGGATTTCAAAACAAACCAACCCAGACAACAATCACCCCACGAGAGCCACACCATTCACCATCAACCATAAGACAAGAAAAACAAAGCACAAAACAAGATACAAAATCAATAACAATAAATAACGGAACAAAGGCGTTAAACCAAAAACGGCTATAAACTAACCCTAACCGAAACTTAGACGTAAAATCAAATTGTACCTGTACTATGCTTAAACGAGGAGAGGTGAATGATTTGGAGCGAAGAACGAGCCTCGAAACGTCAAAAATGGTCAAATTCGACCTTGGAGAAAAACCGCCAAAAGTGAAGATTGAATCGAGAATTTGGTGGATTTGTTGTTGGAATGGATTGAAGAAATCAAAAGAAGAGATCGAGGGGTGTTGTTTGGGCTTTGAATCGCCAAAAACGGTTGAGAATTGAAGAATTTCGAGTGAAAGAGGGTGAGAAGCGGCCGCCGAACCCGTTAGGTTTTTGGGAGGAGGCTGGGCTGAAACGCGCGTTCACAGGGGTATAAATGGGGAAGATGAACCTGAACGAACGTTTGGATGAGTGAACGTGCGTTCAACAAGTCCAAACGAACGTTTGGATGAGTGAACGTGTGTTCACAGAGGTAAAACACAAACAGAGAGTTGGGGTCTCGAACGCACGTTTGGAATGGGTCTGAACGTGCGTTTGGCTCTTTCAAACGCCCGTTTGACTGGGCTGAACGTGCGTTTGGAGCCAGAAACTAGGAAAACTCAAGATTTCTACCCCACACTTGATTCTAACCACCCCGAGACTACTAGAAACACTAGACTCACTCAACAAAAACTACGAGATGGTGGGTTGCCTCCCCCAAGCGCCTTTGTTTTACGTCGTTGGCTCGACAAGATGGATTATACGGTGCCAACTTTTTCAAAGTTATACCGTTGGCACGAGACGATAAAGGGTAGAAAGATGGAAAAATGGATTGGAAATTATACGAGTCAAGATTTAAAGTCCATGACAAGACTTACAAGATTCATCACAAGGTAAGGGGTCTTCAAGGTGCACTATTTCTAGTTCTTCATCGTAAGGCAACCTCTCATACCTCTTCAACCGCAAGCCATTAGTGGTAAACGTGCCAAACTTAGGATGGGTGATTTCAATAGCACCGGACGGGTAGACTTTTGACACAACATAGGGACCGGACCACCTAGACTTCAACTTCCCTTGGAACAGATGCAAACGAGTATTGTAGAATAAGACTTCGTCACCCTCATTGAAAACACGAGGTTTAATCAACTTATCATGGAGTAACTTAGTCTTTTCCTTATACTTCGTGGAAAGGTCATAAGCACAAAGGCGGAACTCATCTAGTTCATTCAATTGGGCCATACGCTTCTCACCAATTAAGGTGTCATCGAGATTTAGCATTTTGATGGCCCAATAAGCTTTGTGTTCGATCTCTACGGGAAGATGACAAGATTTTCCATAGACTATCATGTAAGGTGACATGCCTAGGAGTGTCTTAAAGTCTATCCTATGGGCCCACAAAGCATCATCTAACTTTAAAGACCAACTCTTGACATTCGTGTCTACCGTCCTCTCTAAGATACGCTTAATACCCCTATTCGTGACTTCAACTTGACCACTCGTTTGGGGATGGTAAGCGGTACCTAACTTGTGTTTCACTCCATACTTCTCCAAAAGTTTATCAAACGGCTTGTTGGCAAAATGGCTTCCATTATCACTGATTATAGCACGAGGCACCCCAAACCGACAAAAGATGTTCTTTCTAAGAAAACGGATAACAACATTCCTATCATTGGTGGGTGAAGCTAAGGCTTCGACCCATTTGGACACATAATCACAAGCGACTAGGATATACTTGTTACCACACGAAGAGGGATAGGGGCCCATGAAATCAATGCCCCACACGTCAAAAACCTCACACACTATGATCGGCTTCTGAGACATCTCACTCCTTCTAGATATACGACCGGACCTTTGACAAGCATCGCAAGATTTCACATAAGCATGTGCGTCTCGAAATAGAGTGGGCCAATATAGCCCACTTTGCAATACTTTCAAAGCGGTTCTTTGCCCCGAGAAATGGCCTCCGGCCTCTTTGTCGTGACAAAACGAAAGAGCACTCAAAATTTCACTTTCTGGGATGCACCTCCTCAAAATGCCGTCCGAACACAACCTATATAAGCAAGGATCTTCCCACACATACTTACCAACCTCACTAAGGAATTTGCACCTTTGGTTCGAGTCAAGGTCGGGATCTACAAAACCGCACTCGTGGTAGTTGACAAAAGGAGCGAACCAAGGACTACCTTCCTTACCGACTTTTAGAAAGTTTCCCTTTTTAGCCGGAAGAAGGGTGTCAAGTGCATATAGTTGCTCATGAGGGAAAGAGTCATTTATCTCCCTTTGTGCCTTAATCAACTCCTCACTAAGCTCCATACGACTTAAGTGGTCGGCTACGACGTTCTCACAACCTTTCATATCTCGGATCTCTAAATCAAACTCTTGCAAGAGCAAGATCCACCTCAAGAGGCGGGGCTTGGCATCTTGCTTGGCAAAGAGATAACGCAAAGCGGCATGATCCGTGTGGACAACTACCCAAGAACCTACGAGATGAGACCGAAACTTATCAAACGCAAAGAAGACTGCTAAAAGCTCTTTTTCAGTGGTGGTGTAATTTTGTTGGGCCGGATTCAAGGTGTGACTTGCATAAGCAATGGGCTTGAAGATTTTGTCGATCTTTTGACTGAGGACCGCACCAACCGCGATGTCACTCGCATCACACATGAGCTCAAATTCTTGATCCCAATTTGGGGCAACTAAGATAGGAGCGGATACAAGCAATTGCTTGAGCATAAAAAATGCTTCAATGCAAGCTTGGTCGAAATCAAACGGGACGTCTTTCCCAAGAAGAAGAGTAAGAGGACGGGCTATTTTCGAGAAATCCTTAATGAACCTACGATAGAACCCCACATGGCCTAGAAAACCCCTAAGAGTCTTTAGGTTGGTGGGCATAGGAAGCTTAGCTATCGCTTCTACCTTAGCCTTGTCTACCTCTATACTCTTACTAGATATCTTATGCCCTAAGACTATCCCTTCCGTAACCATCAAATGACACTTCTCCCAATTTAGCACCAAATTAGTCTCCTCACATCTACTCAACACCTTTTCAAGATTATCTAAGCATTCCTCAAAGGAATTACCAAACACACTAAAATCATCCATAAAGACTTCTAAAAACTTTTCAATCATATCCACAAATATGGCAACCATGCACCGTTGGAATGTCGCGGGTGCATTACACAACCCAAAAGGCATCCTACGGAAGGCAAAGGTACCATAAGGGCAAGTGTAGGTAGTCTTTTCTTGGTCTTCTAAAGCCACATGTATTTGGTAATACCCACTAAACCCATCAAGAAAACAATAAAAGGCATGGCCACTCAATCTTTCCAACATTTGATCAATAAAAGGGAGGGGAAAATGATCTTTACGGGTTTGGTCATTTAGCTTACGATAATCAATGCAAATTCTATGACCACTTACCAACCGCTTAGGCACCTCCTCGCCTTTGTCATTGATCTCCACGGTCATACCTCCCTTCTTCGGCACCACTTGGGTGGGACTCACCCACTTGCTATCCGAGATGGCATAGATAATCCCTAGCTTCAACATCGTGACCACATCCTTCCTCACAACCTCTTGGAGGTGTGGATTGAGTCTTCTTTGGGGTTTCCTTACCGGCTTCGCTCCATCTTCTAGAATGATCTTGTGTTGACAAATGGTGGGACTTATGCCCTTGAGATCACACATCTTCCACCCAAAAGCACGCTTATGCTTCTTAAGCATCTTCACTAACTCATCTTCCTGCAAAGCTGTTAGTGTGGCAGAAATAACCAAAGGAAGTAAATCATCATTTTCAAGAAAAACATACTTCAAGTGGGGTGGAAGCGGCTTCATTTTCAAGTCTTTTGGTGGGTCCTCAATTGATGGCTTCTCCAATTCTCCTTCAAGACCAAGATCAATCTTCTCGGTCCACCTTTCACCAACGAAAGCCGTCTCTTCGAACTCTTTTGCTTCTTCTTCCAACTCTTCTTCTTCATCATGTTCCGTACTCACTCCTTCCATGCATTCCTCGGATTTATCTTTATATTCCTGCATGTCAACATGTTCCGAAACGCAAGGATATATAGCATCAATAAAAAACAGTCCTCGGTGCTCTCCTTAGGGTGTTTCATGGCTTTATAGACATTGACCGCGACTTTTTCATCTCCAACTCTCAATATTATCTCACCGCTCGCAACATCTATCAAAGTCCTCCCGGTATTTAAAAAGGGACGTCCTAACAACAAAGGTGTTTTGGAGTCCATCTCCATGTCTAGCACCACAAAATCTACCGGGAAGGCAAACTTATCCACTTTCACTATGACATCCTCTATCACTCCCATAGGCTCCCTAATAGACCTATCCGCCATTTGAAGGGTCATCCCCGTTGGCTCCAACTCTCCTAGGTTAAGACTCTCATATATAGCACGGGGCATTAAGCTTACACTAGCCCCCAAATCACATAGAACACTAGGAAAATGAGTCGTACCAATAGTAACCGGGATAGTAAAACTACCCTTGTCTCTAACTTTCGGGGGAATCCTAGACTTTCCATCAAAAATAGCGGAACACTCTTCATTTAAACACACAACTTCTTGCATTTTACCCTTTTTAGTTAGCAACTCTTTTAAAAACTTACAATAAGAGGGCATGTTTGCAAGTGCTTCAAGAAAAGGAATGTTCAAATCAATTTTTCGCAAAATCTCAATAAATCGGGTTTGTGCCTTATTCAAGCAACTTTGTCTATGATTCTTAGGGGGATATGGGAGAGTACTCAAATCAAAATCTTTAGAAGGAGGAGGGATCATACCTTTCTTACCTTTGGTGCGTGGGGAAGACGGCTCTTTCATTGGCTCTTTCCCTTCTCTCCTAGTTGGTTCCTCCTCTTTCACATCGATGACCACATAATCTCCCCTAGCTTGAGCTTCTTTCTTTTCCAATTCCTTCTTCTTGACATATTCTTCATGATCTTCATCATCTTCAATCCCATCTATATCACCATCCATAGCTCCCGCTTCCGTCTCAATAGGAGCTTTTCTAGCTTTGTCCTCCCATAGGACTTTCTTTTCTCCATTCGTCCTCAAAACTTTTCCACTTCGAGTTAAGATGGCGTTTACACTTTTTGGATTCTTTTCGGTGTTACTCGGTAAACCGCCTTTCAACTGTACATGTTCCACCACTTGACCAAATTGTGTCTCAAGATTTTTGATGGCGGACCCATGTTTGTAGTTCATCTCAACCATGTCTTTCTTGATCTCCGCAAAGTTTTTGTTCATTTGTTCCAAGATGACATCGGTTGAACTCTTTTGAGGTATAGGAGCCAAAGGAGGAGGGTTTTGATGATTGTTAGAGCCTTGTTGATTATACCCTCCTTGTTGCCTTTGGTGTGGAGGTTGATAGACTTGCCCTTGTGGAGATTGGTTTTGATTTTGGCCTTGTCTATAACCTTGGTTTTGGCCTTGGTTTTGATTACGGTTCCAACCTTGATTGTTGTTATTCCTCCAAGAAGCATCACCTTGATTTCCATAATTCCCTCATTGACCTTGTCCCACATAGTTCACATCTTGGGATTCTTCATACGGTTGCCCACCTTGTTGCTCCCCCATATATTGGCCTTGATAGGCCCTTTGAGATTGATTTTGATATTGGGGCCCCGTATTCCATTGCTCCATCGAACAAATACTCATCATCCGCTTAGCCAATGTTAAGGGTATTTTTATACGGTTTTTAACGTTATATTTGATAACGATTTCCTCCGTATTTGTATAATTTGCATAGAAAACGAGTGTTTAAACGATTTATTAAGCAAGTAAGATTTTGATTAGTTTATTCGCAAAATGAGGTTGTGTACGTGTTTTGATTATGGTTTTATGAGTATTTGGATTGTGTTACGTTTTGCGATGTCTTAATGTGATATAGATACATGTTGGAGGCTAAATTGATGATCAAATGATGATATAATTCGAGCTAAATCGAGATAGAGATGAGAAAAGAAGGATAAAGATGGAAGAAGGAAGAGATAATGATCAAGAGATCGAGTTCCAGCATCGATGGACGAGCGTCCACGGTCCGTCCATGGAGGACGGGCGTTTGCTCAACCGAACGAGCGTTCAGAGGTGCGATTTACATTCAGAGAGTTCAGACGCGTTCTGAACGAGCGTTCAACCTCCGTCCAAGGCACCTCAAACGAGCGTCCAAAGAAACGGACGGGCGTCCTTAAACCGACCTAGCAGCAGCCGACTTATTTCTCTATAAATAGTCGCGTTTTTCTCACACAAAAGGAGACAATTTCGAACCCTAAACCCTAGGGAGCAGCTTGGCTGCGTTTTTATTCTATTTTCTTCCAGTTTATGCAATTAGATTCATAGATTAGATTAGCTACTTTTCATGTCTTTTTATTCATCAATTTCAAGTCTCACGAAGATGATAAGAGGCTAGACCTCTTTTGAACGAGCGGTGTGAAGCCTATCCGTCAACTATTCAGATTCGAATCGTGATTGTTTTGTGAGTTCTTTAATACAAGTTGTTTCTTTTATCATGTTTACATTGTTTATTGCGAATTATATCGAAAGATGTTTGCTTTTGTGTTTGTTTTATGTGATGAAAATCATGTTAACTTTAGAACACCATGATAAAAGAGTAGATCTTTAATCTATAAAACGAAAGTTAATAGGTTAGATTTCTAGGTTAGAAACGTTAGAGTTTCCACCTTTGTTTTGAAAAGCGTTAATCTTTAAATCGAAAGATAAAGATTGATAGGAGAACCATCTAAGAAATTAGAGGTCGTACTTAGATAAGGCAAATCACAACTTGATTAGAATCACGAAATAATCTGAATAGGATCTGAATGTTGATAGGATAGGTGGATCAACTGTTCGTTCGTTTGTTATAACTTGATTCAAATCTCTTGAAACTTGAATTGTTTAGCTTTAGTTTACTTTTAATTGCACTTTAGTTTTTATCGCTTTCAATCTTGCCTAGCATTGGATTAATTTCCTCTGCAATACTAGTTACTTTTATGCATATTTGTTTAGGTTAGTTCTTCGTTTAGGTTAGTTTCGTGACAATAGTTTAGTTGAAAACAAAAGCTAGGATTCACATTCGTCTAGTTCCCCGTAAGATCGACCCGGCATTAGCCTCCATACTACGATCCTTGCACTTGAGGTTAACCGGTTTATTACTTGTTGTTTTGTATTGATAAAATCCGGGACAAGTTTTTGGCGCCGTTGCCGGGGAGCCGGACGGTTGCCTAGTTTTTGTTTTTGTTTTTTTTAGTTTAGTTTGTTTTAAATTCTTGTTTTTAGGTTAGATCTTTTCAGTCTCTGTTTGTTGTTAGTAGTTTAGTTGTTTTTGTTCGTTTATCTGTCGTTTTATTTGTATTTCTGTGAGTAGTTAATATAAAATTTTTTGCTTCTAGTCTAGACTCTGTTTTTCTGTGTTTGTACTCTGTTTTCTAATCGTTTCTGCCCAGTTGGACGAGCGTCCGTTGTACTAGACGCCCGTCCAGTTCTTGCTCTAGTCGGACGAGCGTTCATACCTCTGGACGCCCGTCCAAAGGAGTTCTGAAAAAAAAAAAACGGACGAGCGTTCATATTTTGAACGCCCGTCCATTCTGAAAACTAGTCAGACGAACGTCCAGTTAATTGGACGCCCGTCTGTCCTGTCTGCCATCAGTTTTTATCTTTATTTCAATTAGGTTTTCTGTTTTTCGTAGGTAAGTGTCGTAGGTAGGTTTCTTAGGTTGAATCATCTGACTCCACACCTTTCACGATCAAATTTTAGGATAAAAGGGTCCGTTTTAGCACTTGATAGTATTTTGGCCATAACTTTCGGCTCGAGTGTCGGATTGGCGCGCAGGACCCCAATTCGGAAAGCTCGTTCCGACGCCGACGACGTGGTGGACGGCCAGAGGCCGTCCGACACCGTTTTCGAGGTCAAAATCCACTGTTTTCCCTTCCATTTTGGGCTCAGAAGATTTCAACACGTTTTTGGTGTTTCCTGTTTTTCTGTTTTTAAATGTTTCGTAGTTAAGTTTCGTAGTTTTTGATTCCTCTAGGTTTAGTTATCCTTTCCCTCTATCTGATCTGTCCTTTCGTCACTTTCTATCCTTTCTTGCTCAACACCTTGAGTTGGTGTTCGGTTTATGCAAACTCGTAGTCATAAGGGACCACTAATCTATTCCCTGACCCGAAGCGGACCATAGTCCGACCCAATAAGCGGAGACTTCGTTTACGGCGAAGAAGCGCTCTAGATCAAAGATTTGAGCAATATCTTTCAGAGAAATCGAAAGAATAGTAATAATGGCGGCGGAAGATAGAGCGGACGTTGGCCGACTATGCCATGCCCGATGCGAGTCACCATCAACCCGGCTATCGTCATGCCTACCATTCTTGCTCCGAACTTGAGCTTAAACCGGACTTATACAGATGATGCGGCATGCATCAATTTTCCATGGTTTTCAATCGAAAACCCCACACTCACTTACACACATTCTTGCAAATATGCGGTACTACCCGTATCCAAGGTGTAAGTGATGATGCCATCAAGCTTAAACTATTTCCATTTTCCTTACGTGGGGAGGCACTCGAGTGGTATCACTCCCTCCCCTCTGAATCCATCACTACGTGGGCTGAGCTCGAGAGGGAATTTCTAAGTCAATACTTTCCTCCTTCAAAAAGCACCCGATGTCTCGAGCGAAATCTTCACATTCCGTCACCGGAAAATGAGTCATTCTTTGAGGCGTGGAAAAGGTTTAAGTCTCTCTGCTATAAGTGTCCCACATCATGGCTTGCCAAAGCAAAGGCAAGTCCATACTTTCTTGATGGATTGACCGAGCTCACCAAGGGCATGGTCAATAGTTCCTCTGTGGGGCATTTCTCAAGAAAACACTGATGAGGGTGGGGGCGTTGTTCGAGGACATTGCCAAGTATAATTATGCCCCTCTTATCAAGCCATTCAAGCACCTCCTCCCCCTCCCAAGGTCGAAGAGGTGACTATGCAAAATCTCGTTGCCATGTTGCGAAGCAAATGGCAACCTCTCAAATAACAACATGCTCAAAGCTTCTCAAATCCGAGTTCTCTGGCTCCTTCACCTTCACGAGAACTCTCAAGTTACATCTTGAAGCTTCTTTGTCGCCGTAGCCATATGATTGGCCAATGTCAATTTTCTTCCCCTACCTTTCGGCAAGTCAATGTTGTTCATGACTATGGGCGGCATAATCCAATCGCATGCCAAGTATGTGATAGCATGGGGCATCTTGCTAACGCACGTCCCGTGATTGGGCGAATCTGCGGAAGTCAATGCTTTCTCTGGCGGACAAATCAGAGATTCAATAACCAATTCTCTGGCCGAGCAGTTTCCAAAACCAAGGGTTTAATCAATCTTGAGATTTAATCTAATTCGAACTTCAATAGAAACCCTGGTATTAATCGGAACCAAGCTATAATTCTTCCAATCCACGGCAAAGGTTCAATCGAAATTGGCCCGCCAATTCTAATTACGCATTCAAAGTCGGCCAAGCCAGCCATTTCCCAGAACTTCCAAAACTCTCAAGGCACCTCCCACCAGGGCGATATAAAAGCCGAATGGGATTCATTTCGGGAGAGCAAAGCGAGCGATGAAAAGTCTTGAGAGGCAAATCGGGCAATTGGTGAGCGATTAGCCTCTGACCGTCGAGGCGGTTCCCGACTTCACGGAAAAGAATCCAAGAGGCGGGCACGTCGCTCGAGGCCGATTTAAGCGGCGATCAATGCAATCGACTGGTACCTTCACCTCCATACGGTAGAAGAGGCCGGTGCAATGAATTTGAGAAGTGGTTCTCAAGTTGGTGGTCCCCACGGCTTCCAGGAAACCACTAGCCCCTCACCGCCATTGGTAAGGCGGGAGGGAAGTTGAGCACCCATCGTCCCCTTGGCTGCAGAAGGCAAATCAGGTGGTGATCCACGATAGAAGAAAGAGTTGAGATTCCTCAAGTGGCTGATCCCTTGAGGAATAAAGAATCGATAGAAAGTCAGGTGGCTGTTCCCCTGAGAAGTGAAACATTTGAGGATCCTCAGGTGGCTGATCCCCTGAGGAATGATAAGTTAAATGATAGTCAGGTGGCTGATCCCCTGACTAACAAAAAGAATGAAAAGGCAGTTCGATGGAAAGATTTGGAAGACAAGGCCGTTAGTTCGCCCTCGAAGAAAGTATTTTCCGAGGAGGATTTGAAAAAGCTTCCCTTTCCACCTAGAAAGAGCAACATCCCATTGAGCGAAGATAAGAAGTATGAAAAGGTGCTTAATTTGTTGAAAAATACTCAGGTAAATCTTCCATTGTCAGATGTCTTGGTAGAGATGCCTAAGTACACCAAATTCATAAAGGATGTTGTTTCTTCCAAGAATAAGTTAGCAGGAATGGATCAAGCAATTGGTAAGGAGTGTTCTCTGGTCAATTATCAAGACTTACCAACCAAGAGAAGCGACCAGGCAAATTTGTGCTCACATTGCGGATGGGAGGTCTAGTCTTCCCGAATTCCTTGTGTGACACAGGTGCATCCATCGACTTGATGCCATTGTCCGTTTGCAATCGGCTTGGTTTGCGAGAATCTTAGAACCCACTACCATGAACTTGCGGTTCGATAGATCTTCAAAGAAAGCCTCGGGGATCTAAAAGGGCGTATTGGTTCAAGTGGGTAGGTTTACCTTTCCGTTGGTGGTATGTCTTAGATATGGAGAAAAATGAAAATGTCCCTCGATTCTTGGAAGACCTTTCCTATCTACGACTAGAGCCCTCATCGATTGTGATGGTGGGAAAGTAACTATCCGAGTTGGTGACCAAGAGGTGAGCTATAAGCGTTTAAATCTATTCAAGTACCTTCCGGTTCTCCAACCGGCTTTTCCATTGAGGAGGCGTCGATGACTTCAATGACTTCATGGATAAGCAAGTCTTGGTGTAGGAAGCGAGAATATGAAGCGATTGATCGATAATCTGAATAATCATGGTGTGGTCAATCTAGACCAGTTAGCGGTGATTTTGAGGATGAGCTAAGAGAAGAAGCCTTGGCGGTGGACCACTAAGTAAGCTCGGCGATGTTGAGTTGAGGAGTGGAGATCTTAAATCAAGTCTAGAGGAACCCCTGTAGACTTGGTTCTCAAAACCGTTGCCTAAACATCTTAAGTATGTATTTCTAAGAGAAGGTGACAAGCTTCCTTTGATCATCTCTGCCAAGCTATCTCGTGTAGAGGAGCTTAAATTGTTAAACGTCTTGCGCAAAAATGAAAAAGCCTTTGGATGGCAGATGGGAGATATCCGAGGATATCTCCCGACATCTATGCACAAGATCAAGGCGAGGAGGGTGCAAAGCGAGTTAGACGACCTCGAGAGAAGGCTCAACCCTCACATGCAAGAAGTAGTCAAGAAGGAAATCATTAAGCTTCTAGATATGGGTATCATATACGCCATTCTTGATAGTGAGTGGGTGTCCCCGACTCGGGTAGTCCCCAAAAAAGGGGAATTACTATTGAGAAGAATGAGAAGGAGAGGAGATAGCATTGAGGCTAGTTACGAGGCTATAGAGTGCTGTATTGACTCTGAAAAACTCAATGAGGTCACAATGAAAGATCATTTCCCCTTCCATTCATCGATCAAATGCTTGGCGTCTAGCGGGCACGCGTTCTCTTTGCTTCCTAGATGGATATTCGGGATACTTCCGAGATACCCATCGATCCTGTTGACCAAGAAGACCACTTTCACTTGCCCTTATGGTACATTCGCCTACTGGCGGATGCCATTTAATCTATGCAATGCCCTGCTACCTTTGGAGGTGTATGATGGCAATCTTTGACGGGCTAGTTGAAAAGTGCATGGAGATTTTATGGATGATTTCTCGGTCTTTGGTCAATCCTTCGATGATTGCCTCAATAATCTTGATCGGTGTTATCTAGATGTGTGGAAAAGGACTTAGTGCTTAATTGGGAAAAATGCCATTTCATGGTAGATGAAGGCATAGTCCTTGGCCACAAAGTGTCGACCAAAGGTATAGAAGTAGATAGGGCCAAGGTAGAAGCTATTGAGAAGATGAGTTATCCTAAGAATGTTCGGAAGTCCGAGGTTTTCTCGGACATGTCGGCTTCTATAGGAGGTTCATCGAGGACTTTTCAAAGATTGCCAAGCCCCTGTCTACTTTACTCAAAGAAGACGTTACTTTTGATTTTGATGAGAATTGCAAGCGCGTTTTGAGGAGCTTAAGAGTAGATCGATCTCTGCTCCAATTCTTATATCGCCCGATGGAACCTACCCTTTGAGCTTATGTGTGATGCATCCAACTATCTTTGTTGAGTGCGATCTTAGAACAAAAGCTTAATGGAAAGTTCCACCTATCTATTATGCCGATCACACACCGAATCCTTCTCAAGTTAACTACGACAACCGAAAGGAACTATTAGCCGTAGTCTTTGCTATGGATAAGTTTCGTAGTTACTTGCTCCGGGTGCTCAAGTGATTGTGTGGGTGACCACGCCGCTTCTGCGATATCTCATGACCAAAAGGAAGCTAAACCGCCCTCTGCGTTGAATCACGACCCTCCAAGAGTTTGACGTTCAAATCAAAGATAAGAAGAGGCGTTGAGAACGTTGTGGCGGATCATGTTTCTAGGATGACAAGTGAGGAAAAGGGTGATCCACGAAGATATAGATCTTTACTTTCCTCTAGAAAACATCATGTTGATCGATGGCCGTTCTCCACGATGTTCCTTGGTACTCCTCCATTGTGAACTACCTTCATGCCAAATACCTTGATCTGAAATGTCTTATCAAGAGAAGAAGAAGTTCTTCTACGATATGAAATATTTCGTTTGGGATGAACCTTACCTTTTCAAGATTTGCAAAGATGGTTTCTTTGAGGAGGTGTGTTCCCGAATCGAGCAGCGCGATATAATCGAGCAATGCCATAGTGGACCCACAGGTGGTCACTTTGGTCCTTGGAAAAGCGATTCATGAAGATCTTTCAATCCGGTTTTATTGGCCAACGATCTTTAAAGACACGAAGCTTTCAGTAAAGCTTGTGATCGTTGTCAAAGAACCGGAGCTTTGACAAAGCGATTTGACATGCCTTTGAAACCCATCCTTGAATCGAAGTCTTTGATGTTTGGGGTATCGATTTTATGGGACCTTTCCCATCATCTTGCGAGGAATAAATACATCTTAGTCTGCGTTGACTATGTTTGAAATGGGTGGAGGCAATAGCCACTCCTCACAATGATCATAAAAGCGGTCATGAAATTTACGAAGAAGAACATCTTTGTGAGGTTTGGATGTCCACGTGCCTTGATCGGTGATGAAGGACACACTTTTGCAACCGACCTTTGGAAAAAGTCCTCGAGAAGTATGGTGTTCGCCATAAAGCGGCACACCATATCATCCGATGACTAGTGGTCGAGTTGAAGCGAAGCAACGAGTCTGAAGAAAATCTGGAGAAGGCGGTGAATAGTCATAGAAAAGACTGAGTGCAAGTTGGACGATGTACTTTGGGCATATAGGATCGCCTATAAGACCCCTATGGGTACATCACCATATCAAATGGTTTCACGGTAAGCCGTGCCATCGCCCATTGAGCTGAGAGCACGAGCTTATTGGGCTACAAAGTTTCTTAACCCGATTCCCAATCCTGTGGCAAACACCGGCTGCAGCGATTGCATGAGCTTGATGAATTTAGACTCCAGGCTTACGAGTGCCAGGATTAGTAAGGAAAGATGAAACTCCTCCATGGCGCCAAGATAAAGAAGAGAGAATTCCGTGTCGGCGAGCAAGTTCTCTTATACAATTCTAGGTTACATTTGTTTCTGGGGAAGTTGAGAACACGTTGGTCCGGTCCTTTTGAGATTCTCCAAATAATTCTGGAGGTGTTCTAGAACTACGCGGTTATCCAGATCAACCGTTTGAGTTAATGGTCAAAGGTGCAAGCACTATATCGGTGAACCTAAAGAGAAACCTTTGATTGTTAAATTTCTCGATATTCTCGGATGTGGTGTTACTCAAGTCGAAGAATTTGACGAGTTATCACCCGACTTGTTCTCCGAGGATGACGGTAGTGATCCGTCTGAAGAAGTTCTAGCGGTAGTCTTTGATATGGAAGAGTTTGAGAGGGGCGACAACTTAAACGTCATCGGTAGTCGGAGGAGAAAGAACACAACCATGGGGAAACTTAAAAGGTATGGAGAGCTTTCAAAGATTTAACCCCATGCGTTAAGTCTTTGTTTACCGCGCCACACTCTTGACCAAAGCTTACGAGGTAGTGGTGGCGAGAAAGGTTAAATGGCTTTGATCCAGTGAGCTTCAAATGTGTCGAGCTAACGACAATAACCATTAAGCGCTACTAGGAGGCATCCTAGATATCCCTTATTATATTAGTTTCTTTCTTTAGTTATTTTTCCTTGTTCTAGTTGTTTTAATATTATTAGGATTGTGTTGTTTTTGTCGATCGGCCGTCTAGGCTTATAAAGGGTCGAAGTGTTGTTTTGCTTACGATTTCCTCTTATCTTTATCTCTATCACTTTTGCGCGATATGGTTTAATCCCTTGTATCCCCGAGGTATTTCTTTGCTTTTCAAGTGTGCAGGTATTTTCGGTAGCGTTTGTGAGTTTGAGATGAAGTCGGTTTTCCGGTGGATGGTCCACGATCTCTTGATTTCCTCAACATTTTGGACCTGGCTCGGACCATTTCGAGGTTGCCTCTTTCGACATCTGAACAGCTAAGTTTTCTTTTCCTTTTATTTTACGCACAACATGAGGACATGTTGCTATTTAAGTGTGGGGAGGGATTAGTCGATATGTATCTACCATTTGCTTATATGATGTTATTTCTATGCTAAAATGAGCTAAATTTTCAAAATTTTTGTTTTGTCTCGAGTAAGCAATGCATGTTTTTGTTCGGTTTGTTATATTCATCGATCTTTTGTATTCCGTATGTTCCGTAAGTTAGATGTTTCACCCGATATTATTTTCCACGTGCCATAGTGAATGAAGAGCTATTTTTATAAGGTTATACCCGTTTTGGATTAGTAGTTTTGATTTTCTTATAAGTCATGTACTTAGTGCTACGTGCATATCATGAGATTTATGATAGTTTGTATTTAGTTCAAGTATGATATCTTTGTGAATATCTAGAAGTTTGAATGTGATAAGTACACGTAACTATTGTCCAATTGAAAAGTTGAATTAATATGAAATTATTATTGTGTGTCGAAAGCTAGTCGATGATTTGAGTGAGGTAGGGTATACCACGTATGTCTATACCACTATGATGACTAAAAGCTCACGGCGGTTAGAAAAAAAGCTGCCTTATGATTGGAGTAAGATAGGGTATTATCTCGAAATGTCCTATTCTCGCTATGAGGGCAATAGCTTCTTCTAATGTGTGTTTAAAGTGAAATAGTTAAATCAACTAAAGAATCGATACGAAATTGAATATAAGGCTTAGTTTTAGTTAATCTTATCCCCAGTATAAAGCGATAGATATCTTTGTAGGGAGTATCCTCTGAGTATTTGAGAAAGGCCCTAGATATATTCGATCATTCTTTTAGGGATATGTCACGTTTGTAGGGTGCACCTTATGAGTGTCATTTATTACTATTCTATGAGGGGTATTAACTAGTTTTACTTTGAGTTCCTCAAGTTTGGATTTAGTGGAAGTTCTCTATGGCTATGCACACACACGACGGTGAACTTCTAATTTATTGACCATGTGGTATATGTGTTGAGATGACTATATTCCTTCCGAGCCTTTATCTTGTTTTGTTTTGCTCGGGACGAGCAAAGTTTAAGTGTGGGGGAGTTGTTAAGGGTATTTTTATACGGTTTTTAACGTTATATTTGATAACGATTTCCTCCGTATTTGTATAATTTGCATAGAAAACGAGTGTTTAAATGATTTATTAAGCAAGTAAGATTTTGATTAGTTTATTCGCAAAATGAGGTTGTGTACGTGTTTTGATTATGGTTTTATGAGTATTTGGATTGTGTTACGTTTTGCGATGTCTTAATGTGATATAGATACATGTTGGAGGCTAAATTGATGATCAAATGATGATATAATTCGAGCTAAATTGAGATAGAGATGAAAAAGAAGGATAAAGATGGAAGAAGGAAGAGATAATGATCAAGAGATCGAGTTCCGGCATCGATGGGCGGCGTCCACGGTCCGTCCATGGAGGGCGGGCGTTTGCTCAACGAGCAGCGTTGAGGTGCGATTTACATTCGAGAGAGTTCGACGCTGCGTTACGAGCGGCGTTCAACCTCCGTCAAGGCACCTCAAACGAAGCGTCCAAAGAAAGCGGACGGGCGTCCTTAAACCGACCTAGCGGCGACGACTTATTTCTCTATAAATAGTCGCGTTTTCTCACACAAAGGAGACAATTTGAACCCTAAACCTAGGGAGCAGCTTAGGCTGCGCGTTTTATTCTATTTTCTTCCGGTTTATGCAATTAGATTCATAGATTAGATTAGCTACTTTTCATGTCTTTTTATTCATCAATTTCAAGTCTCACGAAGATGATAAGAGGCTAGACCTCTTTTGAGCAGCGGTGTGAAGCCTATCCGTCAACTATTCAGATTCGAATCGTGATTGTTTTGTGAGTTCTTTAATACAAGTTGTTTCTTTTATCATGTTTACATTGTTTATTGCGAATTATATCGAAAGATGTTTGCTTTTGTGTTTGTTTTATGTGATGAAAATCATGTTAACTTTAGAACACCATGATAAAAAAGTAGATCTTTAATCTATAAAACGAAAGTTAATAGGTTAGATTTCTAGGTTAGAAACGTTAGAGTTTCCACCTTTGTTTTGAAAAGCGTTAATCTTTAAATCGAAGATAAAGATTGATAGGAGAACCATCTAAGAAATTAGAGGTCGTACTTAGATAAGGCAAATCACAACTTGATTGGAATCACGAAATAATCTGAATAGGATCTCGAATGTTGATAGGATAGGTGGATCAACTGTTCGTTCGTTTGTTATAACTTGATTCAAATCTCTTGAAACTTGAATTGTTTAGCTTTAGTTTACTTTTAATTGCACTTTAGTTTTATCGCTTTCAATCTTGCCTAGCATTGGATTAATTTCCTCTGTCTAGTTACTTTTATGCATATTTGTTTAGGTTAGTTCTTCGTTTAGGTTAGTTTCGTGACAATAGTTTAGTTGAAAACAAAAGCTAGGATTCACATTCGTCTAGTTCCCCGTAAGATCGACCCGGCATTAGCCTCCATACTACGATCCTTGCACTTGAGGTTAACCGGTTTATTACTTGTTGTTTTGTATTGATAAAATCCGGGACAGCCAACTCATTCATGTTATCTTGAGATAGAGTACTAGGTTGCCCATGAGTTGAGGATTGAGGATAAGCCATATTTTGAGCTTTGGTCGTCATCCTACAATCCTTTGCCGAGTGTGGTCCACAACAAATTTGGCAAAGCTTAGCACTCTCATTCTCCTTTTGCAATCTCCCCAACTGTTGCTCCATCGCTTGTACTTGAGCATGATATTGATCACTTGCCTCTACTTCTTTAACTTCAACCAAACCGGGCTTCTTGCTTCTTGTCCCCTTTCTACTCGACGATATGTATTGCCTCGAAGTCTCGGAAATCTTTTCAATTTGGTTCATGGCCACTTCGGGTACCATACTCATAATATCTCCATTGCACGAAGCATGCAAGGTACTTTGATGCACTTGGTCTAAACCCCGGAAGAAAGCATGAACTACCTCGTACGATCTCAATCCGTGCCCCGGGCACTCCCTCAACAAAGCTTCAAATCGATCCCATGATGTTCGGAGGATTTTGCATCACTAAACAAAAAATAATTTATAAACCTATACCTAACATGCAAACTAACTCCTAACCGACCGAATATCGGGTAATTGCTAGCATAGTAGGGTAAAATGCGGTTATCGATCCACGAGGGAATTGGGATGTTGAACCTAATCTTATAAATTCCTTAAATTGTTACTACTATTTATTACTAAACCTAAACTAAAATAAAATAAAGCGACAGAGGATTGTCAATCCAAAGCCAGGAAGGATAAAAGCGAAAATTAATAAATAAAACTATAAACGAAAAGAACATAAACTAAAGATACATGGGATCAAACAAAATATAAACCAAGTGATTTCAATCCTAGTTCATCTCATGATTTTAATTCAAATTGTGGTTTCACCTTTACACGAGATACAAATTCCTAATCTCTAGTGAATCTATTTCTCAAGCTATGAACTCCTAATTCCTTAGTGAATTCAATTACCGATCTCTCCTCTTCCGAATGTTGAGACCAATTTCCATACAAAACGAAGGTGTAGATTCAGGTTAACTCTCGTATTTTAGAATCTAACAACCTAGATAATTAATCCATTAATTTGTCACGAATTAACGATTAAAGATCCTATCTTTCTATGGTGATCTAGTTTACGCAACTTCCGTATGTTGTAAACATATCAATTAGTAAACAAATCTCTCGATATGAGTTCACACGATAGCATCATAATCATAGAACGATACAAAATAAATCAAAAATCATGAAGAGAAACAAAGCTTGAATAAATCAAAAAAATGAACTCACATAGTTTATACAATGGATAATCCATGAATTGAAAACGAAAAAAGCGATCCTAATCTAACCTCGGATCACCGGAGCACAAAGCTCGGGTGACCGGCCTTGAGACTCCCAAAGTGCGGCTGCTCCTCTAGGTTTTAGTGTATGAGAAATTATGTATGTATTAGGGTTGGGGATATGCGGCCTTTTATAGAAAACAAAGTCGGTTTGCTTAGTCGGCCAACGGACGCTCGTCCGTTTTGGGTGGACGCCCGTCCAGAATGCGATATTTCAATCCTGATCCGATTTTCTTCCTCCAGACGCTCGTCCAATTCCTTAGACGTCCGTCCATTCTCGCTTTGAACTTGTGCCAAACGCCCGTCTACTTGGCGTCCAAACTCTCGATCTATATTTCTTACGATGGGCGCCGTCCGTAACCTCAAACGCTTCGTCCACACTTGGGCGCTAGTTCACTCCTGGGCGTCGATCTAGGCTGGATCAACACTTGATTTCTTTCCTTAAATCTTTTATTCTTCCATAAATCCTTTTGATTCTTTCTCCACTCGAATTTCTCTCTTTAAGATCATCTTTTCCATAACCAATGTGTATCTACAAATTAGGAAAACATACCAAAGCGTAACATAATTCCAAAATCATATAAAATCACCATTTAAGCACCTAAATTAATTCGTTTTGCAATTTAACTATTGAAAACATCATTTACTCAATATTTCAATATAAAGCTCGATTTCTATGAGAAGCATACGAATATGGGGAAATTTGATATAAAACATATCCTTATAAAACGTATAAAATCACCCTTAACAACTCCCCCACACTTAAACCTTGCTCGTCCCGAGCAAGACAAGACATAATGAAGACTCAAGACATATAAACATTTATGCAACCATAAAGCATATTCAATAGTTTAGAGGTTCACCGAAGTGTGTGTGCATAGCCATAATAAATTTCCACTAAATCCACACTTGAAATTGATTCAAGCAAAACTAGCCAACATCCCATTTAAATTAGAAATATAAAAACGATTATAACATGCACCTCACAAAACATACATATTCCGAAAAGGATAATAAAATGCGCTTAGGATCTTTCCGACATACTCAGAGGATAATCCCTACAACATATCTTTCAGTTTATACTGGGGATAGTTAGAAGATAACTATGGTTTCCAACCATCTTTTCACATTATCATTCACTAAATTTTTCTTTAAGATTAACTTAATTCCACATATATAGCATATGCCCTCATTCCCAGCAATAGGAGTTAGTTTTACATCTTTTTGTCATACCTTCTTCTCTTTTTACAAAAATTTCGCATGTTCTAGTTTTCCCGCTACCAAGCGGGCGTGCAGGATATTGGGCGCCCGTCCATTTGAAAAATTTTCAATTCTGTTCTATTTTTATTCACTTAGACGCAGCGTCCCTAAAATTTGGGCGCCCGTTCAAGTATTCTCGTCTTTCGAGACGGCGTTTGGACCACTCAACGCCCGTCGGTCAAATTCCACCCGACGCCCGTCCAAAACCTTGGGCGTCCGTCGATCCTTTTTCTTCAATAATTTTGTTTCTTTTCCTCTTTCCTTTCTTTTCTTTAGGTTTTTAATTTTTTAGTTTAGGTTTTTAATTTCTTAGTTTATAGGCTTCGTTTCACTTGTTTTTGGTCCGGTTTATGCAAACTCGGAGTCAAAAGGACCGTTATTATACACCCACGACCCTGAAGCGAACCGTAGTCCGCCAAACAGCGGATTTTCCGTTCTGCGGTTACGGCGATGAGCCGAGCAAGATCTTGAAGATCAACTAGCAAGGAAATCACCGATTTTGTGATAATGGCGCTAATAATGAGACGTCGTTGGCGGACTACGCCATGCCAGGCGAAGTCAAAGTCAACCCGGCTATTGTTATCCCTGCCATTACCTAACATGCAAACTAACTCTAACCGACCGAATATCGGGTAATTGCTAGCATAGTAGGGTAAAATGCAATTATCGATCCACGAGGAATTGGGATGTTGAACCTAATCTTATTAATTTCTTAAATTGTTACTACTATTTATTACTAAACCTAAACTAAAGCGAGAAAATAAATCGGATAGAGGATTGTCAATCCAAAGCCAGGAAGGATATAAGCGAAAATTAATAAATAAAACTATAAACGAAAAGAACATAAACTAAAGATACATGGGATCAAACAAAATATAAACCAAGTGATTTCAATCCTAGTTCATCTCATGATTTTAATTCAAATTGTGGTTTCACCTTTACACGAGATACAAATTCCTAATCTCTTAGTGAATCTATTTCTCAAGCTATGAACTCCTAATTCCTTAGTGAATTCAATTACCGATCTCTCCTCTTCCGAATGTTGAGACCAATTTCCATACAAAAGCGAAGGTGTAGATTCGAGTTAACTCTCGTATTTTAGAATCTAACAACCTAGATAATTAATCCATTAATTTGTCACGAATTAACGATTAAAGATCCTATCTTTCTATGGTGATCTAGTTTACGCAACTTCCGTATGTTGTAAACATATCAATTAGTAAACAAATCTCTCGATATGAGTTCACACGATAGCATCATAATCATAGAAACGATACAAAATAAATCAAAAATCATGAAGAGAAACAAAGCTTGAATAAATCAAAAAAATGAACTCACATAGTTTATACAATGGATAATCCATGAATTGAAAGCGAAAAAGCGATCCTAATCTAACCTCGGATCACCGGAGCACAAAGCTCGGGTGACCGCCTGAACTCCCAAAAGTGCGGCTGCTCCTCTAGGTTTTAGTGTATGAGAAATTATGTATGTATTAGGGTTGGGGATATGCGGCCTTTTATAGAAAACAAAGTCGGTTTGCTTAGTCGGCCAACGGACGCTCGTCCGTTTAGGTGGGCGCCCGTCGAATGCGATATTTCAATCTGATCCGATTTTCTTCCTCCGGGCGCTTCGTCCAATTCCTTAGACGTCCGTCCATTACGCTTTGAACTTGTGCCAAACGCCCGTCTACTTCAGCGTCCAAACTCTCTGATCTATATTTCTTCTGATGGACGCTCGTCCAGAACCTCAAACGCTCGTCCACACTGGAAGCTAGTTCGGCTCCACGGGCGCTTGATCTAATTTGGATCAACACTTGATTTCTTTCCTTAAATCTTTTATTCTTCCATAAATCCTTTTGATTCTTTCTCCACTCGAATTTCTCTCTTTAAGATCATCTTTTCCATAACCAATGTGTATCTACAAATTAGGAAAACATACCAAAGCGTAACATAATTCCAAAATCATATAAAATCACCATTTAAGCACCTAATTCGTTACGTTTTGCAATTTAACTATTGAAAACATCATTTACTCAATATTTCAATATAAAGCTCGATTTCTATGAGAAGCATACGAATATGGGGAAATTTGATATAAAACATATCCTTATAAAACGTATAAAATCACCCTAACAACTCCCCACATAAACCTTGCTCGTCCCGAGCAAGACAAGACATAATGAAGACTCAAGACATATAAACATTTATGCAACCATAAAGCATATTCAATAGTTTAGAGGTTCACCGAAGTGTGTGTGCATAGCCATAATAAATTTCCACTAAATCCACACTTGAAATTGATTCAAGCAAAACTAGCCAACATCCCATTTAAATTAGAAATATAAAAACGATTATAACATGCACCTCACAAAACATACATATTCCGAAAAGGATAATAAAATGCGCTTAGGATCTTTCCGACATACTCAGAGGATAATCCCTACAACATATCTTTCAGTTTATACTGGGGATAGTTAGAAGATAACTATGGTTTCCAACCATCTTTTCACATTATCATTCACTAAATTTTTCTTTAAGATTAACTTAATTCCACATATATAGCATATGCCCTCATTCCCAGCAATAGGAGTTAGTTTTCTGTCTTTTTTGTCATACCTTCTTCTCTTTTCTGCAAATTTCTGCTTCTGTTCTAGTTTTCCCGCTACCAAACGGGCGTCTGGGATATTGGACGCCCGTCCGCTGGGAAAATTTTCAATTCTGTTCTATTTTTATTCACTTAGACGAGCGTCCCTAAAATTTGGACGCCCGTTCAAGTATTCTGTCTTTCAGACCAGCGTTTGGACCACTCAATGCCCGTCCAGTCCAAATTCCACCCGGACGCCCGTCCAAAACCTTGGACGTCCGTCTGATCCCTTTTTCTTCAATAATTTTGTTTCCTTTTCCTCTTTCCCTTTCTTTTCTTTAGGTTTTTAATTTTTTAGTTTAGGTTTTTAATTTCTTAGTTTATAGGCTTCGTTTCACTTGTTTTTGGTCCGGTTTATGCAAACTCGGAGTCAAAAGGGACCGTTATTATACACCCCTGACCCTGAGCGAACCGTAGTCCGGCCAAACAGGCGGATTTTCCGTTCTGCGGTTCTGGCAGACAGAGCCGAGCAAGATCTTGAAGATCAACTAGCAAGGGAAATCACTGATTTTGTGATAATGGCCGCTAATAATAGACGTACGTTGGCAGACTACGCCATGCCAGGCGAAGTCAAAGTCAACCCGGCTATTGTTATCCCTGCCATTACCTAACATGCAAACTAACTCCTAACCGACCGAATATCGGGTAATTGCTAGCATAGTAGGGTAAGTACGGGTATCGATCCACAGGGAATTGGGATGTTGAACCTAATCTTATTAATTTCTTAAATTGTTACTACTATTTATTACTAAACCTAAACTAAAACAGAAAATAAACTGGATAGAGGATTGTCAATCCAAAGCCAGGAAGGATATAAGCGAAAATTAATAAATAAAACTATAAACGAAAAGAACATAAACTAAAGATACATGGGATCAAACAAAATATAAACCAAGTGATTTCAATCCTAGTTCATCTCATGATTTTAATTCAAATTGTGGTTTCACCTTTACACGAGATACAAATTCCTAATCTCTTAGTGAATCTATTTCTCAAGCTATGAACTCCTAATTCCTTAGTGAATTCAATTACCGATCTCTCCTCTTCCGAATGTTGAGACCAATTTCCATACAAAACGAAGGTGTAGATTCAGGTTAACTCTCGTATTTTAGAATCTAACAACCTAGATAATTAATCCATTAATTTGTCACGAATTAACGATTAAAGATCCTATCTTTCTATGGTGATCTAGTTTACGCAACTTCCGTATGTTGTAAACATATCAATTAGTAAACAAATCTCTCGATATGAGTTCACACGATAGCATCATAATCATAGAACGATACAAAATAAATCAAAAATCATGAAGAGAAACAAAGCTTGAATAAATCAAAAAAATGAACTCACATAGTTTATACAATGGATAATCCATGAATTGAAAACGAAAAAAAACGATCCTAATCTAACCTCGGATCACCCGAGCACAAGGCTCGGGTGACCGGCCTTGAGACTCCCAAAGTGCGGCTGCTCCTCTAGGTTTTAGTGTATGAGAAATTATGTATGTATTAGGGTTGGGGATATGCGGCCTTTTATAGAAAACAAAGTCGGTTTGCTTAAGTCGGCCAACGGACGCTCGTCCGTTTTGGGTGGACGCCCGTCCGAATCGCGATATTTCAATCTGATCCGATTTTCTTCCTCCGGGGCGCTGTCGTCAATTTCTTAGACGTCCGTCCATTACGCTTTGAACTTGTGCCAAACGCCCGTCTACTTCAGCGTCCAAACTCTCTGATCTAAATTTCTTCTGATGGACGCTCGTCCAGAACCTCAAACGCTCGTCCACACTGGAAGCTAGTTCAGCTCCCTGGACGCCAGTCTAGGCTGGATCAACACTTGATTTCTTTCCTTAAATCTTTTATTCTTCCATAAATCCTTTTGATTCTTTCTCCACTCGAATTTCTCTCTTTAAGATCATCTTTTCCATAACCAATGTGTATCTACAAATTAGGAAAACATACCAAAGCGTAACATAATTCCAAAATCATATAAAATCACCATTTAAGCACCTAATTCGTTACGTTTAGCAATTTAACTATTGAAAACATCATTTACTCAATATTTCAATATAAAGCTCGATTTCTATGAGAAACATACGAATATGGGGGAAATTGATATAAAACATATCCTTATAAAACGTATAAAATCACCCTTAACACGTGACTCGTGTAGCTCTTCTCCTTCATAAGCATTGAATGACATGATAGCTTCTTTCATATCCATGGTCTTTGATGGGGGGTAATATTTGAGTAGAAAAGTCTTAACCACTTCTTCCCATGTGTGTAAAGGGTCATTAGGCAACGAATCATACCACCTCTTAGCTTGCTCTTTCAAGGCGAACGGGAAAAGCATAAGTTTGAGCGCCTCATCACTCACTCCATTGATCTTTGTTGAGTTCACTATTTGGAGAAAGTGATCAATGAACAAATGAGGATTTTCTAAAGCGGTTCCCTTGAATATAGCATTATCTCCCAACAAATGTATGATATTTCTGTTCAATTCCAAATTGTTGGCGGCCACCGGTGGCATTCGGATTGGACTATGCCCCATGTTTGCCGTAGGAGCTAGCACAAAATCTCTACAAGTCAAACCACCTTGGTTTTGCTCTTGTTGACCGTTGAACCAATTTGGCATCGCATTTGCACCTTGATTGTGAGCTTGGTTTTGATTTTGTTGAAACTGATTCAACATCCATGCATTGAACTGTTGCATCAGAGCGGGATCCATTTGATTCCCTAGGGCCTCATGTTGAACATTCTGAGGAATAGGCCCATTCGCATTCACCGCATTGTTTCCTTGTCCATTCCCACCTCCTTGTGCATTGTTGTTGACAAGAGGCGGGTTTGGAACTGGGACTCCATTATTATTCCCCAAATTTCCTTCCAAACCTTGTCCACCGTTTTGATCCATGTCGGATCCTTCTCCCAACTCACCCAAACTATCCTCTTCTAAGACCGGAATCGACTCCTCTACTTGACGACTTCTTCTTCTTTGACTATTTCTACGCCTTGCGTAAGCTTCAATCCCGTCTATGTAAGGTTCGAGTGGTGTTTGAGATCTCCGGGTCATGCACTACAAAAAGCAAACAACACGAAAACAGTAAAATAAAACCTAGGCCCAAGCCTTCGGTTCACTTACAAGATATCACAAATAGCACACAATTCCCCGGCAACGGCGCCATTTTGATTGAGCTAAATTTCACCCTTCAAAAACAATTTGTAAAGACTTGAAACCGTGGGTAAACTAACTCTCTAACCGGCAGTGTACCGGGTCGATTGCTAGAATAGCTACAGGAGTACGAGGTCGAACCCAAAGGAATCGTGTTTGCAAGTACCAAAGTGAACGTAATGCTTAGTCTAGGTGATCAATGATTTTAAAGTATTTATAACTACAACGACACTAAGTGGTTCAAACTAACGAATCTAAAGTTAAAAAGAACGAAAGAAGATTAAACTACTAGGTTTAAAGATAGTTAAAGAGACATAGCCGAACCATGATCAAAATAGCTAGTTTCACCCCAAGGAGTGACAAAACCGGGAGTGTGCAATAAACGAACAAACTCTTACATTCAATTTCACGGCACGTACTCCTAATCCCGGTGCTAAGGTCTGAACAACTCTTCCCCAACACCTTATGCCAAGTCAACTAATCTTCCCTAAGGAAGATTCATTCCTGAGACAAAATATACACGAGCCGTTTAAGCGTTAAAGCGAGTGACCCCACTATATGCAATGATCTTAGAACCCTTTTCCCACACCCTCCATCTGAACAACTCTCAAGAGTGATGTGTGTGATTTTGACCTAGGTGATCAATCTAGCCCAAATCCGTTATAACAAGTTCTAAGGCGCTTGAAATATGCAAGATATAGCAATAAAAAGCACTACCCACTCCCAATTTCATCACCCAAGGGGTGATTTCACCAAATTTCACATGATTCGACTATGAAGAGGGATTAGCTACTCATTACAATAGTTAAAACATACACAAAACAGTAAATAAGAGTCATAACAAGCAAGGAAGAAGAGAAAATTACCATTAGATTGCAGAAATTCGAGATTAGATCCAAAAAGTACAAAATAGAGAAGTATTTAAAAGGTGATCTCTTAGTGTTTGGAATGAAAATCTAAGCTAAGAAATGGAAATATTAAGCTAAGATGTTGTTGATTTACACTAAGAGAGAGTATTCTAAGCTATTACAAAATTCAAGCAAGAAAATGGGTAGAGTTTTGCTAAGAAAAGTTGGATAGCTAAGAAATAGTCTAAGGGGGGTATTTATAGGTGGGGGAAAAATCTGCAGAAAAAACTGGTCCAAACGCACGTTTGGAGGCTTGAACTGGCGTTTGGCTTCTTCAAACGCACGTTTGGATTGTTTCAAGCGTGCGTTACGCTTCGTTCAGGCAAGGACTTGAATGTTCTTCATATTGAACGCCGCGTTCGTGAAAGTCTGAACGCGTGCGTTTGGTGGACTTTGAGCGCACGTTCAGGATGGGTTTTGAACGTGCGTTTGGGAGGGTTCAACTCTGTATTACTTTTTGCCTCATTGAACGCACGTTTGAAGGGTTCAAACGTGCGTTCGGACTCCTGTTGCCCCAAAACTCCACTTTTTCCTCCTTTGATCTTTTCTCTTGCCTCGGTTATGCTTTTCACCATAAATCATCGCCTTCCGGGTCCTCAAGACACCAATACCCTTCAATATCATGAACAGCCACAAACATCCAAACAATTCCAGAGGGTAAACGTGCTCGGGAATGGGGTTAATATCAACAAATAAGGGGTAATAATCCATCAAGGTGACGGATTTATCCCCCGTGCCATAAGCTCACGATATCACCTCGAAAACGGTCTAATTTACCAAAAATGTGCTGAAAGTGTGGTAAATAGGGGTAATTAATGCACCGGAGTCACGTAAAGTTGACTCCCATCAATGAGCAGTTTTAAACATTTCAGTATTAAGTAGGGGAGCTTTATGTGGTCTTACAAAATATAAACCGTTTTCATTCGTAGTTGAACACAATTCAAAGCCATTCTTCGAAATAACAAATTCACCATTCAAATTTGAAAGCAGAAATGATTGTTCAACTAAAGCGAGAATGAGAAATCAAATTTCTCTGAAATTGAATAAAATAAACATTCTCTAAATGTAAAATTCTACTATTAAAATGCAAGTCCACAGCTCCCTTTTTTGCTTGAAATGGCGCCCGAAGGCCTACTCGCATCACTTGAGAACCCTCTTCCAGCTCCTCATACGAACTAAGAATCTGCAATGAAGAACATACATGGTTAGTAGCTCCAGTATCAAGTATCCATGTGGATACATCTTTAGCTACATTAAAAGATTCCAAGAATAGTAATTCCAAATTACCTTTCTTATCTTTTCCAGTAACAGCCTTGGCTTTGCCATCTTTTACATCACGAAGATAATCCGGACAATGGCGTTTCCAATGTCCTACCTCCTTACAGTAAAAGCATTTGCCCTTGGGCTTGGCCTCGTCAACTTTCTTGGCTTTCTTTTTCTTCATTGGCTTGGGCACAGGTGCAACATTACCCTTCTTCTTTGGTTTGACCTTAGGCTTGTTTGATGACTTAGCTTCGGCCATATTTGCTTCAGCTTTCTTATCCCCTACTTGGAACTTATTTTTCGATAGCAGGCCCTCGTAGATAGTCATTTCATTAAGCATCTGTGTCATGGTCAACTCATGTTTGCCCATTAGATACTGAGTTTTGAACGGGATGAACTCAGGAGTCAACGATTCCAAAATCATTGAGACTTGAGTTGCTTCATCGAACAATGATCCATGAATACCGGCGTCATTGAAGTAATCGATCATATTCGAACATGACCATTCAACGCTTGACCTTCTTCTTCAATTTCGTGTTAACAGCCATCCTTATGGCATCGTGTCTTGCTTGGTTGCTAGGAGATCCAAACATCGAAGTAAGTTTCCGCTTGATTTCTCATGCGGTCTCAAACTCTTCTATCTAGGTCCTAATAACCTCCAACACTGCCGCCAGGATGATCCCACGAGCCCGGTTATCTGCCTCGATACAGCGATTACGCTGTTCGATCTCAGCTTTCCCCGGTTTTTGGATCGCCACCGTAGGGCATTCAGAAGTGAGTACATGTTGCACATTCTCATATGTGAGTACCACGTTTAAATTACTCTTCCATTTCTTAAAGTTGTTTCTCGATAATTTTTCAGACAGTAAAGCAGAAATTTGAGCAGACATTTTTGGTGAAAATAAAATGACATACATTAATTCAAGTTTAACACTACTATATAAATTTATTTTAGGAATTGTAAACTAATAATTAAGTCTACTCTACCATTCCAAGGTTTTAACCTCGCATCTCAGTGCCGCCGTAGGGTAGGTCAAAGAGATGACGGTTAAGTCGATACAATCTCATCAATGAATAACTTGTGAGAATCAAACATCCCACGAGAATCGAACATCCCTTTATTCATTGACTACCTTCCTTTTTTAGCCTAGATATTACCAAAAATATCCTTTATGAGTGTGACCTACTATATCGGATCTCTTAGGTACGCCCCGAGTGTGCCGTCGTAGGATAGGTCAGTGACCCGACGAGTACCCAGAAATCATATCCTTTCGGAGACCAAGCCATGAATGTTGATAGGGGTGAACACCATCCGTAGGGGGACGAAATCAAAGCGCCGCGAGGCGTCACCCTTCTCTCACTTACTTGTATCATAGTAGAGGCCGTGGGGTTGGTGTCGTCTCCCGCTCCCACTCAATAATTTGGAAGTGGTGGTGGGTTAACTAACCACGTCTTTTGGTGTTAACATAAAAGCACATCAAATCAAGGATTCGAATGGTGTCGGTAACGTGGGCAAGCCTACCCGTCCCTATTCGTTGGAACATATGTGATGATCGGGACGAAATCGGGTCAAGACAGCCCGTGAGATAAGAAGGAATCACCCCTCCGCTCTCCGGTGTAGCTTAGTCTTGCCGGACCCCCGTGCATACATCACACTAGGAGGGTTAAGTCGGTCGAGCCTAGCTCAGTTGACCACCCAACCTATAAGCGAACCATTTTTATCCAAGATTTATTGTTCTTTTACCATCATTCAATCTCTTAGACACTACGAATTGAAAACGTGATCTCATTTGGGCTTTAAGGCGGTTCACCGAGAACACACACCGAAAGGCTTAACGATTTCATAACCCGTCCTCGGATCTTTAATTAGTTACTAAATTAATTAATTACCACGTATTAATTAAATTTCAACTAATTACGCGAGTTTGTATACATGCCTATTTTAATTACCAAAATTAAAATTTTACATGTATGCAAGGAGTGGATTTATGATATGATGCATGTCATGGCAATTCCGATTTTATGTCTATTTTATGATCAAACACATAAAAAATAAATTGCGGAAAATTTAAACACCGAGATGGATTGTTGGTACCCCCGTATCTAATCTATCCTAGGAAAATAAATAAATTACAATCTTTTGCGTCTTCGAGTCTCGATCTTCGAATCTTGAACTCGAACCGCCGGATCACGAACCACGAACACCCGAGAGGAGAAAAGGTCTTTTTAATTAAATAAATCCAATTTATTATAATTAATCCAAATTTTTTTTTATTATTATTATTATTCTGCTTATGCGGCTGTTACCATAAAAAAATATTTTCCAAAATTTTTTTTGTTACAATAAGGCGGCTGCATAAATTATTTTCCAAAAAATAATATATATATATATATATATATATATATATATATATATATTTTTTTTTTTTTTTTTTTTGTTGTTCTGCCAAACGGCAGTATGAAAAAAAATAGGTTAAAATTTTTTTTTACATGCAGCCCCATTATTAAACCCTAACAGGACTTATAGCGACGCTTTTCAGCGTCACAGAAAATCCTATAGCAGTTTTTAAAAAAAATTTATCCGTTTCTCCTCGTTCATACCTTGGATTTCGCCTTGATCTTCAATTTTCCAGCAGGATCTTCATCTTTTCCAGCCCGGATATTCAAAATTACAATAAAAGATGCTACTTTTACATATAAATTTCAAAATTTGACATAAATAAAATACAATTCCTATGCTCAATTGTTACTAAACAAAGGAGCTACAATAGATCTAACGAGTAAACAGTACCAACCCCAATCCATCTCTTCAACCAAGACATTCATAACATAAAAAAATAAAACAAAAAAAATTTCGGCCCCTTTTTTTTAAAGAAAAAAATTTGGGACAAACAAATCTACATGTTTTCCACTCCTAGATCTAATATTTTATACGTATAAATATAGATCACCTTGTCTCTGATACCACTGTTAGTTATATCATCCGCAACGGAAGCGATTTAAGGATCTAGATCTATAAAATACACGTAATAAAATAACTAGATCTATATCTACAAGGGGGTTATAGAACATACCTCCTGGATCTCAAAATCCAAGTTGAAGAACCGCAAAAGAAAGATTGCAAGAAAATGCGCAGAGCACCACGATCTTCCGTACGTGTGATCCAAGCAACTCCCGGTGGAAGGAAATCCTCGACTCGAACCCCTCCGATATGCTACCGGAAAAACCTCCAAGATTTTTCCTCAACCCTCTTGGCCGAAAATTCTATCTCCTCTCTAAGAGTTGATAGTCGAAAATATTGTGTGTCTAAGGCTTGGGAGAACTCTCTTTATATAGGAGAGTAAAACTTAGCCTCCAAGGATTTTATTTTGCAATTAAAATAAATCCATTAAATAAAAATAATTCCATAATATTCTAGAACAAATCTAGAATAATACTTATCTTTATTACTTTCCATAAATATTTATCCAATAAATATTTTATGCACATGTCTTATTAATACACAAGAAAACAATTTCTTGTTCCCAAAATAAGCCATGGGGCGAAAATACCACATATTGACCTAGTCAATATTAATTTTGCCATTACACAATAATTGGGCCAAGATTATGGAAAATGTCTTTTCCACACATTTAATTATTTAGCCCAACTAATTTAACAGTCCACTAAACAATTAATTCACATATTGTTTTAATGAAGTCCAACAAGAACTAAATTAATATTATTAGGATTCGACGTCCGAGAATAGCTATGCTATATTAGGAGGCACGTCGGGGACCATGGACTAATAATCGTGACTCCGATAAATCAAATAAATAATTTTCTTACGAGCGTAATAATTATATTCGATAAATCAATCACGAGAATATGCCACCATAATCCCGTGACTACACTCCTCCGATTATGAGATTATATTTATCTCCTCACGAGAGTAATAATAAGCGTCCATTGATATAATCATTACATATGGATTAATCCTCCATAGACTGTTCATTCTAAATCGGGAAGTTACCGTTAACCCTTTTTAGAACCTCTTATCCTTATTTACCATTAACCCCCTAGTGATCAATTAATTCATACAACTCACTGGTAGCTAATCAGTGTAATATGAACTCGTACGATCGATCAGTTTCTAGGATTAACAAAGAAGGGAACTGTCTATCTACTTCCATAAATGGAAGGAATGGATTCCGTATCTGTGATAACACAGACTACTCACTCAATCCAATACAATGCCAAGATGGGGGTGGGAGTGTCCATATCCGAAAGTCTTATGGTGTGGGAGTATCAGCAAGACTAACGATACTCTAAATGCTCTAAAGAGGGGTACTTACGAACCAAGGTCACTCTATCACCTGACTCATTTGCTTTTCAAGTTGACTTCGAATCCTTACTTTTCACTTCTGACTTCTAATTCCATTCTGACTTTAGAAGGTGCCATGGGAGGAAGGAGTGGGTAGTGAATGAGATCTTTATAGTTTTCCCGACCGAACGATAGCGTAATTCAGACCACAGACTCAGTGTAATCCTTAACCGTCAAGTCAAACTTCATCTCGATTCAAGCGGTTGGTATGATCACCTCGGAGATTAAGATATATCCATAAATATGGTCATCCGTTGATTCGATAAGAATTATCGATTACGGAATTATATCGTGAACTCTAATCAAATCGGTCCAAATTTATATGATATATCTATCATATATAAATGCCCCACTAGGTTCTCTTAACCGAAAGTCCGGATAAGACAATCACACCTATTGTGTTCTGGGCGCATTAATAGCACGTTAAAGGAGAGACCCGATACTTTCGATTAACTTCACTATGGGCTAATTGTATTTTAAGTACATCTTCACTAACTCAATCCTCTTGTGTATATCCCATACACTGAGTTAAGTGATTACATAAACGATATACTTTAGGATTTTATGTAGTGTAAATACTATTGTCACATCGGTGAATATGAGAATAATAAATATGAATAATAACATCATTTCATTTATTAAATAAAACAATTACAAAATTGTCTTTCGGGCATCACACCTAACAGCGTGATCACCCAAATAGTGATCGCGCGGCGCCAACAAGTAACTCTGAAATTTGTCCATTGCAAAGACTACGACCAATAATTCCTTTTTAGTGGTCGTGTAGTTTACTTGTGTGGGGTTCGAGTGTGTGCATCAGGCGTAAGAGATGGGCTGGAATTTTCCCCATAATCTGACCTAAGACTCGCACTAACAACATAGTAGGATGCATCACACATGAGTTCAAAGGGTAGGTTCCATCGGGAGAGATAAGGATCGGGCGGAAATCGCTTGACTCTTAAGCTCATCAAACGCATGCTTGCAACTGTCATCCAAATTGAAAGCGACATCTTCTCTAAGTAAAGTAGAAAGGGGCTTAGCTATCTTGGAAAAATCCTTAATGAACCTCCTATAAAAACCAACATGCATGTCCAAGAAACCTCTTACTTCACGCATATTTTTAGGAAATTCATCTTCTCTATAGCTTCAACTTTTGCCCTATCTACTTATTCCTCTTTACGATATCTTGTGGCCAAGAACTATTCCTTCGCCTCGCCATAAAGTGGCGATTTTCCCGATTTAGGACTAAGTTCTTTCCACACAAAGCAGATAATACTTGATCAAGATTAGCAAGACAAAGGATCGAAGGATTGACCAAAGGCGAGAAATCGTCCATGAATATCTCCATACACTTCTCGACAAGCCCATCAAAGATTGCCAAAGGCATACATCTTTGGAATGTAGGCTGGGCATTGCGAGACCGAATGGCATTCGCTGTAGCGAATGTACCATAAGAAGCGAGTAAAAGTTGTCTTTTCTTGGTCATTTGGGTCTATGGGTATCTGGAAATATCCCGAATAACCATCAAGAAAACAGTAGAATGCATGTCCTGCTAGTCGCTCAAGCATCTGGTCAATGAAAGGGAAGGGGAAATGATCTTTTTTCGTGACTTCATTGAGTTTTCTGTAGTCAATACAGACTCTATAACCCGTCACTAGCCTCAATGCTATATCTTCACCCTTTTCATTCTTCTCGATAGTAATTCCTCATTTCTTAGGAACTACTTGAGTATGGGACACCCATTCACTGTCAGCAATCGCAAAAAAAATACCCATGTCCAAAAGCTTGATAATCTCTTTCTTAACTATTTCTTGCATGTGAGGGTTGAACCTCCTCTGGGGCTGTCTAACACACTTAGCACACTCTTCAGTCTTTATCTTGTGCATGCATATGTCAGGAGATATCTCTCTGATGTCTCCCACTTGCCATCCAAAGGCTTTTTCATTCTTTCTTAACACATTCAACAACTTCATCTCTTCTAACCGGGATAACTTGGCAGAGATAATTAATGGAAGCTTGTCATCTTCTCTCAAGAACACGTATTTCGGATGCTTAGGCAATGACTTCATGATGCCAAATCTGCGGGTGGTTCTTCTAAACTAGATTTAAGCTCCCCACTTTTCAACTCAACATCACCGAGTTTACTCGGTGGTCCTATCTTATAAAGCTTCTCCTTTCAACGAACCTTCATCAAATTCGGCTCTAGTTGTTCTAGACTCACCCAACCATGCTTATTTAGATTCTCTACTAA
Organism: Gentiana macrophylla; assembly: GCA_026214975.1. Lineage (NCBI taxonomy): Eukaryota > Viridiplantae > Streptophyta > Magnoliopsida > Gentianales > Gentianaceae > Gentiana > Gentiana macrophylla. The sequence continues at coordinate 23,808,402 of CM047815.1, read as the reverse complement.
TCGCTCATATTCAGTCTCAACAGCCATGACTTGCTTTTCCATGTAGTTGTTAAAGTCATCGACATGTCTTTTAATGGAGAAGCCGGTTGGATAATCGGAGAGGTCTCTGAGCGACTTTAGAGACATTGTAGCTCACCTCACGATCACCAACTCATATAGTCACTTTGCCACCATCACAATCAATGAGGGCTCGGGTGTAGAAAGAAAAGGTATGCCGAGTATTAAAGGGATGTTCTCATCCTTCCCAATGTCCAGACATACCAATCACCGGGAAAGTGAATCTATCCATTTGAACTAAAACATCCTTTAATATCCCAAAGACTTTCTTGGAAGATCTATCGGCCAATTGAAGATTCATGGTTGTGGGTTCTAAAAGACCATCTAGTCCAAGTTTGTTTACAAACAGACAATGGCATCGAGACTAATGGATGAACCTAGGTCACATAAAGAATTTGGAAAGACTAAGCCTCCTATCAACAATGTGAGCACAAATTTCCCGTGTCACCCTCTTGATTGGCAACTCATCATAACTAATCATAGAGCAATTCTCACCAATCAAGCTGATCCATGTCTTGAGCTTCTTTTGGAGGAAACAACATCCTTGATGAACTTTGTATACTTAGGCATCTCAACCAAAACATCAGACAATGGAAGATTTACCTGAGTATTTTTAAGAAGATTAAGCACTTTTTCATACTTTTTGTCTTCATGCAAGGAGATGTTGCTTCTTCTAGGTGGAAACGGAAGTTTCTTTAAATCACTCTCAAAAACACTTTCTTTGAGGATGAACTAACAGCTTTATCTTCCAAATCTTTCCACCTCACCACCTTTTTACCTTTCTTACCAGTCAGGGGATCAGCCACCTGACTCTAACTAAAATCTTTATTTCTCAGGGGATCAGCCACATGAGTACTATCAAACTCTTTATTTCTCAGGGGATCAGCCACCTGAGTACTCTCATCCAGGGATTGAGGAAACATGGGCGCTCGACTTCCCCTCCGCCTCATCATTGGCGGGAGGGGTTAGTGGTTTCCACGGTTCGGGGACCACTAAGCGAGTGCCGGATCTCAAATTCATAATCTTGGCCTCTTCTCTACCCGGAAGGCTGTGGGAACTAGATCAGTGCATTGGCTTTGATTTAACTCGGTCTGAGCCACTTGACCACCCTTGGGGTTCTTCTCAGTAAAGCTAGGTAACTGCCCCGAGGGTCTAGAAGCTTTATGGTCAGCTACTTGCCCGAGCTGCCTCTCAAGATTCTTAATTGTGCTAAGAAGGAATTGGAAATTATTATTCTGCTCCTACTGATAGGAGTCCAATTTGCTTTCAAGATCACTAGATTGAGAGGGGCCTTGAGAGTTCTGGAAGTTTTGTTGGAAAGATTGGATAGACCGACCTTGAAACATCGGATTTAGATTGTTCGGCGATTACGGTTGAACCTCGATTTTGATTGGAAAAATTCATATTATGTTTCGATTGAAATTACGGTTTTGATAGAAACCACGATTTTGAAAATTGCTTTGGCGTAGGCCGATTGTTGAATCTCTGATTTTGCTGGCCACTGAACGCATTGACTTGAGCGTTCTGTCCAACCATAGGACAGAAACGAGCGGTATGCCCCACATTATCACATGTCCGCACGTGGTCGGATTGAATCGTCACGATTACGGGCGGTATTGACTTGATATGTAGGAGGGAAATAAAGCGTGCGACACCGCCAACCACATGGCCAGGTTGACAAAAACTTTCACAGAACAGAGCTTGAGAGTTCTGAGGGAATGACTGATTCTGACCCATAGGATTAGGGGATATTTTAAGAGCTGCCACCTGCTGTTGCAGCATGGCGATCTGATTTTGCATGTTCACCTCCTCAATCCTAGGTGGAGGGGGTGTCTGGATAGCGTGTGATGAAGGGGCATACTTATAATTGGAAATATCTTCGAATAATGCCCACCCCTCTTCAGGCGTTTTTCTTAAGAATCTCCTCCTGAAGAACTGTTGATCATGCCCTTGGTGAGTTCAGTCAACCCACTGAAGAAAGTTTTTACTTGCCTCTGCAAGTCTAAACCATGATGAGGACATTTTCGCAGGAGAGCTTTATCTCTTCCAAAGAATAAAAGAAAGATTCATTTTCCTTTGGAAAAATGTGAAGATTTCGTTCGAGCCTTCAGCCGTTTTTAGGGTGGGAAATATTGACTCAGAAATCATGCTCGAGTTCGACCCCAGTTGTAATTGACTCGGACAGGCAAAGAGTTGTACCACTCTTTCGCCTCCTTTCAAGGAAAATGGAAACAATTTCAATTTAATCGCATCCTCATTTACCCCTTGTATGCGAGTTGTACCACATATTTCTAAAAATGTGTGTACATGAGTCAGGATTCTCAGATTGGAAGCCATGAAAGATAGATGCGTGTTGCATCATTTAGATAAAACCTGGTTTAAGTTCAAATGTTGTAGCAGTAATAGCCGGCAAAACGACCGCTGGGTTGACTTTGACTTCACCAGGCATGGTGTAGTCAGCCAACGTACGTCTTTCGTTTGCAGCCATGATGACGATTTCTTGAATCTCCTCTGCTAGATTTCATTCGAAATCTAGATCGGCTGTGTTTACTTCGTCTAGAAGAACCGCAGGACGGACTCTTCGCCTGTCTGGTCTGACTATGGTTCGCTCGAGGTCAGGGGTGTACAACAGTGGACCTTTCTGACTCCGAGTTTGCATAAACCAAAACCAAAAACAAGATGTCCGCACGAATTTCTTACAAAGGCTACACTAAAATCTAAAGTAAAAAAAAAACGTAAATAAAACAGAAAAAGAGACTATAATACAGAACATAACAGAGAACAGAAAAATAATTTTTTTTTATTTTTTATAACACTCGGTCGACCGAGTGTCAGGGTTCGGTCGACCGAACGAAATTTTTTTTTTTATGTAAACAGAGAAACTGAGAGCACCTGCCTACGAAAAATCAAAACAGAAACGGAAAAATTAATAAAAACCAGACAACCGTACCGATTCCCCGGCAACGGCGCCAAAAATTTGTTGGGAATTTTAAGTTTTAACTATATAATCCAGTCTAACCCCAAGTGCAAAGTTTATGTAATGCAATGGCTCGACCGGGTCATCCACAGGGATTCGTACTATATCTAGTTTTAATCAATTTTTCGTAAGTTGTCGCTGTGATTATTGTTATCACTATAATTATATAATAATGTCCTCCACTTAACAATTGACAAAAAACTACAATTAAAATAAAACAAAATGAAACTAGTAGTAAAAACAATAGAAAACAAACTGGACAGAAGATTAAAAATCTAAAGCCAGCGAAGATGATTGCGAACCGAATAACGAAAATAATTCTATTCTATAAACTAAATAAAAAATTATAAAATTGCTATGGTGATAACAAATGATTTTTTTCAATAACTTTAACAACGAACAAGCAATGATCCACCGATCCTGCAACCCTCAATTTCTTCTCTAAGGTTGTCTAGTGATGATTTAATAAGAATTGTGGTTCACCTATCATAGGTATGAATTTCTACCATCATAGAAAAATTCACCTATCAATCTTTTTCGTCCATCGATCCTAAAGTTTAACGCTTTAATTATCAAGGTGTGAAATTTATCAATCTCGTAAACTAGATATTCAACCTAACAACTATCGTTAATTAGATTAAAAATCTAATCTTTACTATGGTGATCTTAGTTTAACAACGATTCTCATCAAATATTAAACATCAAACAGCAATACATTTCATCAATGAAATTGCATAATAACAATAAAAACATAGAAAAGATACAATCTCATTAAAACTCACAAACAATCCAAAGAGTCGAAATTGAGATGCTGCAACGATCGGTTTCACAAAGCTCGTTCAAGAAAGCCTCAGCCTCTGACCATCGTCACACCGGAGCAAAATAAAATAAAATAAAATACAAAAACACTCGGTCGACCGAGTGTCAGGGTTCGGTCGACCGAGCCCTACACCTTTTTTTTGTTGCTTTTTCTTGTCGCCTCTGTTCTCCAGATGCTTTTTCGTGTCTTCTCTCTTCCAATGACTGCGTCCTTTTATAACCTTCTTCGAGCTAGGGTAATAATTATCCTATTTCCTTTTCTTTAAAAATAACAACTAAACCCTAATAAAAAATATAATAATTCCAATTTTGTCCTTCTAGATAAGTCTTCAAATAAAATGTTGTTCGAAATCCATCAGCTCGTTGACTCGTTCCACGATATGCTCGTCGTACCTACAACATAATAAAAACGTGGAAAGTGTAACATCACATATATAAATAGATAATTGCTAATAAAATCACGTAAATAACCCGACTTTGCACTCTAATACTTTCCGACTTCATTCTTTCAATAAATCAACTAAACACTTAATTTTCTATAAAAAATAATAAAATACCAAGGATATTGTTACGAAATAATGTAATATAAATCTTAAAAATCACCGTAAACAGTTACCCTTCCCTTGGTTGTGAGACTTAGGAAACGACATTTATCCATACCATTTATACAAAGCTCTTACCTCGGCTCTCGTTTTAGGAATTAGTGAATACTAAGAAGATTAAGTCCTAGGGACCCATTTTAATCACATCCTCTATAATGCTGCTTCTTTATGCTCTCTCAAAACTCAACGTCTTCTTTAGATTGCGAATTCTTAAAACTACACAAATTGTTGCTCCCATGGCCAGTAGAAGCAATCTCATGCATAGGACAATGAGATTTTGACAGAACTACGAGGAACTCTTTATTCACTGCTTTCTTCAACTACTACATGTTTCCTTACACCCTCTACAGATGAGGCGAGTTGAACGGAACCTTCCACACTAATAAAATTAATCTTACAAACCAACTCCGGGCTAAGATTCATACTCAGGTTCATGTAAAGACTAACAAATGTTCAAAAAACCAAAAGATAGTAAAACATAAGAAAAAAAAGGTAGTACCTTGCCTTCAACATTGTACCACGAATAATTCGAACCTTTTAATATTTATTTTCTCGGAGCCATCTTGGTGCTTTAAAGGTGTTGCATCCATCACTTTTCCCATCGTAGATTCGTAGCTCCACATGTTCTTTGGGTTATTTTCTCAAACCATGCGAAATAATATTCACTGACTCATTATTGCTTCCCTGGTTTCGCAAACAGAAAAAAAAAAACAAAACGAACCGTAGACTGATTTTAACATGGTTTCCCATGCTGCTATCAGACCTACGGATTAAACATACGGGGATAAACCGACACACGAAATTTCAGAAAACTGAACCAGGCTCGGTGGCGGCGAGAGGCAGTCTCGCTGGGAGCGAAGCCTGTTGTTCCAGATTCTGGAATTTTTACACAGAGCAGACAACCAGAGGGACTCAAAAACATAAAAACAGACTATAAAACATAAAACTGGACATGAATAAAAAAATTATTTATATATAAAATTGACCGTTGGTTCCCCAGCAATGGCGCCAAAAACTTGATGATGTAGATCAAGTGATAATAAAATACTTGACCACCATAAACAAATACTAGCAAGAGGACTAGGTCCATCGTAGTATAGCTATAGCGAATCAAGGTCGATCCCACAGGGAACCAATTGTGGGTCATTTATATACAAACAATTAATCATTCATGTCAAGGACACAAAGCGGTCTATGACCAACAAAAGACAAGAAAGGTAAAGGACACGACTCGACACAACACATAAACAACGTAATTAACCTCCCCAATTATCATGTTATCGTTTGGATCTAGAGATTCTATATAATTAAGCAATACTCGACAACTATTAATCCGATTCGTATCTCTTTTATATTGGCTATGGGAGTCATCCCCTAAACTAGATCTAGCTCCGGTTAGACCATCTAGATCACTATGCTACATTACGTGACTTCGCTTTTTCGGCCTCCATCTCATATAACTCGCACGCTTACAAAACTAGGGATGCCGATATTAACCGTATTCCTCACCTAGGCAACATTCCTGTGATTAGGCGTACTTCCTAGACGATCGCATCAGTCTCGGTCCCATTAACAATTACCTGCACGGTCTCATGCTAATCTACGACGTACGTATAACTAGGTGCTAGCAATTCCCAAATACAGAACAGATCTAGATCTCGCTAATGTCCCGGAAGATCAATTCATGAGCCGACCTAGGAGCCCTATACTGGTATTTCCTAATCATACGCTAATTAAAACAGACGAGCAACGTAGCTGTAGCCATACCTACTAAGATAAGAAATTCTAGGTGGACAATCACACCATAAAGACGTGGCTAGATTGACGCGGCGAAAACCTAAATCTTAGCGTTTCTCTATACTTATCGGATAAAATAGAAGTTCATAAATCAATTATATAGATCTACTAAAAGCACGGTTGTCGATCATACCAAAGTCATCTATAGGTCACCGGATAACAGATCTGGGCGTGTGGATCCTTATAGACAAGGAATCCCCAATGCCTCATATCGTATCCTTAGATCTACATCGTTCGGTGAAGAACGAACAACCTCAAATGATAAACAATAATGGGGGACTTAATTACAAAGAACTAAGAACAAATAAATACAAGAACTTACATTATTGCAGAACCTGCATAAAAACTGCTCTGAGGAAAACTGAGGATTTTATTATGAATTGAGAGAAGTGTCTGAGGTGTGTTTTTGGTGTGTATGATATGCCTTTATTTATAGGAGTTCAAGCTAATTTAAAGATATACTTCAAAATATCAAAACAAATAGAGATAACTCCCGGCCGATCTCCGGAAACAAAGCAAAATGCACCCCCCCCCCCTTTATGCGTCCACATTGGCGCCAACTCTTGTCATGCCTTACTCCTCTTTTCGTGCTTATCCGATCTTTATCTTGAATTTCCTTTGATTTATCTTGGGATTTAATTCTTCCATTTGTATTTATCCTCCAAAATTATCTCAATCTACAAAATAAATATTTATCCCAAAGTAAATCATATTTAAATAATAAAAACGGATAAATACCAAATTATAAATAAAAACAGATAAATACCAAATTATATAATAAAAATGGATAAATACCAAATTATTTCTTATTAATCACATAACATTAAATAATCAATATAAACATGTGATTTAATATAAAATACATATTATTAATCTCGATTTAAGGTCAACGTTGATGACTTTTACGGGTATAATTTGACCGTCATCAGGTACACCCCAACAGAATGGTCGTGTAAAGCGTAAGCACCAGCATATTGTGAATGTGGCACAGGCCCTTCGGTTTGTAGGACATTTACCTGTGCGGTTTTAGAGTGAGCGTGTTCTTGCGGCGTGCTACGTAATCAATAGAACACCATCCAGTGTCCTTGATTTTAAAACACTGTATGAGGTCTTATTTGGCAAAACACCTAACCTAGATATGATTTGTGTCCTGGGATGCCTATGTTACGCACATAATCAACATCACAAAGGCGATAAATTTGAGAGTAGGAGTTGAAAATGTGTTTTCCTTGGGTAAATGTTTGCGAAAAAGGGTTGGACATTATTTGACCTTGAAACTTATGAGATATTTGTGTCACGAGATGCAAATTTCATTGAGCATGTATTTCCTTTTTCTGTGGGAAAATATGATCAGGGTGACACTCTTAATGCACCACAATCGGCTGAGGTGTATACTGAAGAATGTGATGACACACCGGTTGGTTCTCCCCTAAAATAGATGACCCGGTTGAGGGAGGGATCTCATAATGTGGATGTGGATTGGGATTTTAGAGGTACCAGTCTGGTGGTGGGAGTGACCGAACCCACGGGAGGGGGGGAGGTTGTAGTCCCCGTAGAGGATAAGAGGTTGTAGTCCCGATAGAGGATAATGATTTGGGCAGAGGTAAATAAGCAAAAGTGCCTAACTCTCGGCTGCATGATTATGATACTCACTTGATTTCGGAAAAGAATAGTCCGTCCCCTCATTCATCTTCGTCATCGGTTGCCTCAGGTACTCCTTATCCTCTTTCACAGTTTGCTGATTATGAGCGGTTTTATGACAAACACAGGAGGTACCTTGCAGGTATCTCTGCAGGGACTACTCCGAGAAATTTTAAAGAAGCGATGAAGCATCATGGCTGGCGAGCAGCCATGGCCTCATAAATTCAGGCCTTAGAAGAACAGGGGACGTGGGAACTTCAACCATTGCCCTGGGTAAGAGAGCACTCGGGAGTAAGTGGTTTTTTGCAGAAAAGTATGATGAGCATGGGGTCTTGCAGAGACTATAGGCTCGGCTGGTGGTTTTTGGAAATCATCAGGTGGAGGGCATTGACTACAATGAGACGTTCGAACCTATGGCGAAAATGGTGACTGTATGGACTTATTTGGCTGTTGCTGCAATTAAAAATTGGGAAATTCACCAGATGGATGTACACAATGCATTGCTACATGGTGACTTGGACGAGAAAATCTATATGAAAATTCCGTCTGGTTTCGAAAAGAATAAATCGCATTTGGTTTTCCGGATGAAAAAGTCCCTCTATGGGTTAAAACAGGCACCCCGGTGCTGGTTTTCCAAGCTCACTACTGCTTTGAAAAATTATGGCTTTCGCAACTCATATTATTCTCTGTTTACACTTCGAAAAGGGGATATTCCACTCAGTGTGCTAGTATATGTGGATGATATGCTTATTGCAGGTAATGATCGGGTGTCTATGGATATCTTTAAACAGTATCTTGGAGCGTGTTTCAAGATGAAAGATCTTGGTCATCTTAAATATTTTCTCGGTTTGGAAGTGGCCCGGAGCGGTCAGGGAATATTCTTGTCCCAACGGAAATATGCCTTGGACATAATTACTGAAGCGGGACTCCTTGGGGCCAAACCGGCTGACTTTCCTATTGAACAGAATCATAAGCTTGCACTTGCATTCGGTCCTCTGGTTGATGATCCAGGCAAATATCGGTGCTTGGTTGGGCGCCTTATCTATTGATTTGGCATATGCAGCTCATATATTATCTCAGTTTATGCAACAACCTCGAGTAATACATTGGAAGGCTGCGTTACAGGTGGTTAGATTTCTCAAACTACATCCCGGTCAATGTATTTTATTGCGGGCTGATAGTTCATTGACCCTGGAAGGTTGGTGTGATTCCGATTGGGCGAGCTGTCCATTGACGCGCCAATCTTTTACTGGATGGTTTCTATTTCTTGGGCTCTCGCCGATTTCATGGAAAACAAAGAAGCAGCAGACGGTCTCTCGTTCCTCAGCTGAAGCTGAATATCGAGCAATGGCGGAAATCACGTGTGAACTAAAGTGGTTGAAGCAGCTACTTGGGGAGCTTGGTGTTTCAATCTCGAAAGGTATGCGGCTTCATTGCGACAACCAGACAGCGTTATACGTGCATTGCTCAAAACCCAGTGTTTCATGAACGGACGAAACACATTGAAGCAGATTGTCATTTTGTGCGCGATGCTATCACGGAAGGTTTGATTGACCCTACTTATGTCTCCACCAAGGTGCAGTTGACGGATATGTGCTGCTATATTTCCTTATACATTAAGAGTGTCGGCAATCTGTCCCAACACCGGCTCTGAAGAAATGTCACCTACGAGAACGGTAGGGGAACGCCGGTGGTAGTGACATTTTCTATACAATGAGTGTTATTGCAATGACATTTCTATCAATGTCAATGACAAAATTATTGTGATGCTGAAGTAATTTTATGGTTTCATACTAGATTAATATTAATAAAAAAATTATATATGTTGTGTAATGTAAAAAGTGATATACATAGAACCGCCAATAATACAAGGCCGACAATTTTTTTGGCCCATCACATATTTCCTTACGTAGTGTAATCCATGTATCCGCATCAAAGTTCCATAAAAATTCAATTTACAAATGTCCTTTTGTGTTGGTGATAAAAGGGACGTCATTCTCTCAAATACACTTTTTGTTGTGTAAAATTCCTTGTCAAATTAAATGGTTCTGTCTACTACGGTGATGTAAAGAAACACAAGCTGAAAAGCAAACTGGCATGGGCCAATATTACAATGAAAACGATATTTTGAAAATATGATCGTTCGTCACTGTAATTCAAAACCAAAAAGAACATACAACATGTAAATAATAGATTTACATGATTTGATGTACATAACATGTATGCAACTGTGAGTCAACGGTAAATGTACTTCAATTAGGGAAATTCTATCCCGCACTCTCCTCGCACGCACCGTCCGTTGGATATACTTCAACGGTAAAAGTACTTCAATTAGTTTTTGTCTTCTTGCGCACATGACGCACATCCAACGGGACGGTGCGTGTGAAGACTCTCCGGGATAGAATTTCCCCTTAAATTATGTTGGGTTACCAGCACCCGGGTTTTCCCGAACTGAATTTTCCGAACTAAGATTTTAAAGAGGTAGGATATGTATGTTGATGACATCATGTTTTTAGGAGTTGTCGGAAGTGGCAAAAAAAACCTTGATAAAAAATACATTTAATTCATTATATTTCTCGTTTCAATCAATCCTTTAAGCATTCTAATCGATTATATTTCTCGTTCTAAACATTTAATTCTTAATGTAATAAGGTAAAACATGGTTTCCAACACATTTTCTTGAATCTACATAGCACCTTGAACACATTGGAATTAAGAGTTTTATAATCGAAAGGCTATAGGGTTTATTTTGTAAATTATTATTTAATTTCCTTAATATTTACTTATGTAATTTACGTTGTTAAACATGATCGCGGGTAAAAATCCTTCATTGGGACAAGTCTGATGCGAATTTTGGAGCAGTTCTAGGCTTGTGGTCCACCGACTCTGACGCTCGGAAACACCCGACTCGGCGGCGGCGATCTCTGGTCGGATGTGAACCAGACCAAATGTTTGCTAAATGAAAAGCAAATTCAAGATCATATGATAAACTTTGAACGGTAAAAATAGTGATTAAACAAGCTAAAATTACATCTGCCATACAAGTTAAAATTACATCCGGTGGGGGATCAACGAGCCCCAAGAAACACTTCTTACTCACCCCAACCCTTTTCAAGCTAACAAAAGTGTCGGAAATTTTCCGTTGAGCTTAACATAAGAAAGTTTTTTAAAAATAAAAACAAGCTAAAAATGTGCAACAATATTTTTCAAGTCCGACAAATCTCGCATCATCTCTGCGTTCATCTTCACAATACAATAAAATAAAAGAACAAAAGCATGATTTGAAGCCCCACAAATGTGTGTTCTTCACTGCCACCTCCTCCAACAACTGCAGGATTTTCAGTGCTACTGTTTGCAACTGTAGCATTAACACTGTACGAAAGAAAATCAACAAAATCAGATCTCCTAATTCGATTACTGTTAAGAAGAAGAAGAAGAAAGAAGAAGAAACAAAGATTGATTTACCTTAAGCAATCAACATTCCGGGCAAATCTAAAGGGCAGTTTCACTTTACAAAGATTTTCTAAATTCTCAGCCCTTTTCTCGTCTTTGTCATTGAAACCAGAAAATTCTGGTTTCAAGCATATACAGTAACCCACTCGATCCGCCTTGGTCCCGATTGTTTCATTCAAATTCTTTAACCCGCTGCAGCAATACTCAAACATTCGAAAACCATTTCCAATAATGTAGTTACGACATTGAAATAGGTCGTAACTAGCATTTTCACAGTCAAATTCATCTCCGGCGTCGCAAAGGTGGATCAAACCACAAATGAGAAGCAAATAAACTAGCTGGATCAGTGAGTTTTTTGCCATTTCTTTGGGTTGGAAAAGGGGGTTTGGGATTTTGCAGATGATCAGACTATGAGAGACAAGGAGAAGAAAACCACAAAATAGAAGAGAAGGATTGGTTTGTTATGTATATATTATAGAGTAACAGAAAAGAAATGTTCTATTTATATTGGATATCGGCGCCCCCAACGTCCAAAAGCCACAAAAATAAAATTTGTCATTCTTGATTACCATGGATCTATGAAAATTGAGAAATTTTATTACACAACAAAACAAGGACACAGAGAGGTGGCTTGGGGTTGTTAAGTTCATTCCGTTTGTATTTTCGGTACACTAAAATCCTACGTAAGTTAATCTAGCACAGTTAGTTATCGTAAAACATGAAGAAAAAGATAAACAAAACTGAAGGAAAACTTTCTTATTACTTTTTCCCTTAATCATTCGAGTGCACAAGTACAAGAATATATAGTTGGAACACAAACCAACCCTAGCTAGCTATTGTCTAAAAAGCCCTTTTTTATTTAACCCAAAACACAAAAAACTAAATCACCATTATTTGAGAGATTAAGTATCCGTCGAGCTATTAATCACCAAGATTGTGAGTTATGGTCAAATCTCCTTATCACTCCATTGACCATGGTTTCCTTTTTGGGTATGTTGCATGTGTGGCGTGTATCAATATGTCAATACTCCCCCTCAAACGAGGCTGGGACAAGGGAGCATGCCGAGTTTGTCTCGAAGTAGCGTGAAGACATATTTTGGCAATGATTTGGTGAACACATCAGCGAGCTGATCAGTAGAGGAAACATGTTTGGTGATCAAAAGCTTTCGGGCTACCTGCTCTCTCACATAATGATAATCTAGTTCGATATGTTTGCTGCGGGCATGAAATACAGGGTGGATTGTCATGTAGAGGGCGCTTAAATTATCACATAAGAGAATCCGCGTGTGAGCTTGAGGAACACGCAATTCCTTGAGGAGAGACGTAATCCAAGTGATTTCCGCAGCAGTATGAGCCATGGCACGATACTCGGCTTCAGTGCTGGAGCGGGAGACAGTGGGTTGCTTCTTTGAGCACCAAGAGATGAGATTGGGGCCGAGAAAGGTGCAATAACCGGTAACAGATCGTCGAGTCGTGGGGCAGCCTGCCCAGTCAGCATCGGAAAAGGCATAGAGAGGAAGAGGAGACGTGCATTGAAGGGAGACACCAAGTTGTAGAGTATACTTCACATAGCGGAGAAGACGCTGAACCTGCTGCATATGAAATTGAGTAGGACTTTGCATGAACTGAGAGAGATGATTGACGGCATAGGTGATATCTGGCCGAGTAAACGTCAAGTATTGAAGGGCACCAATGAGGCTGCGATAAAAAGTTGCATCGGCAGGAGAGGAAGTGAGTGGGACGAGAGGCTTGGGAGCCATGGGAGTGTTGGCGGGCTTGCAATCTTGCATGGCGGCTCGATGGAGGATAGTCGTAGCATAGTGAGATTGATGGAGAAGCATGCCTTTGGACGTCTGGTGAATCTGTACGCCCAAGAAATGATGAAGTGTGCCTAAGTCTTTCATGGCGAACTCTGCATGTAATACCTTGATGAACGAGCGCAACAAGTGTGGATTGGAACCTGTGACAAGCATATCATCCACATACAAAAGAAGTACCATAGTAGTTTGATTAACATGATAATAGAATAATGAAGGATCAGAGAGGCTGCATGTAAAACCGAATGAAAGTAAAAAGGCACTGAATCGGTCAAACCAAGCACGAGGAGCTTGTTTTAACCCATAGAGTGCTTTTTTAAGCTGGCAAACATGTTCAGGAAGAGTAGGGTCAGACATACCCGGGGTCATTCCATATACAATGTTTCGAAATGTTGCCATGTAGAAACGCATTTTTGACGTCCAATTGTCGAACTGACCAACTCTGAACAATGCAAGTGAAAGAACAATGCGTATGGTCTTTGGGTTTAACAAGCGGTGAGTAAGTTTCAACATAGTCTGCACCATCTATCTGAGCATAGCCTTTAGCGACTAACCTAGATTTGAGCCGATCTAGGGTCCCGTCGGCTTTGAGCTTAGCTTTAAAAACCCACTTGGAGCCAATGACATGCATATGAGGGGTTCTAGGGACCAAAATCCACGTTTGATTTTGATAAAGTGCGTGTAGTTCATCTAACATGGCCGCCTCCATCCTCGTGTTTTAGAGCACTTTTGACGATTTTGGGTTGGTGGGAATTGCCTCATAAGAGGTGGACAAAGCATACTTAGGATTGGGTTTAAATATACCGCGTTGGGCCCGAGTGATAGGAGGAGAGGGAGGCTGGGAGGGATCGGAAATAGTAGGAGGAAGAAGGCGGAGAACTAGGCGACCTGGAGTATCGGCATGGTCAGTAACAGAGGCATCATCGGAAGAACCGAGACCGGGGTGTGTGGAGGCGGATGAATGCCGAGTAGTCAGAGACTCGGGAGGAGACCTAGAGGGTGATGTGGGAGGGGACCGATTTGTATAATCATTTGAGATGGAAAAGTGATAGGAGAGGATGGAGTAGGAGGTGGAGTAGGCGGCTGAGCAATAAAATCGATGATGGGTGGTGAGGAGGGAATGTCGGCTGCATGAATGGGATAAGGAGAAGATGATGGTGGTGATGTCGGGGGGGGGGGAAGCCAGGAGTCGAAAATATTTAGAACATAAGGGCGGTTTATCGAGGTCATAGTCTTATAAGGCATCAAGGTCTCATCAAAAACTACATGGCGAGAGAGAAAAAATTTTCTGGTAGTGGGATGAAAACACTTGTAACCTTTGTGACTGTTGCTATAACCTACAAACACACAAGGGAGGGTTTTTGGATCAAATTTATTTTTCTTAGTGTCCCAGAGATAAGGATAGCACTTGGAGCCAAAAATACGAAGGTTGGTATAGTCAGGGTGCTTGTTATGGAGGAGATAGTAAGGAGACTCAGTTTTGTTTGTGAGAGAGGGGACCCGATTAATGACATACACAAATTGTGGAGAAAGCTTCTACCCATAAAAACAACGGGATCTACTATGGAAGAGAAGGGTAAGGCCAAGTTCTCTCGATAGTTCTATGTCTCCGCTCAAGCTGTGCCGTTACATTTGTGGTGTGTGGGGACAGTGATTAAGTGTGTGATGCCTTGACTTAACAAATGCTCTGTGAGGGAGTATTGACAAATTCTCCCCCTCCATCCGTGTGAAACTGCTTAATGGTTTTATTAAATTGAGTTTTTGCATATTTTTCAAAATAAAGAAAAACACTATATACATCAGATTTATTTTTTAACGGAACAAACCATATGTACTTAGAAAAATCATCAACGCCCGACATAATACTTAAATTTGCCAATGGATTCAACAGGGGCCGGACCCCGAGAGGTCACAATGTATCAAATCAAAAATAGCAATGAAAACATGTTCGGAATGAGAAAAGGAGCTTGAAAGTTTGCCTAACGACAAATTTCACATAAGTGCTCCTGTTTATTCGTGCCTAAATATTCAATAAGACCATTATTTTTAGAAGCGATAATAGTGGAAACTGAATATGCCCTAATCTTTGGTGCCAAACTTGAGGTGACAGACTTTGAGTTGTGTGCCGCAAGTGCATGATGGACACTAGAAAGGATATATAAGTCCCTTCTACATTCTCCTATCAGCAAAATCTTGTCTGTGTTGTTATCCTTAAGAATAAAACCACCATTAGTGAATAAACAATGAGCTTTAAATTGATGAGTAAGTTGCCGAACAGATATGAGATTTTTGGTCATTTGAGGGACTAACAAAACATCAGAAATAACAATTAATTCATTATTATATTGTATATGAATATCACCGATGCCTGTGATAGGAAGTGCTGTGCCATTACCAATGAACACGTGTGCAGCTGTGGTATAATCACGAAAATTATGAAGAAGACGTGTGTTACCTGTCATGTGATATGTTGCACCAGTGTCCATCAGCCATTCTGTATCAGCAATGGTGTTATCCAAGGTGAGAGCTGACAGAGCTTGAGGGAGTATTTCCTCCTTTGCTTTATCATTCCACCAACAAATCTTGTTGATGTGTCCTTGGACGCCACAGAATTCACACGTCTGATCCCTGTATTGCTCACGTTCAGCACGACTCATGCGCTTAAACACCTTCTGGATGATCGGATGAGGCGCTTGAACCCTGGATCATTGTGCACGAAAACCTCTTCCAGAAGAATTGAACTTGGGCTGAGAATTATTTCATTGAGCAGGTTTTTGCCCATAAAAAGCAAGATGAGAATTATCCGGGTCTTTGGCGGCAAACCATGATCGACGTTGATCAAGGTTCAACAGGTGACCGACGAGTTCTTCATAAGTCGGTTTATGCATCAACATCGTTGTCGTAAAGGTTTCATACTGCGGACCCAGGCTATTTAAAAGCGAATATACCTTTTCTGCATCCTGTATAGGCTTTCCAATCGCGGCTAGGCTGTCACACAGAGCTTTAAAATTTAGGAGATGGTCTGCAATGGAGGTGGACTCACTTTTACGCATATAAGTAAGCTGTTGTTTGATATTGAATTCTCGTTCTTGAGAATCATGTGCATAAGCTCTCTGTGAAGCATCCCACACAGCTTTGGCCGTATCCAATCCAATAACAATGCTTAATGATTCCGCCGACAAGGAGCCGATCAACCATGCTCGAAGAAGACGGTCAGCTTTTTTCCACTTCATGTATTCAGGGTTTTCGACTGAAGAAGAAGTTGCATCAGCGGCTGGAATTGTTTTGCTGCGAACGGCTGCTTCACCAGTGAGATGCTCAAGAACATCCTGTGTATCTGCAAATGCAAGAACTTGCTCCCTCCACAGCGGATAATTTTTTGAATCAAGTTTGAGGGAGATAATACTACTAACGTTGATTGTTGTTGTTGACATTGAAGAACAGCAGAGAAAGAAAAATAATTGATGCTGAATCCTTTTTTTTTTTTTTCGCTGCTGTAAAAAAAAGATGATGAACAGAAAAAAAAGGTTGCTGAATCGAGTATGATGCTGGAAAAAAAAAATTGGTAATGTGGTGATCAAACACCAATTGGCTCCGATACCATGAAGAAAAATATAAACAAAACTGAAGGAAAACTTTCTTATTACTTTTTCCCTTAATCATTCGAGTGCACAAGTACAAGAATATATAGTTGGAACACAAACCAACCCTAGCTAGCTATTGTCTAAAAAGCCCTTTTTTATTTAACACAAAACACAAAAAACTAAATCACCATTATTTGAGAGATTAAGTATCCGTCGAGCTATTAATCACCAAGATTGTGAGTTATGGTCAAATCTCCTTATCACTCCATTGACCATGGTTTCCTTTTTGGGTATGTTGCATGTGTGGCATGTATCAATATGTCAATAAAACAGTCCACCAACTATATAAATATAATTCACTAGTTCACTCAACGATCAAATCCTTGTTCTATCATCGTAACAAAGTGTCACAACACATTTCTACACTATTAAATCATAGAAATTCATTGATATCTCGCACAATAACCAATGATGCAGAAATGTGTTGTGATCTTTATTGTCTTTACTATCACTACTCATATATCATTATCAACGGTAGCCTTATGGTGGTATATGTACGCCATGTCATACATGATCCACCAATAACATCTTCTAAAACATTGGTAAACACGTAAATGAAATGTAAAAAAAAAAGGCCATCACATTATTTAATATCCTATTGGTCTTTAATTATCAAATCATATATGATCCAGGACCATGATAAAATTTCCGCATTATTAATTTTGCAAAAGTGTTTTATGTCAATCATTATAAGTTATAACAACAATCATTATGGTATTAAGTACATGGCATAACTACTTCAACCTCTGTGGCCGGCCAAACAACTTTTCTCTCCCTTGTTATCATATTACTATATTTATCCGTCCCTCTAAAGGAATTAGAAAATGTTACACCACAATGATTGTACCATCATGAATGATATATATTAACTATAACATCTCAAAATGTGAGACACATTAATCAACGAGTAGTACCACTGTAATACCCATGATTTTAAGTAAGGGTAAAATTGGAAGTCTTGGTTTTTAAAATAAACCTAGAATTATTATTTTACTTTTATTTAATTATGGGTAATTAGGAGGTTATGGCTATTAAATACACGTAACCCCCACCCCCTGCTTTAGTCGTGCGTTGTAAAAAAAAGGGAGAACGGTATTTTGCAGAGAAGATGAAAAGAGAAAAGGTTTGACATAATCTTTATCCTGGAGGTTGACTCGTCTCTCCGTTTTTCAGATAATTCATATCACGACGATCACCGCGACGAGGCTAACGTTTTGGTATAAGAATCACCATAAACAAAAAGGTAAATAGAAAAGCCCTCTTTTTGAAATCTAGGGTTCATTAGGCTTGAATAGATGCTTTAGATTAATCGTAGGTTGTTATTTTATTGTAGGAATCGAAGAAATCACCGTAGTTGTTTCGAATTCAAGTTTGGCTTTGATTCAAAGCTTTGCAATTGAATAAGGTAAATGGGTGTTCAACCGTATTTAATTATGTTGTTGTTGGTGTTGTTTTTGACTCTTTTATTTTTCGTGCGGTTTGATATAAGTCTTGTTTTTACTATGTCTTCATTTGATCATGTTTAGTAATTTAGTACTTGATAGGTAGTACTTGTCTTCTTTTGAGAACAAAGGGGGAAAAAGAAAAAAAAATATATAAAAAAAGCAAGTCGTTTTCGATCGGTGATTATAAAGAAAGGGTTGAAGCTATTTGCTTTGGAGGTTGGGTTTCTAAATAAAAATAAATTAAATTAAAAATTATCTATATATTTTATTTGTTGTTCTTTCCAGAAGAATAATAATTTAGATACCATATATGTTTTCTTCTTTCCGTGTGACTACAGTGATATTCACAAAATGAAAACATACAGCTGCGTTTTCTTTCTTCTTTCCGGAAGTCCTGTGATAATGAAAAAAAAAATAATGCTTATTTACTTGTTGTGTACTTTGTGATATGTATTGTGACAAGCTTTAAATGTTAATTGACATAGTTTTGGGTATGGTTTCTGGTGTATTTGGCACAGCACCGTGTGGAGACCCTCTGCGGGGAGAAACACGGGATCACCGGAAGACAACCCTTAGCTATGTGGGGTGTTGTGCTTAGTAGCCATCACTTTCTGTGCGAAGTGATAAGTAGTATAATTAGAATGGTCTAGGACTAGAAGTCCTTAGGGAAGCATTTTATGTGGAATGAACTTAGGCGGTTAGCTTAACTACGCTTAAACATATTTGAGAGTCTAAAAGATAAAACACCGTGGTCTTCGGTAAGGCACGTTTACTTTCGTGACTTGGGACTATTACCCCTCCACAAAGGTAGCAGCTGCGTGGGTGGGTGGTCTCCCACATGGGTAGCAACCGTGCCATATGAGGAGCCGAGGATATGTCGTGGTGCATTCTCACCATGCAAAGTGTCCTTAGACCTTGTGTGTAACAAACCCCTTGTTTGGATGAGTTTTACTAGTGAGACTAGTAAAGGGGAGCGAGCCTTTATACATACGTGGTAGTAAAGATAACTTTTGTGCTATGACTTGTTTTAAATTCGGTACTTCTACCCTTTACTGAGTGCTTATGTACTCACCCCTTTATTTGTATGTATGTTTCCCACCCCGAAAAGGTGATGCAGGTTGCTATGATGGTGATGATGTTTATTACGAAGAGTAGTGCCTATGTTGAGGCTTGGAATATTTATTTATCCTTTTATTTTTTGTCCTTTAAGTTCTCGGTTGTAATAAATACACTAGTCACTCGTACTTTCTTTTAAGTTAAATGTTGTTGGGAACATCATTTTACTTTTCGTTAGTTGGTACGACATTGTTTGTCGTTTAAGATTTTCCCGTGTCGTTTAGTTTCGCTTTAACTCGATGTAATTACGTAAAGCTTACGTATATAATTGATTTAAATATTAAATTATATACGTGCCGGGCGTTCAATTCCGGATAAGGACACGGTGTCTGGAACGGGGCGTCACAACCATCTTAATCAATACTCATCCGTTCCTATTTAACAGTCGTAATTGCTAAAAATAAAATTTACTTTTTATTTGTCGTAGTTACATTCCACATCTATCCTTATTTAGTACGAGATAAGAGATTGAAAACAATATTGCATTAATTATATTCAAATGCTATTATTATCATTTTAATGTTAAGTCAAAGTATTAACTATTCTTTTTAATAGCTGTGTTTTCGACAACTGTGACAGTTAAATAGAAACGGAGGAAGTAATAAATAAGTGTGTTTATGTTGTTGGAGAAAGTGTAGTTTTAAAATTTAAACATAGCCTTAGTTGTCATACAACATTTAATTGGCTAGTGGCCATGAAATGGACATAGTGCAATTAACGGCCGTAAAATGCAAGAGACCTTAATTAGTGTCTATTAGTAGATAGTTTTGTTCTACAATATAAACTCCATTGCTAGAAAGCTTTGACACAAAGATTTTACTAAGTATTTAATAACTACATAATACATCTAATATATAAGTTAGTTTGCATCTTCTGAATGCAAAGTTATGTTGTGGTTGCAAGGCGTACACCAATAGTAGACTTTGATAAGCTTCAAAGCTTTGTAGTAATTAAATATATTTTTATATCAAAAAGTGGGACACTAAAAATGCAAAGCCTTTTTAATTGGAAAGAAGTTGAATACAAAAGCTTTGGATTTTGCTTGGTTACAAATGGGACACCAAAGGAGTCCTATATATAGCTGTCCATGTCGGCTAAGTGGAGAATTCTAGTACCTGTTGTGGCTAGATGTTTCTACACAAAGTGAACCTATGATATTTGTGTAGACTCTACTAGACTCTTCTAGCCTATATTATTCTAGAAAATATAAGCTAAATAATTGCCACCTTGAATAACGTAGACAATTCTAGGCTATTGTAGATAAAGTGAGTCGGTGTCTTTTCTAACACTCCCCCTCACCGACTACTTTCTTTCAGTGACGATTTAGAAAGCATCCCAAGCGCATTTCTGAATTCCGCGATATTGTTTCCGCTTAAACCTTTGGTGAAGACATCCGCTAACTGATCTTTGGTCTTCACGTGAATCATCTGTATCTCATCTTGAAGAACCTTCTCTCGAATAAAGTGGTAGTGCACTTTAATGTTCTTGGTCCTTGCATGAAATACTGGATTTTCTGCTAGCTGAAGTGAAGATATATTGTCGCAATATAAGTCCACTGCATGGTCAACTGGCTGGCGTAAATCTTTCAATAGTTGCACTAGCCAGGTGACTTCTTGAGCTGCTACAACGGCTGCCCGGTACTCTGCCTCGGTAGTTGATAGAGATACTGTAGGTTGTCTTTTGCTACACCAAGATATTACTCCAGAACCGAGGCTGAACACGTAACCGGTAGTTGATCGAAGAGTGTCATGATCCCCACCATAATCAGCGTCACAATATCCGACAAGTCTACATGGCACTCCTTTCCGATAGAAAATACCGTAGTCATAAGTTCCTTTGACATACCTCATAATTTTCTGAACTAACTGCCAATGTGGCTTCCGCGGACTCTGCATAAATCTGCTTGCAACGCCAACTGCAAAGGAAATGTCTGGTCTTGTCAACGTCAAGTATATCAGGCTTCCTACTAGTCGTCGATAACTTGCAGTCTATCATTCCAGACTTCTTTAACAGATCCTTAACATACTTTTGTTGGCAAAGGAACAACCCATCTTTAGTGTACTCGAATTCTAGTCCAAGAAAGTGCTTAATCTCTCCCAATTCTTTCATTTGAAACCGGACTGATAAGTTCCTCTTGACTTGTTGAACTTTTTTGTCATCATCTCCACTAATGATGAGATCATCAACATATACCAACACGACTGTTAATTTGTTAGTTTGATGCTTGATGAACAAACTTGAGTCAGACGGAGCCACGGAGAATCCACTATAAGTCAAGAACTCTGCAATCTTTCCATACCAAGCCCTTGGCGCCTGTTTCAATCCATACAATGCCTTTCTTAACTTGCACACGTATTTAGGATGAGTCGTACTCTCGAAGCCTTTTGGTTGCTCCATGTATATGTCTCGATCGATCTCGCCATGTAGGAAGGCGTTCTTCACATCCATCTGCCATAGCTTCCAAGACTTACTAGCTGCTAGTGCCAGTAAAACTCGTACTGTAGTTATCTTTGCCACCGGGCTAAACCTCTCATCATAGTCTAAGCCATATTGTTGTGAGAAACCTCGAGCAACTAATCGAGCTTTATGTCTTTCTATGGATCCGTCTTGTCGTGTTTTCACCTTGTAAACCCATTTGCAAGATATTGGTTTTACTTCTTCCGGAAGAGGAACAAGTTCCCAAGTCTGGTTTTGCTTAAGTGCTTGAATTTCCTCTTTCATCGCCTGGATCCATTCACCCTTTTTAGACGCTTCCTCATAGCTTGAAGGCTCCATAATTGCAGTATCATCAACTATCACAATGTTAGCATACTTAGGATTTGGTTTCCTCTGTCGAGATGATCTCCTAAGTTGTTGTTCATGATGATCAACTTCCTCCATCTCCGGTGTTGGACTTTCGATACTACTATATTCCATCTCTCGAGTTGCTGCCGATTTCTCTTGACCATCATCATTTACTTTCAGAGTGCATAACTCTTCTCCAGTCTTTTCTCTTATTTTCTCTTCTAGAATAGGTGAGTCAGGAAGCTCCTTATCTTGAGATGACCACCAAGAAGATGCTTCATCGAATACAACATTTCTTGACACCATACATCGATTCGTTCTTGGGTCACAACACTTCCATCCTTTTCTTTCCTCATCGTATCCCAATAAGATGCATCTGATTGCTTTTTGTCAAATTTGCTTCGTAGCTCATCTGGGACGAATACGTAACAGACACAGCCAAATACTTTGAAATGACTTACAGTTGGTTTCTCTCTTTTGAGTTTCTGATATGGTGAGATGAGTCCAAGATTTTCTTGTGGTAGCCGATTGATCACATGGGCTGCAGTCTTCATACATTCTGCCCAAAAATGGGCTGGGACATTCTTTGCATGTATCATACTCCGACATGTCTCAGCTAAATGTCGATTCTTTCTTTCAAAGAACCCCGTTTTGTTGCGGCGTTCTCGACAAGTCAATCGCCGGTGAATATTATTTTGCTTTAGATATTTCGAGAACTCGGTGGATGTATACTCACCTCCATTATCGTGCGCGGAGACAACGGACTCTCTCCGAAATTGCAGCTCGACTTTACATTTGAATTCCTTGAATTTCTCCAAAGCTTGGGATTTCTCCTTCATGAAATCCACCCACGTATATCTTGAGAAATCATCAATGAAGGTGATCATATATTTTGCTCCTCCGATCGACCGCTTTCTTTTTGGTCCAAAAACATCCGAATGAATCAACTCAAGTGGTGTCTTTGCTCGGTATCTCGACTCCTTATATGGGAGTTGATGCGCTTTTCCATATTGGCATCCGGCGCAAACCGTGTCTTCCGACATTCCAACTTAGGAAGTCCTTTGAGCATAGACTCTTTCATCATGACCTTAAGTCTCTTATAAGCGACATGTCCCCAGGCGTGCATGCCATAGATCACCGTGTCATTTTTCCGGTTTTCTCTACATATCTTTGCTTGGCCGATCGGTACATATCTTGACTCCTTCTTTTCACCTTCCAGTTGGAGTCCCAATGACTCTAAGATCACGATAAACCTTCACATCTTGTGGGTGAACAATACATAATTACGACTCGTGGTGAGCCGTGATAATCGACAAGAGATTTTTCTTCATTCCATCAACATGCATCACATTTTGCAGTATCACTAGCTGAGAATTTGAGCTTGGCGTGATCACTGTCTCTCCAATGTGTCTAATTGGAAGCTTGGTGTTATCCGCCGTTACGACAACACGACCTCCTTTGTATTCTGACATTCTTTGAAGTCTTTCTTTATCACCGGTCATATGATTGCCAGCTCCTGAGTCAACGATCCACATATTGTGAAAGTTAACACGCCCAATATCACTTGTCATAGTTGCTGCACAACTTACTTGGACTTGTTCTTTCTCCATAATAGTGTCAATATTTTCTTGCTCGGACTTCAACCCTGAGAAAGATGCTTGAACATCCCACTCCGTTTCACTTTGGTCATCTCTGGTATCCGAAGTGGCAGCATTTCCTTAGACTTGTTTCTTCTTGAATCTGCAATCTCTTGCGAAATGTCCTTTTCTGCCACAATTGAAGCAAGCATTTTGTTGCTTGTGAAAGCGATTGTCTCCTCCTTGAGGTCTATCATTACTTTTCTTATTATCATGTCTCTTCTCTTCAGCTCCCCCTCTTTGGTAACTCCGTCCTTCGTCCTTTTGTTGTTTTCCATCATATTGTCTTTTGAATCCCTTATTGTTATATCTATTTGATTTTCCTCTTGCTTGTCTTGCATACAACGCCTCTTCTTCTGACTTTATAACTACGCCTGCCATCTGCTTAGCCAGCGACTCCTGGTCGGCTAGTAAATTTTCCAGCTCATCAATGGTTGGTTGTGTGGCCCAACCTTGTATCGCTGTTGTGAAACTTCGATACTCGGGTTTTAAACCGTGTATCAATATTCTTCTCATCCGAGACTCACCAATTTTGGACTCCGGATCTAATTCGAAATCTCATAACACGTAGATTTTACCTTGGTGAAATAATCTCGATTGATAGATTTCCCTGGGTGAGCGACATCAACTCATTCTCTAGTATTTGCAGGCGCGAAATGTTCTTCCTCGAAGAACGACTAGCCAACGTGTCCCATGCTTCCTTCGGCGTGGTGGCTTTCTGGATATGCTCAATCATCTCATCTTCGATCGATGTCTTTATAGCAAACATGGCTTTCGCGGCTTTCACCTTCCATTTACGCAAGACCGTTGCATCTGTTGAAGCGGGCGGCGTTGCGTCACTTCCGGTGACATACTCCAATAAATCTTGGCTCTCCAGGTAGGACACCATACAAGATTGCCATGTGCTATAATTATGATTATTTAATTTTTTTAATATTACTCACCGAAAAATCCGCCATCGTGACTTAGTTTTGTTGCACCGTCAAACACTAAGTAAGCTAGAGTCCCGCACTAATCGACTTTCACGGTCCCGGATCACGCGCACGAACAAGAATCCTTGATTGATTCTTCTCAAACGGTGAATAATATCCTCCGACCTTTTACTCCGGCAGAGTGACGACGTCGTTGGTCCCCGACCAAATATCACCACCACAAAAAACTACGCCCGATCAACCTGCTCCGATACCACTTGTTGTGGTTGCAAGACGTACACCAATAGTAGACTTTGATAAGTTTCAAAGCTTTGTAGTAATTAAATATATTTTTATATCAAAAAGTGGGACACTAAAAATGCAAAGCCTTTTTAATTGGAAAGAAGTTGAATACAAAAGCTTTGGATTTTGCTTGGTTACAAATGGGACACCAAAGGACTCCTATATATAGCTGTCCATGTCGGCTAAGTGGAGAATTCTAGTACCTGTTGTGGCTAGATGTTTCTACACAAAGTGAACCTATGATATTTGTGTAGACTCTACTAGACTCTTCTAGCCTATATTATTCTAGAAATATAAGCTAAATAATTGCCACCTTGAATAACGTAGACAATTCTAGGCTATTGTAGATAAAGTGAGTCGGTGTCTTTTCTAACATGTTAATACACCGGAAGAGTTCGTTGTATGTTCAAAATTTGAAGTGTCATTACACGGACATGCAAACCGTTGTATTTTAGAAGGCATTTGCTAGCACCGTGGGCATTATATCGAAGCAAATTGTTCTAAAATCACATAGCGTACGTACGTGTTCGTATCCGCCTCCATTTTGAGTCTTTAAATATTGCATTAATTTTAATATTGTTATAACAACCGTTGATGAATTAAATCAATGAAATTATTGTTATTATTTTTGTTTTTTTTTTTTTTTGGTGTAAACCGGATCTTTATTAAAATTTTGTAAGCAAAATATGTACAACACACAACTCAAATGTTAAAAACCTAACACGAATTCGTGCGAATACAAACTAAAAATAGAACTTCCTAGCTAGTCCAAGTTATTTTCAACTCCCTCGCCCTGCGGACTGCCTGTGAGATAAAGACCTCACCTGGAGGGCGTTGGGCGCCCGTATGATGTACCTTTTGATTCCGCCAAGGCACCCATCATGATTTCCCGGAACAAGAACCTCCACTGAGTAATATCGTCCTTCCCGTGCACTTCCTGGCTCAAACAATTATCCACTCACTCCCCGTTATCCATGGTATCGAAGAACCGGCGGTGATAGGCTGATGGCACCACTTATTTATTTTAACACATACTACCTGTTGTATCCTAAAATAAAAATCAGTTTAGCTTTTTGAATTTGTCCCATAATATAAATCCATATAAAATACCATTTAAGCATTTATAAAATCTTTCTTTATTTTACCCCTAATTTATTATATATTTTTCTACCTTACAACTATAACATAAACGAGAGTCATAAAATATTTTAGATTTTTACCATTAAAATTAATAACATTTAATGACTTTTTAAATCCGTGTGAAAATGTTTAAACGTCTTTACATTTTAGGACCGAGGTAGTATTATACTAGTGACCTGATAGCCTCAACGGAATGGGTATATGTTGTGCTTGCCTTCTGAAAATGTGGCCACGTCTCTACGTAGATAATTTTGTATCCATTTCTATTAGAAGCTTTTGTAACATAATGTGACACATCTTTGTGTCTACGTGAAATCGATTTGGTGACAAATTAAAGTGCTTTTCCAACATGGAATAATTGAATTAATATTTTTTTGGGTGACAAATAAAATGCTTGTCCAAAGTAAATAATTGATTTTTCTTTTTTAACGGAGTGAATAACTGATTTGATAATAAAAATAGGGGTTTTCGATTATCACACCCCTTATTTATTACTGGCACCCTAGTACTCCCGGTATCACAAAAAATTACTCTTGCACCACCGTTGTTTTTAATAAACGAAACGTCAGTGACACCGTTGTTGCTATTGAAAACCAACGTCAGTGACACTGACACTGACGTTGGTGCACAAAAAAGAACGTCAGTGACACTGACATTTACGTTATAATACTGTCACAAATAGGAACAACATTGGGACTGATTTTCGTTTTTGAATAGCAACGTTAGTGTCGGTTTTCAATAGCAACAAAAGTGACACTGACGTTTTGTTAATAAAAAAATAATAATCAAAAAATGAGTGTCAATAATAAATAATTTTATGTCAATAGAATCCCTAAAAATATATTGGACATTATTTTGTGGTTTGAACCGGTGGCTAAACTTTTAGAAAACTCGTTTCAATATGAGCCCATTGTGTTTTAGGTCTCTAGTTCGATTTTGGACACTCTTTTTAGTTGCTATCTAAATCCTGAATGCATCAAAAGCTGATTCTTAGATAAGTATCAGTTATTTAACAGCACCACATCATAGCTTTGTTAAAATTTAATGCTTATCTCAAGCACCACGGGTTGAGATTATATGTCTGATTTGTGTGTTTAATTTAAAAACACACATTAAACGACGTCGTTTTTACTTAAACACCGAAATCAGACACACAACTCGGAAATGTGATCTCATCCCCAAGCACCACATTTGTCGTCTCTAAAACCAAAAAATCTTATATATTTTTTAATATAACATATTTTTATCTGAAAAAGGTTTAATGGGACGACATTGTCGTCTCTTTAAATAGTTCTGTCCACCTGGAAATCCAAACTGGCACGGTGGGGTTAATATTTTGTTTTTTGGGACGACATTGTCGTCCCTTTAAAGTTTCCCCTCCGAAAAATCCGGCCAAAACTTTGACTATGTTTGAATTCATTTAAAGGGACGACTGTGCTGTCCCAATAAAGAAGTTTAAAAGGACGACAATGTCGTCCTTTTAAAGTTTGTCCCTTTAAACATATTTTCTTGTAGCTCCACAGTTTAAAAAAAAATAAAAAATAAAATGATCTATTTCCAGATTATTTTTGCTATTGCTAAAGTTTTGTAATATACACTAGTCAAATTCCAACTATGGAGTTGTCGGATTTTAGGTTGTATTTGATTTGGGTTGGAGTTTTTTTTAGAGTTTTTTTTAGATAAAGTGATTGAATTAATGTTTAGAAAGTTAATATGTTTTTTTGAAATTTGTGTAGATTATAAAATGATTGATAAAATAAAGTAGAATAATGAATTAAATAATGGTAAAAAATGTAATAAAGTTAATAAAGTGAAATGATGAGAAATGATTTAATATTTTTTATTTGTAGTTTAAGATTTGATTGGTGGGAGAATTATAAGAAATGATTGGTGATGTGATGTAAAAAAAAATTCCAAAAAAACTCTTGTCAAAACAAACGGAGCCGGGTCCAATTATGGAGCTCTTGAATGTCATGGTCCGACTTACACGGTAGTATGTATGTATTGCAAAGCAATCTACAAAAAGTCCTACATGGTGTTTGTGGATGTTAAGGTCCGACTATGAAATTGTTGAATGTCAAGATAATTACACAGTAGGATATATTGTAGAGCAATCTGAAAAAAAAAAAAATCCAACTGTGAAACTGTCTGACTATGAAGCCGTTGGATGACAAGTATGACTATGGAGCTATTGGGTTGCCTTGTACTCCCTCCGTTTTTTATCTGTCGTATAGAGAAGATTCACACAGATTAAGAAAATGATTAATGTGTCTAAAAAATAGGGTAAAATAACAAAATTATCCTTCACTACTTGTGCATGGAAAATTGTACCAAAATTTGGGTTATTAAAATGAGGGTAAATTCTGGAAAAAAAAAATGTTGTATTGATATTATAAAATGAAAGATAAATAAAAACAAAAAAAAATGTGAAAAGTGAAGGTTAAAGAAACGGAGAGAGTAGTTATTTCGATGAGAGTGAAATTCTATTTCCAAGTGTGATGTTTTAAGTATAAATGATATTCTTGTAATTAAACTATGGCGCAATTAATAGATGTAAAAACCAATGTGACGTCTAAAATAGAATAACATGTAAAAGTGTGATATCCCTCAATTTGGATGTTCAAAAAACTGATTCTTAGATATTATCGTTTCCACGTTCTTCGTTTCAATAATTTTTGTGTTAGAAAACATTATTTTTTTACCATGTCCAAATTATAAATTATACAACATTATTAATAGATGCCTATGTCAACTTTTTCTAGTACAATATAATCAAGATTACCTTAAAAACATTTTTTAATATTCTTCATATATCTGTCCGTTTGTTATAAAAGTACATATATACATATAGGTAATTTTTCCAAAATCTAAATGGACAACAACGTTTTTATTTATATCTCTTCGATATTTTTCTTGAAACATTTTTCTTGCGACTTTACTACGAATTGTGCACCTATGGATTCAAATCCTGCCTCCGTATGCACTTGCTTAATAAAGCTTATTGCTAAGATAGTATATTAGTACACAATCTAGCCTAACTTTTTTTTCCACACCCTTCTTAAATCCCACTTCAGGACACTGCATGTCTGAAATAATGAATCCTCCAACCATAACTCTTAGCACCACTCTGCCAACTCCCTTCGATTTTATCGAGCTTGTGATACCCTGTGAATTCTTGAAATGACATTTATGTCATTTTTCAAATATTTATCGAGTATCATTTTTTTTTTCCGAGCAATTAAGTATTTTGTGAAGCGGCGCCACCTTAGGAAAAAACAGTCACCTGACCCTCACAACCAATAAAATAAAATAAAAAAATCTTGCATATTATACACAATTTAAAATTTTTACATACATATATAGAAATTTGTAAATTGCCAGCCCTTGACCCTATAATTATACATATATTTTTTATATAAGGTATTAAAAATATGTAATCTCTGACTCATGTCACACAACTCCTGTAGCCGCCCCTGAGTGTTATATTACAAGATTATATCTCAATTTGATTAATATAACACATTTGGATTTAAACCTCAACATCAAACTTCATCATCATCATCATCTTTTGCACCCATGCATGCTATTATCACCATTTCTACACTCCATCTACTAAACATCATCATGTTTATCACATCATTTTTCCACTTATTCTCCCATGCCTCTTGACTAAACACTCCACCTTCACATCACACTTACACCACCTCACATCACCATCATTTTCTTGGTGAAACCTTGCACCATTACACTTCAAGAACTCTACCCCCCCCACACACACACACACCTCATGTCATAATAAACACTCCACCCTTAAACACTTGCATTCTCTACAACTTTCATTGTCATTTCACCACCAAAATACACAACTCTTTCATCTTGCAATTTCTTAGTGATTGAAGAAGAGATTGGTTCATGGTTGTTGAAGTCAAGTTTTAAGATTTCATCTTTCTCAATCTTAGTTCCTTAGCAATCTTGTGTTTTGATGAGTAGATGTTGTGATAATCCTTTAGAATCTTGTTTTGTTATAGATTTTAGAGGTGAAGCTTAGAGCCTCGGAATTCTTCATTTCTAAGAAGCTTGGATTCATGTTTGGCTTTGGATTGCAGAGCTTGAGGTAGGAAGATGTTCTCATTGAATCCCTTTTTTGTTTAAGAGAATGGTTATGAGATTTTGTTTGCTTAAAACCATGTATCATATTTAGAATCCATTTTACTATGTTATAGTACTTTTCACCATGTGTTGTGGACCTTGAAATCATGTTCTAGGACTTGGTAGGAGAATCTAGAGCCTTTGCATGTGTAGGATGCTTCGCCTTGATTTGGAGCCTTAAATCTTGTTGTAGACTTCAATTCATGTTTTAGAACTTATTTATTATGTTTAGACATGTTTTAGGAAGGTTATTGACAAGTATTGAGTGATGCATGTGCGCGATTTCCCTTAGAAACGACCTTAAAAAAGTTGCAGTTTTTTTGGCTGAACAGCGCCATAGTTGCACGCTTATGAACTTGGTAGGTGGACGCCTAGCAGATCAGAGAGTTCAGGTTGCTCCCAGTAACCATAGGCACACGTGATCGTGTGGTACTCATGAATTACTAGCAAGAGTACTAAGTCAATCGCAATATAGCAAGGGCGAATCAAGGTCGATCCCACAGAGACAATGCAACACTGATAATAAATGTATTAATCTAACTTATAACTCATATAATGGTCTATGACCAACATAAAGACGGGAAATAAAGCTGGTGGTCCCCCTCCTCACCGATCTCTTAACTTGGTTCAATTAATCATCATGTTTAATTTTCCCGTAATTCCCCGATTCAATCAGAACTTATATTTTAATTCAGTTTTAGCAACTGGTGCAATATCTGAATTTACTTCCATGGGACGGACAGTAAAATTCTATGTGCAGTTAACCTTCTTCGTTTGTTGTATTAACCCTCATGCAATAAGTTCTAGAAAGTGCCGGCTCGAGACTGAGAACCTCCCTAGACAGCTATCGACACTGACTAAGGATAGATCCAGACTATGTATTAACTAACACTTCACCTTGCAAGTTCTTCATGTAATTTACGAAGTACGAAATGTAGATTGGCCAGATCTAACCTATCATGGATTAAACCTGTTGACCAACGTAGCTGACGCTGAATCTCAAGATTTAAGGTTACCTAAAGGTGCCTCGCAATTGCGATATAGACAGTCGCAATTGCGAGCGCAGTGGTTCCTAATTCAGGATTATCATATTTTTGTTCTGATTAATTATGGTAAATTAAGGTTCGTTTATAAATTCAGATGAATTACATCGCGTTAAATAAAGCTAATCAACCATATTGAAAATATAAAGGAACATTCAAAGCTTCATACCTTCAACTATGTGGATCTAACTTTATCAACTCAAGATATTTGATGGCTTGGGGAAGGAAACTAATAGAAAAGCTCAAAGAAATAACCAAGAAGCTATTTTATTTTATAAACATGATAATAATTTTGAAAACATGTTACAATGGGGATGGTACATGCTATTTGTAGGCACTGTAACCGACTTTAATTGACCTAACCTTAACCGACTTAATGCAAAACGTGCAGCTTCTATTTCGTGTTTCCCAAGTCTTGCAATTGCGAGTGGGCCTCCGCAATTGCAGGCAATTGCGACTGGGCCTCCGCAATTGCAGGCCTAGCTTTGGCTTCTGTAATCCCACAGACTTCTTTGTGGACTTTCTTATCTTGGCCCACCGACTCTTTATAGCTCGGATTCATCTCCATTGCTCCAAAACTTGGTACACCTGAAAATCACGGAAAATGAGGCAGAACAGTACCACATATGAGGGATGAATATGTAAATGCATATTTAATGACCAAGGAACAAGCACTAAGCAATGAACGCGTATCTCATACAATAACCGGGATATCTCTCATCAATTGAGCATGATTTGGGGTAAATTATAGTATAGTTTATAGTACTGAATACGGTGTTATCAACTACTCCCCTACTTAGCTTTTGGTCGTCCCGAACAAAAAGACGAAAGGAAATGAACTCTCGGACCAATATACAATTTATTCAAAAGTAGCTATGCGTTACAAAGTCCAGATGAGAATCACGTCAACTACTATCCATAAGTAACTCCTACTGTCACAGTACTATTGTGACTTTATCTTCAAATACTCCAACTGTCACAGTACATGCATGGTCTTTTGCCAAACGTCTTTTACGTTATCTTTATGGCACTTCCTGTGGTGGTCTCCAATTGTATCGCTCTCCTTCTTTGTCGCTACGGGTGGTAACAAGCAAAATTACTCTTCCACCGGTGCCTATTTTGTTTTTCTTGGTACAAATTTGATTTCTTGGAGTTCTAAAAAACAGCCTACTATTGCTCGCTCTTCCACCGAAGTAGACCATCGGCTGTTGCTGATACTGCTGTTGAATTAAACTGGGTATCATATTTACTGAAGGATCTTGGTCAGTATTCTTCTCAGGCGCCGGTCATTTATTGTGACAATGTGGGTGCTAATCAGGTAGCTCAGTGCGACTTATGTCTTTCATTCTCGCATAAAGCATATTGGTATTTATCACTTTATTCACGATCAAGTTCAACGTGGCATTCTTCGAGTGACTCATGTTTCTAGCACTAATTAATTGGCGGATGCTCACACTAAACCGTTATCCCACATTCCCTTTCAGCATTTCCACTCCATGCTTAATCTTGCCTACGGCCGCCCAACTTAAAGGGGCGTATTACAGAATATATATGTTTATATTTACATTTGCAAGTATATTTGTATAATTGTATTTATCGTGTAATTATATGTCCACACCATTAAGGGTTTCCAAAGACTTCTTGTATCGCATATATATATATATATATATATATATATATATATATATATATATATATATATATATATATATATATATATTTGTATGTACTTACACCATATTGAATCAACGAAAATAAACTTTACTTTCATTCTATTAATATCAACATAAAAATTTCACATCATTATCCTTAAAGAAGGTTGGAAAAAAATGGGGACCGGATCAAACCAGTTCAACCATTTATATGAAAAAAAGTGGTCACCAAAATTGATGTATAGGCCAACCTCATTTATGTTCCTGGCTTTCATTATTTCTAAAGCCCATATCACAACTTTTCAATAACAATGAAGATATTAATTAAGGCAGAAAATGCGGATAATTTAACAGAAAGAAAAAGATATACACAAAGAGGAAAACATTAATTCGTTACAATAATTAATACAACAAAATACAAGAAAAAGAGTGACATGAATTGATGAACTGGAAGCCCCACACCGCCACCTCCCACAACTGAAGGACAATCTTCAGTACTGCTACTGTTTGTAAGTGTAGAATTAACACTGCACACCGAAGAAGTTCAACAAAATATATTAGATTTTCTTAAAAATCTTGGATTAATTAACCTCATTTCAAAAAGAAAAACAAAGATCAAACTCTTTTGTAATTAATTACAGTAATTAAGAAGAAGAAAAAAGATTTACCTTGAGCAGTTAACATTCCGGGCGAAAGGGAACGGCAGTTTCAGGTTACACAGATTTTCGATATTGGCAGCCCTTTTTTCATCTGCTCTAGTGTAATTAGCAAATTCGGGTTTCATGCAATCGCAAGTATTCACAAGATAAGCATTGGTGGTATCATTATAATTCAGCGACTTTAATCCACTACAGCAATACTCAAACATTCGGAAACCACCTCCAAGAATGTATTTACTACACTGAAATAGGTCGTAGCTTGCATCATCACAATCGAAACCTTCTTCTCCGGCGGCGGCGGCGGCATGGCGGCCAGAAATGGTCAGAAGAAGCAGCGAAACTAGCTTGATCAATACTACTGTGCCTTTCTCCATTGATATGATGATTTGACAACTGGTTTTTGAGATTAATGCAGAATTGAGAAAACAAATTAAGATTTGAGAACTGTGTCTTGGAGTTTTGCTTAGGTTTGAGAAAATATAGGGGCCGGGTTATTTATATTGGTTCTACAAAATAAATTGGCATCCCTGATAACTGATAACGAGTGTGATGTATCCAAATCGTCCTTACACATCATTACTATATGTGAGAGTGTGTGTAAGCATTAATCACATCCGTCCATTTGGTATAACTCACAAATAAGTGTTGCACCACAATTTTTGTCATTAAGTACTCGGTCTACAACTTTACAAGTAACTCAATTTTATAATAATTGTTATTAATTAAATTAGTTAAATAAGAGTCAATGACGAAAAGAATCTCTTGTGGAGCATATCTTTTTAAGTAATAGTCGATCTAAATACACGATCCTAATCAAACTCAGACAATGTAGTCAATCATTGATTCTGATTTCGAGCCTTTTAAGAAAAGAAAAAAGTTAAATAAGTAAAATTCATTTTTCTATAATAATCTAAATTTTTTTTGGGTCTATAATCTTAATTATTTTGACAAATCAAACAAATTTAATAATAACAACTTAGGTGTTTAATTATATTAATGACATATAATATAAAATTTGGGGTTCGTTAGTGATGAGTTAAACAAACTCAGGGTTCGTTAGAGAGTCGATGATTTTAATCTCGAGGTTCGTTAGTGAGTCGATAATTTCAATCTAAAGGTTAGTTGGGGAGATCCTGATTTGAATCACGAGATTTGTTAGTGAGTTTCTGATTCGTTAAAGAGTTAGTGATAATATGCGGACACTTGTTACACACGGGTACATTTTACAACATGAAATTACGTGGTGGTTGGTTTGTGTGTTAATTCAGGATTTTCATCATTAAGGTGATGTATAAAAATGATTTATTATGGAAAAAGGACTCAGTCCACACTTGAAAACTTGAAAAGACGAGGCCCAATCCTGATTTTGCACTCCTTTGCAACAGCCTTTGGAGATCCATCTGGGCCCAAGCTCCTCGGCGCCCAATATCTAAGCTGAGCCTGCCAGCAAAGCCCACAAGGCCGAAGTGAATGGAAAGCTGGGACCTGAAGTCGAAATTTTGGGCATCAAATGCCATTTTGATATACACCTTCGTCCTCCGTTCTAAAATTTAAGTTTGTTTAGTTTTGGTATTTTCCTATAATATAAATCTATTTAGAATATCAGTGAAGCATTTATAACATTTTTTTTTTCCAATTTACCTTTAATTTATTATATTTTCAACCACTTATATTATTTTACAACTATTACATAAATGGTATTCAAAGGTTATTCAATTCTAGACATTATCATTCAAATTAACAACATCTAATGACTTTGTTAAACCGTGAAAGTACAAATAAACTTATATTTTAGGACGAAGGGAGTATATTAAATAGATACTTATTGTTATATCATAGTATTATAACACTAGCTGAAAACCCGTGCTGCGCTTGGGATAATATAAAATAAAAAAAATTTACACGAACCCAAAAACACAGTATGTAGCGAAACAAAGGTTCTCAAACGTCATTATACAATGCTTGAATTGTATTTTATTTCCAACTTCCTATACTGCCAAAAGTATAAAATATTATGTTATTATGCTTATTATGTCAATCCAATGTGAGAAGACGGACAGGTTGAGACGGATCATGATGATTATGAGGAGGACGGTTCCTATGCTTGCTATGGAGTTTTACCATGTTGCTATCTAGATGTACAATGTATCTTGTATTTTTTTCTTAGAGTATGTTAAAACTTGTCTTGATCTTGATAAGATGGTGGTTGTACCTTCTTTCGTAAAACGTTTCGTGTTGTAAGCCACACTTTCTATCTTTTATGTGTTTGAAATCTATTCTTAGTAGCTTGTATGGTTTTTACCCGAGTCTTTTTAGCTTTCGTTTGCTTTTATTTGATACGACGACGTAGAGACTTGCGTATAAGGTTAGATTTATTTAATGTTATACGCGTCGAACATAAGACCTCAAAAAAACACCTCAAAACCTATACATCATCATAAGTAATAACAGATGACCAATACATAAAATCCTTTGTTACCTGGTGAATAGAAATCTATGAACCCTCGACGATCTCTTCTGATCCGGTGACCTTTCCGGCGAGGTTCAGGCTCCCGCAACATTCAAATGGAAGACTCCCTAATGGAGTTCTTAGCCGAGGAACAAGATCTCTTGCAGCGAAGTGTAGATAACCCTATCGGAGGTGAAAACTCGCAGCCAACGGCGTGGTCTGCGAGGAACTGCGTTGATGTTGTGCAAGGCAGATATGCTGATCCAGGCATCTATACAGGCAAAGGCAAAGAAGATGATGACCTGATTGAATACGCAAATGATATTGAACATTTGTTTGGCGATGAACACGGGGATGACGAATTAACTACCCCTCTAGAAGAGTGCGAGCTATGGCGGCCGTGGTAAGTCCATCTCCTACAACTACCTCAATCAGTGCTTGTTCAATTTGTGGAAAGTAGGGAGACGATTAGAATTGATTAATTTGGACAATGACTTCTACATTGTTCGTGTAACACCCCGGTTTCCAATCCCGTCGGCCGCCGGTATTGATCACCGTAATGTCACTTAACGACACACAGTCGCGGCAGTAATACTCAACATCCCACAACAGAAGGAACATAAACATCCACCATTCATTATTAAAGAGGTTAAAGTAATTACAATCTCTTAAAAGAAATATGAAAACGTCACGGAAGATCCAAAATTTCAAGGTTTTAAAATACAAAAATCCAAATAAAATGCAAGCGCAGATCGTGGCTACGTGGCTCTCAAATCCCGCAACCTCCCAAAGAACAAGCTATCACCCAAACCGAATACTCGCTAAGAATCGCTCCCCATAAATGGATCATAGCAGATCAACTGTATAAAAACGTCAACTAAAAGTCGAGTAAGGATAAATCTAGTATATGAAAAACGAAAGTTAACTAACAAGTTGAATTAAGACTTTCAAACCATACGTCAAGACCAACATCATGAAAAATGCCACCAATCCAAAAAGGATACAACCAAACTATAAATGATTCAACCCATACATAGAAGATACAGTACACCACACTCCATCTATACCTAAAGGTCCCGAATGTGCACATCCCTCAAAAGGGTAAACCCTAAAGAGGAGGATCCTAAAGGTCTGCCAATGGTACCATCGTTAAAATAGACCATCACGTACTGGGGTGCAAGGAAACCTTCCCGGGTTCCCGGCTTCGGGTACTACCCTATCCGGCCCGACCACACCACCTGCCTGCAACTCCCCAAATCGTAAGGTCATTGAAGTCATAAGAAACCTTCCCGGTTTACGGCTTTGGGAGCTACCCTATCCGGCCCAACCACTAAGGGTCTACGAACTTCAATGCCCAACACCAAGTCCCACAATGATATCAAAACCCTTGACTCATCAAAACCCAACTTACAACACATGTTCATAAGATTTATCAATAGCTAACAAAGAAAGAAGGACACTTAAACTGGACGCCCGTCTGAAAGGTTGGACGCCCGTTTGGAGGTGTGGACGC
The DNA here is from genome assembly GCA_026214975.1 of Gentiana macrophylla. Taxonomy (NCBI): domain Eukaryota; kingdom Viridiplantae; phylum Streptophyta; class Magnoliopsida; order Gentianales; family Gentianaceae; genus Gentiana; species Gentiana macrophylla. The sequence goes on along the minus strand of CM047815.1, from coordinate 23,770,794 downwards.
CCGTCCAAAACTCGAGATGTCGTCCAATGTAACTGTTACATCTCGAATCGATTTTAGCACCTCAGACGTTCGTCTGTGTACCCGACGCCCCGTCTGAGATATGCCCAAAGCAGACGCCCGTCCCCAAGGTTAGGACGCTCGTCCAGGTTTCAACAAGAACCCTAGCGATTTCGACATGGCTTTCCCCTCGACTCTTCATCAAAAATCAGCAAATAGCAGCAGTTTATCACAGAAAGCCTCATATAACAGCACCATAACATTTATAACTTGTAACCCAAAGCCAAACACATTTTACGGACATTTAATACTCCAAAGCATGACCAACCACGTAAACGCTTTTGACAAAAGATTTACAGCAATTTGTTTTCTGCTTCCAAGCACAAACACAAAGGCCTATACATTCTAAAAACACCGCAAACAACCCCAACTTGTACTTAAAATCCTGATCAACAATGCTACACAACCCAAACAACTTACACCACCCTATACATTACTAAAAGTCCCATCTTTCGAACCAAACGAAAACGTAACTTAGAAATATCCTTACGGAATTGCTGCGTTTTGAAAGCCCTTGCTAAGTTAGAAACGTTCTCAACGGCTCGAATCTATATCTATAGATAGAAGGAAAGATACTAAAATTACAACACAATTCCAATGAATAAAAGGCAAACCGAAACGACATCATCCCCTCACACACGCATGTATGGATCGGCCATGGCCTTTGGCCGGCCGATCGTCATGCTCAAATTGTAGGAAACAAGAAGACGACCCTTACCGACGACAACGATGACGGCAACAATCCTTAACACGAAGGAGAGATTTCTCTCCTTCTCTTCACAAGAATTGGCGGCAAGGGGGGTTTGATTTGGGGTTTCACGTTGTTTTTGGGGAAATAAGGAAGGAAAAAGGAAATAAAAATCCTTTTAATTGCCAAGGTAGGGATTTTGGAGAATTCTTTTCTTTTCTTTTAATTAAGAAAATTAAAGAATTATAAAATTCCTTTTTAATTATTAATTAATCCTTCCATTTAATTACTAATCAAATATCTCCCAAAATGACCGAATCCTTTACCGATTAATTAGAAAGTCAAAAATTTCGGGATGTTACAGTTCGATTTGCTCGTAAGGAGGATTATGAGACTGCTATAGAATGTGGTCCTTGGGTAATCAATGTCATTATTTAGCCGTAACGAAGTGGGAACCTTTTTTCAAACCGGTGGAAGGAGCCATCAAAACCACTCTAGCCTGGGTTCGATTTCGTAGATTCCTAGTTTGGGCATCTAGAGAAAAGTATCTAATGCGGTTGGGGAATATGGTCGGTAAAGCAATTAAGGTTGACCCAAACACTTTGTTCAATGCTAGAGGTCGATTTGCCCGTGTCAATGTTGAAATTGATTTGGAAAAACCTTTGAAGACTTGCATCTTCATGAACGGTAAAAAGAAAATGGTGGAATGGAATGGGCTACCGATGATTTGTTGGAACTGTGGGATATTTGGTCACTGCAAGAAGGATTGTCCTGCTAACCGAGAGAAGGCTAATCTTACTGCCGGTAATAATGCCGCGGAACGAAGAACTAAAGAGGGTTCCACTACTAAGAGGCCTTACGGCCACTAGATGATTGCGCAGACGAGACGAAGGAGAAACATATCAGCACCCAAGAAATTCCATGGATATTTTTTGGAGAAAGAAACAGCCCGTACGTCAGCTGCCCCCAACTCCTACCAAGATGGAACCAACTGATGGCGCTTAAAATGATACATCTCACGGGATCAACATTCCACCCATTCTAAGCTAAAATTAGTGTTTTCGTCCATTTATATGAACCGTTTGTATTGATTGATCTATGTCAGGTTCATAAGTCAAGAATTTGGTATTTACGATTATTATTCCCAGAATTGGTATTATTTCGTGTATTATTGGACTATTTTCATGTAACGAGATTTGGGCCAAGTGCTGAAGACGGATTCTAGAGCCGGCTAGATAAAGAATTGAGCCTAGGGCATTCTAGATACTTCCAAGTTGAGTCGGCAAAGAGAAATTATACAGAAAATGCTCTCGCAACTGCGAGCACCGCCGCCGCAATTTCGAGCATCCTAGAAGCTTCTGGAAACACATTTTCTTGGACGTGGGTAGTCATTAGGGTTAGCTAAGTTTGTTATTCAGCTATAAATATGAGGCATCATACCTCATTTTCATGGTACAATTTTCCCAAGGCAAATATACTACGCAATAAAAAGTCTTTATTTTTCTTTTATTTATTTACTATGAGTTCTAGTCACGGATCCAACGGATTCGCCTTCTAGGGAGTGATCTGTGGAGGATCTACGCTCGGCATCGAGGGTATGATTCTCTGGATTTTTCTTGATGTAGATCTGTTGTTTTCCTATGTTATTAGTATGGTTTGATTGTTATTATTAGTTCTGTTATGTAGTAGTTAGTTATTTACCCTATTTGTTTATAGATTTGAATCATTGGTGAAGAAATCATGAAATAGAGGTTGCGCTCTCTCACAATTGCGACGGTCTATATTGCAACTGCGAGACACCTAGTAAATCCTAATTCATGATAATTGGCACCAACTACGTCTGATCGACATATTTAATTAACGTGTGTTTAGCCTGATTAACTATTTGCATGTTATCGTAAATTAGGATGAAGGACTTGCAAGGTAAAGTGTTAATTAGGACATGGTCTCGATCGATCCTTAGGAACGTGCTAGTCAGTCCACAATGGGTGCTTAGAGAGTTCTTCGGTCTTCAGCTGACTATCCCTAGATCTTACTGCGTATGAATTAGTACAACCAATGAAGGAGGTTAATTGCATATAAGAACCTCTTGTCCGTCCCATGGAAGTAGTGTAATATTAAGGGTTAGCACCCGTAAATGTTAAATGTCTAAAATTCACCACATGGTAGATCAATGCATAGATTGGGAGAAATAACTAATAACTCATAGTTAGAACTAATACATTAGAAACTCATAGCATTGCAATTGTGTTTGAGCTTGTGTTGATTGTCACCATTGATTACTTTTCTGCACCGTTGTTGGTCATAGACCGTTTTAAGTTTTCTCAATCTTGATTAATTCATGTTTTACGAGTCTCTATGGATTCGACGCCCTTGCTACGCCATTCACTATACTGCGATAGACTTAGTACTATTGTCAGTAGTTCGTGATTGCACCACCACGATGCATCAAGGTTTTTTGGCGCAGTTGCCGGGGACTCATGTCAAAAATACTTTTTAATTTAAGATTGAGAATTTGTATACATTTTCATTTTTTTAAATTATTTCATTTTCTGTTTATTAAGTTTGTTTAATAGTCTGTGAATATTTGTGTCGTAACAAATCGTTTATGGAAATTTACTCTCAAAATTGCGGGAGGCTTCTGGAAATTAGCAGAATCGTTTATGTTCTGTTAGAGTCGCGTTAGTAGATAGAGTCTGTTTTTTAGACTTCCAGGCGAGTGTAACAGCCGCCGAGGCAAGTAACAAACTTTTTGTTTTTTTCAGTACGCTACACGGAATTCAGCAGCCAAGCTCGAGAGATTCATACCTGAAATTGAATTTTTTTCCAAGAAGAAGCTAAAGGAAGTTCGAGAAAAAGACACAAAAAGTTTCATGATGTGAGTGCTTTTCTATTTTCTTTTGTTATTCTCTTTCATCTTCAGTTTTTATCTCATTGTACTCATGTTGGTTTTTTTATCCAAAATATGAAGTTGTCTACTCAATCTTCTGTAGCATGATAATGAACACCACTATGGATGGAATGCTATCATTATTGGTGTGAAACTGAACAGCTTGGGGTTTTGTAATTATGGAAGTGTTGTTTTTTTTATTTGATGTGTTGTTTGTTTTAGCTTTTACTTTTTAGATTGGGGTTTTGTTTTTTGTTTTTTATTTTTTATTTTATTGGTTGTGGTTGGGGGGTTTCAAAAATTTCAGAATTCGTGTTTACTTCCTGCATCATTTAGTTTTATTATTGAGATTACATGTGTTGATGTCTAAACTTATTTAGGAGGCGTATGGAAAGACTACTTTTGATTCCAGTGATGAAGAATATGGGAAAAAAATATGTTGATATATGTGATGTAATTACTTATTTTATTAGTAAGGGTAAAAGGGCTAATTTATGTTTTTATGTAATAAGCACAATTCCCTAGGGTTGGCAGGCGGCTCCTTATTTTGAGGAGTTTGATTAGGTTAAGTTTCCTTGATTATTATTCTATTTAAAGAGGATCTCTGCCTCATTTTGTAACAGATCAATTATCAATAAAATAGAATCCTTTCCCACAAATTCTCTACATGGTATCAGAGCATGGTCTCTTGATCCGGCCATGAATTTTAAAGCTGCGATGACTGGAGAACTCCGAAGTTCTACCACAGGGTTGATGTCATCAACGTCCGCAACCAGTCAATCCACTGAATCAACTATGATCAGGGCTGACCAACTGTGCGGTGGAGACATAAACTCCAGTGGATCCACCATCTTAACCACTCAAAAACTCAATGGAAAAACTATTTGGAATGGTCTCACCATGCAACGGCCATAGATGGCGTATAAATTGGGATACCTCTCTGGAGAAGCTGTCAAACCTGCTGAGGATGATCCAAAATTTGCAACTTGGTGATCTGAAAATTCCATGGTAAGGGCATGGCTCATCAACTCAATGGAACCCTCAATTGCTCGACCCCACATGTTTCTGAAAATTGCCAAAGAGATGTGGGATGCTGTCAACGAAATGTACTCAGATCTTGAAAATACCTCTCAGATCAATGAGTTAAAAACCAGAATATGGTCTTGCAAGCAAGAAGACAAGTAAGTGACCCTATACTACAATGAGATGGTTGGGTTATGGCAAGAACTAGACCTTTCATATGATAATTCCTGGGAATGCTCCAAGGATGGAGTAAAGTTCCAAAAAAAGGAAATAAATGAGAGAGTGTACACCTTCCTGGCTGGATTAAATCAAGAATTGGATGAAGTTAGGGGCAGAATTCTTGGAAGAAACCCCTTACCATCCATAAGGGAAGTTTTCTCAAAAGTTAGAAGGGCAGAATCACTAAGGAGGGTGATGCACATGAGCACAATATCTGGGGTAGAGACATCTGCCTTGGCTGCAAACAGAGGGAAGGATGATAAAAGAGGAAGAAAGCAAAAGGTCTGGTGTGACCATCATTAAAAATAGGGACACACCAGGGAAACTTGTTGGGGAATTCATGGAAAGCCAGCAAATTGGAAACCAAGGAACAACAGTTCTGGGAAGTTAGAACAGAGGCAAGCCAACCAAGTCTCATCCGATCAGGGCAACAATCTCTCTGGACAGCTGCAACAAGCTCAGGAACAACTAGAGCGGTTGATCAAACTTCTCAAGGCTCAATCTGTCCCAACCTTAGGTGCTGCATCATGTTCCCTCATTGAAGGTAGCACACCCTTTCTCTCTTTTTTAAGAATCAATCAGCCTAGTCACTGGGTTGTTGACTCCGGAGCCACAGACCATATGTCTAGTTTTTCACATTTGTTCAATTCCTTTTTTTATGTGCGGGTAATCAAAAAGTTAAAATAGCAGATGGATCATTCTCTCATATTGCTGGGAAGGGTACGATCGTCATATCACCTAATCTAGTCCTAAAAGATGTCCTTCATGTGCCAAAGTTATCTTGTAATCTCCTATCCGTCAGAAAATTAATCTATGACACTAATTGTAAGGCTGTTTTCTCTGTTAATGGCTGTACTTTTCAGGATTCTCACAGGGGGAAGGAGATTGGAAATGCTAGGCTAGTGGGTGGACTCTATCTACTTGATGAAGGGAAAGTTTCCAAGAATAAAGATAGTCCTAGGAATTTCTATTTTCAGTCCTCTTTGGTTGATAAGAACAACATCTTATTGTGGCATTTCAGACTTGACCATCCTAGTTTTAATTATTTAAGGAAATTGTTTCCTGAGTTCTTTTCGAATAAAGATTTCAGTTATTTTGCGAAGTGTGTGAATTAGGTAAGCATTGTCGTTCCATTTTTCCATCTCAGCCTTACAAGCCCACAAAACCGTTCACTATGATCCATAGTGACATATCAGGGGCCTACAAGCGTGAGCACATTGCTAGGGAAATGATGGTTTATTACATTCTGTTGGTCCCAGAGAAGGGTAAAACTATAGTCAGGGGGGTGAATGACTATAGTGGAGTTTCAAAAACTTTTCTTGTATTTAAAATCATTTGGGCAGCGGATAAATCCCTTCTAAATATGTTGTTTCAAAGTAGTTTATGCAATCACTGATATGTAGTATGCAATGAAATAAAGTGCTGTAGAGTAAATTTCTGAAAGTAAATAGACACAAGGTTTATAGTGGTTCAGGGTGGTGTAATCCCTTAGTCCACTCTTCTCCTGTCATGATTGGAGGAATTCACTATTGTTTTCACAGATATAATAGCCTGATTGTCCTTGACTACACAAGGTTCACAATCTTCAAGACTATCACTCCCTGACTGCAACAGCTTCAATGACTCAGTCTCTTTCACTGCTCCTTGAGAACAAATCCTTTAGCAGCTATCAGAAACACAACTCCTTCTCAGATGGCTCTGATTCAGTTGCTTGATTGAAGTGAATTGGATTCACAAAACTTGTTGATCAGACTCAATGCTTGATGTTGCACTTGTAGTTCTGAGTTTTGAGTTGATCACTAGATATTCCCTTTTAAGTACAGATGAAGGCTTTTCAATTTGACAGAGTTTCTGCTTGTAAGTTCTCTTTTTTTCGTTCTTTTTCTTTTACTTTTTGTGTGTTTGTCAATGCCTTCTATTTATAGCCTTGATAATCCTTGATTTGAATTTCCATCCGTTGGCTATATTAATGAGGAGAATAATCCTTGATCCCCCCTTCATTATATTCTCCTTGATTTTAGTGATCGGATTTTTTTTTCAAACGTTTATCAGAAAATCCGTCCTTGATTGATCCTCAATTAATTGTGCATTTAATGCTTGATCTTCTGAATCTTCTTCATATTTCAAAATTTGATCAAATAAATTTTACTTGGCCGTTCCCTGAACGGTTAAGTGATCTTTCTGACTTTGCCGATTCGATCTTTCTTCACTGCTTGTCATTACTTAGCCGATAGTCAGTTTACTTTGCCGATTCACTGTTTCCTTCATTTTTTTTATTTTTAGGAGAATCTTTGTACTTCACTGATCCTTGATATGTGTGGGATCAGTGTAAACCATATTTGAACTTTAAGTTTCCTCACTTGTAATGTAACTTAGACTTATCCAAGGTCATCATAGACTTCTTTGGTTATAAGTCAGACCATATGTCTTCATGCTTCTCTGCTGGTGCTTGGCCGCTTTTACTTTGCCGAACATCTGATTTCACTTTGCCGTCCTACCAACTAGTATAGTACTTGTCTGACTCAACTTATACAACATGTCAGACTCTAAGTAAAGACTTATACAGAGAATTCTAACTTATTTTCAGGCTTGCTATTACAGCTAGTATGGCCATCATCAAAACATAACAAAATGTTCCTAACAATTTCCTCTTTTTGATGATGCCAAAACCTCATATGCCTGAACATAAGTATACCAAAATTTTCATAATAAACACTGAAATAAGAATTCAACAATTTTATTCATCCATTTAAGGGCAATAAGATATTGAATCTTTTTATTTGAAAATTTGAGTAAGTAAATCAACATAATAAGGGCTACTGCTTCTTTTCTTCAAACTTGATGCCCTTGCCTTTGATACCCTTGCCCTTTTCAGTTGGGCTTGACTCCTTTCCACTGGAGCTATTAGGCTTTGAGCTTCCTTCCCTCTTTTTGGCAGCACCAAAACGTACTTCAAGAATTGCAGTTTCTTCCTCAGATTCAGGGAGAGGACCATACCTTGTCTCCAGAATTTTGTTGATTGCCTCAGTCACATTTATTAAGGTCTCGAGTTGCTGTCCAGAATATTCCATAACCTTATCCAGATGTTGAAGTTGATGAGTGTGAGTACTAAGAGTATCCACCAATGGTTTGAGAATTTTATCAGTCTTGTCAGCTTGAAACTCAAGATTGGTTTGGACATGGTAGGGGATTAGGTGTTGCAGATTGCAAAACATGTTGCCCTATTTTTCCATGACCTGATCTTGACTTAATGTGACTGATGAAGGCTTCAATTTTGTGACTGAAGGAGGTTGCATCACTCCTTAAAGCAGTTTTCAGGTTTTGCCTGCTGTGATATTGTTTTTAAATGTCCATAATCAAAGGTTGGATATTCAGATTGAACTGTCTTTCTGGATCAACCTCTTCTGGTGGCACTTCCTCATCCTCAGTATCTGTGGTGTCTTCTTCCTTCTCTTCCTCTTTCTCTCCTTTCTTACATTCCTTTTCTTCCTCTGCTTCTTTTTCGTTCTCATTAACCTTAGGGTTATTGAGAGGTTGCTGTGGGATGCTTGCTTCTCCATCTGCTGGAGATGTGACTTTCTCTACTGTTGTTCCCCCTTGATCAATGTTGGGGGTGTTGACAGGTTCAGCAGAGTGAGTTTGTCAGCTGGCTCACTCGGACGTTTGTCAACTTTCCTGATGCTTCTGAGAATCACTTTCTGGATTGTCAGATCATCATCAGAAATATCCATCTTTTCTTGATCATCTTCAAGATGACCATCATCTGTCTGTGCTTCCTCTGTCTCAGCCTTTTCATCCTTAGATGTCTCTTCTTCTTCATCTATCTCATCTTCTTCAAATGGAGTAAGGACATACCCTTCCTCACCTTCTTCTAGATAGGTGACGTCCTCTTGCTTCCCTTCCTCATTTGGTGTGGTATCATCACTAATCACCACTGGGTTGTTTGGATTGCTGGCACTGACCACTGGGGTGTCCTCTTGTGCCTTTTGCGATCTGGTTCGTCTTCCCATCCCTGATCTACTGCCTTCGGGTGCTTTCCTTTTTCGTTCGGTAGAGGGTTTGGGTTTCAGAGATGCCTTGATATAGGTAAACATCACTTTGGACTTGTGTAGAGGCGGCAGAATTATGGGTTTCACTTTCAATGTGTCAAATAGGTGTTGAAGAGGAAACCCATATGATTTCCTTTCCCAGAAATCACCTTTCTTGTGCAAACCCTTGCTTGGTGCCGTGATTGACAGATCTATTTCTTTTTGAATCTGGTCTTTCAATCTATTGAAGAAAAATGTTGCCCAGTCAAAGTGAAGACCTTGATAGATTATTGCCATTAGCTTGACCCGTACCTCGGTCGAGTTTTCCATCGACCCTTTCCTGCCTCGATGTTCTTGGTAATAACAGGTGCGAACTCAGCAAATGGAAGTTTGAGTGCTGATCTTGAGAGGTTGTAGGTTTTGCTGTTCTTTTTGGGATTCTTAGCTATTTCAGCCTAGAAGTTGTTGATGTCAATCTTTACAAATTTAACATTAGCCGGACCTATCATGGGTAGGTGTAAGAATCTGTTGAGAAGACCAGGTGTGATGACCACTTCTTTCCCAAATATTGAGCTTTTTATGCAGTCTTGATCACTCTTCTTGGTGCTTGGCACAAACTTTGCATTTTTCTAGAATGCAAGTAGGTTCTCATAGCATATTCCAGTTATTGAGGGGTTTAGGAAGGTCATTAACCCCAGATTTGAACAACAAGCAACTAAGCGTTGAGCTTGTGTGTCATTATCACAGAAAGATAGATAGGGTTCAAGCTTAAAAAACGATCCAGTGATGATCGATTTTTCATAAAATCGTTTTGTGGCAGAGATTGTGGTGATGAAGCCATTGTTTGAGATTTGAGAGAAAGCTTTGATTTTGCAGTGAGAGAATAGAGTTTATGGTTTGCAAGAGAGCGTAAAGAATTCTGAAAAATCTCTAAGTGTGGTTTATATAGGGTGATTTGTGTAGTGTGAACGTGGTTGAATATGGAAGGATTTTGTGATGTAATGGCATGATTTTGTGTATATAAATCCCGATAATTCGAGTGAGGTGGGGGAGTGGATTGAGGCAAGTAATGATAAATCCTTGGAATCGAGGCGGTTGTAATTAGAAGAATAATATAGTTACCTCCACGATTGAAAAATGATCTCAACGTGTGTAATCTTTCACAATATAATCTTCCATAACTTCTTGATTTTCCACGTGTATTAAGCTGATTTAGTTCACACTTTAGTTTGCTGGTGACTTTAATTCGTATTTCGGTGGAGTGACTTGGCTGGTCACTTAGCCGGTGTAGTGACTTCTTCACTGAGCTGTTGTATATAATCGTTTCTAACAATCGCTCTGATTGACTTCACTTCAGTACTAGTGCCTTACCTGCTACATCTCCTGTAATGGCAAAGGTTTAATCAGTTGGTGAAGTCACTTAGCTGATTACTCCAGTTAGCTGCTTTTAAGTACTTAGTCAATTTCAATCATTCCCAACTCAGTTCTCATTAGTTTCTTTTAAGTACTTAGTCAATTTCAATCATTCCCAACTCAGTTCTCAACATGCTAAATCTTTCATGACTGAGTGGTTTTGTGAAGATGTCTGCCAATTGATCTTCAGTGGGTGTATGTATCTTAGAATAACATCCTATTTTTCAACATGATCTCTGATAAAATGGTGTCTCACATCAATATGCTTTGTTCTTGAGTGCAACACTGGATTTTCTGTAATAGATATGGCACTTGTGTTGTCACATATGATTGGAATTGTCTTCTCCTCCATCCCATAATCCCTTAGTTGTTGCCTAATCCACAGTACTTGTGCACAACAACTGCCTGCTGCTATATATTCTGCTTCAGCTGTTGATATAGATATGGAGTTTTGCTTTTTGCTAAACCATGAAACTAGTATGCTGCCTAGCATTTGACAAGTTCCAGAGGTGCTTTTTCTATCTATTTTGCATCCAACATAGTCAGAGTCTGAATATGGTATCAACTTGAATCCTCCATCTTTTGGATACCAAATTCCAACATTGATGGTGTTCTTCAGGTATTTGATTATTCTTTTGGCTGCTAGTAGGTGTGATTCTTTAGGTTGAGCTTGAAATCTTGCACACACTCCAACTACAAAGGCTATATCAGGTCTACTTGTTGTTAGGTAAAGTAGGGATCCAATGATTCTTCTATACATTTTCTTATCAACATCTTTTCCAAAAATAGCTCTTGCACACATTGGTGTATCTGATGCGCCACTTGTATCCATACCATACTTGTGAATCAAGTCTTTTGTGTACTTGGCTTGGTTAATGAAAATGCCATCTTTCATTTGCTTTACTTGTAGGCCAAGAAAGTAATTTAATTCTCCCATCATGCTCATCTGAAATTTGCTCTCCATTAGATTTGCAAATTTCTCACACAACTTTTCATCTTCTGATCCAAAGATGATGTCATCAACATAGATCTGTACTAGCAATGTACTTGTTCCTTCCTATTGCTTGAAAAGAGTCTTATCAATAGTTCCTTTGTTGAATCCATTATTGATCAAGAATTGTGATAAAGTTTCATACCAAGCTCTGGGTGCTTGTTTGAGTCCCTAAAGAGCCTTATTGAGCTTGTATACTTTATCTTCTTTTCCTTTGAGTTGAAAACCAGGAGGTTGTTCCACAGATACTTCATCTTCCAGAAGTCCATTTAGAAATGCACTCTTCACATCCATTTGGTGGACTTTAAAGTCTTTGTGTGCTGCAAATGCTAGAAAGAGTCTGATTGCTTCCAATCTTGCTACTGGTGCAAAATTTCTCATCATAATCTATTCCTTCTACTTGAGAGTAGCCTTTGCAACTAGCCTTGCTTTTTATTTCTGACAACCGTTCCTTGTTCATCCATCTTATTTCTGAATACCCATTTTGTTCCAATGATGTTGGCCATGTCTGGTCTGTCAACAAGTTCCCAAACTTCATTTCTTTCAAATTCATTTAGTTCTTCTTGCATGGCTGTAATCCAATCGGCATCTTGGATTGCCTCATCTATTGTTTTGGGCTCTACTTGAGATAGAAAACATGTTAGTATGTGCTCCAGTTGTCTTCTGGTTCTGACTCCTATGTGAATGTCTCTAATGACTTGATCTATATGGTGATCTCTTAGCCACTGAGATCCGGTTGAAGTTGTTCTTGACTTGTCGCTTCCACAACTTCACTTGTGTATCGCCTTCATGCTCTTGTCTTTGGTACCTCTTCCATTGTATTGACTGGAGGTTCATCTTGATTTCCAAATTTGTGATTTAGAATAGTAGTTGGTATTGTTGTATTCATATAGACTTGTCTTGGTCCTGCTTCTTCAAGTTCTTGGAGGTTTTCACCATTTGTGTTTGGCTCATCAAAGGCTACATGAATTGATTTTTAGATTACCAAGGTTCTTTTGTTGAGTACTCCGAATGCTTTGCTGGTGTCTAAGTATCCCATAAAGATAGCTTCATCAGCCTTTTCATCAAAAGCATGCAACTGATTCCTGTTCAAAACAAAACATTTTGATCCAAACATATGCAAATATGAGATATTAGGTTTTCTTCCATTCCATATTTCATATGGAGTCTTTCCATGATATTTGTTGATGATTGATCTGTTTTGAGTATAGCATGTCAGTATTTGCGACTTTTTCACCCAAAATCTCTTTGGTAAACATGCTTCTGCAATCATTGTTCTAACTGCTTCTTTGAGTGTCATGTTTCTTCTTTTTGCTACACCATTCTGATGTGGAGTCCCTACTGTTGATAGTTGATGTAGCACTCCATTTTCTTCACAATAGGTTCTAATTATTTCATTTAGAAATTCTGTGCCTCTATCTAATATGATCTTTATGATCTTCAGTTCTTTTTAATTTTGAAGTCTTCTTAGCAGATCTGGTAGCCTTTTGAGTGTCTCTCTTTTCTTGTTCATGAATATGGTCCAGGTGAATTTGGAGAAGTCATCCACCACTACTAGAGTGTATTTCTTTCTACTTACACTGACTGGTGTGACTGGTCCAAACAGGTCCATATGTAGCAGATGTAAAATTCTTATTGTTGATTGATAGGGCTTTGACTTGAAGGAGCTTTTTATTTGTTTCCCTTTTTGACATGCATCATAGATAATTTCCTTCTTGAATGTGATCTCTGGTAAACTTTCAACTAACTTGTTCTTTGACAAAGTGTTGATTGTTTTGAAGTTGAGGTGGTTCAGTCTTCTATGCCAAATCTAGCTGGTTGATTGTTTATTTGTGACAAGCAGACATGTTTCTGCTTTGGCTGTCTTCCAATCTACTACATACATGTTGTCTTCTCTTGTTCCTGCAAGTACAACTGTTTTAGTTTGGCTGTGAATCACCTTGCATCCTTCCTTGTTGAAGTGCACATTGTAGCCTTTATCATAAAATTGGCTGATGCTCAGTAAGTTGAAGTTCAGTCCTTCAACATAGGCCACATTTTGAATCTTCAAGTTGTTCTTGTGCCTTATGCCTTCCCCCTTAATTTTCCCAGGGTCTTTCAAAAGTGACTTTGGGTCCTACAAAAGTGACTTTGGGTCCTTCAAAAGCTTTAAAGTCAGTGAGCCATCCCTTGTTTCCTGTCATGTGTCTGGAACATCCACTGTCTATGTACCAGACAGCCTACAAATCAAATTAATTGTGTTTAGGTACCCAACACTGTTTGGGTCCATACCTGTTAGCAGTCATGCACTACTCTTAATGTGTATCCAAAGGATCTTCTTTTTGGATAATTGAAGGCATCAACTTCATATGTATAAGGCATGGCAGAATAACTTCTAAAGTTTCTACTAGAGGTATTCTGATACCTTTCTATACTTTTTGGTGCATTTGCATCCTTTTTCACTTTCCAATATGCAGTGGGAAACCTGTGTTCATGTTGCTTCATATGTCTAGGAATATGCCTAGGTTGGCTTTTCTTAAACACATGTTGCATGTTATGAAATGGTTTCTTTCTGTATTTTGGAGGTGCAACATTCCAATCATCTTCTGAAGGATAAAGTCTTTCATTACCTTTCAGAAAGCTTTCGCTTTTGGTTAACTGGATTGATGGTTTGGTCTGCTGTTTCACTGCACTGGGTTTTGACTTCACCAGTGCAGGATGAGTGGTTGAAACTTTGGTCTGTCCTTTTCTAAACTTTGGTCCATTGTTGATCCAAGATTCAGAATTGTGTTGTCCATTGTTTCTATCCTCATCCTGACTGTTGTAACCAAGACCGGATCCAGATCCAAACATTTTTTAGGGTTTGTAAGCTGGTGCATTTAGTGGTGCAGTGGTTGTCTTAACTGGTAGGGGATTTTCTCAGCTGGTCTGTCAACACCAGATGTATGATCATCTGTTGTATGTTGATCATTTGAGTAAGTCTCCTTACTAGTTAGTTCAGCTTTTACTTTATCCAGTTCTTTTTTTAATTTTTTATTTTCCTTTCTTAGATTCTCACACTCATGTTCAAGAATTTCATGATTCAACTCAATTTCATCAAATTTACTCATGAGATTTTGGATTATGTTTGCAGAATCTAGTGGGAGAATAGAAGATTGTGCAGTGTTAGAAATGGATGCACTGGATGATGAGCATGAGCATGATGTTACCTCAGTTTCGTTAGATTCTTTAGGCATAAGGCATGGGTAAGCTTTTTCATTTTTTGAGCTGTCAGCTTCATCATCTTCTGAATCATTGTCTGATAATTCTTCATTCTTTTCACTGCTGGTTTCAGCTTTGAGCGCCTTCTTGCTTTTCTTCTTTTCAGCTGTTTTGTACTTTTTCTCCTCATCTTTGTCATTTTCTTCAGAGAAATCTGCCTTGAAATGACCTTTCTTTTTGTAGTTGAAGCATCTGTATTCATCATCCTTCTTCTTTGTGTCTTTGTTTGAGCTTGACTTTTTGTATGATGATGATCCTCCTTTGAATTTCTTCTTCTTGGTAAACCTGTCAAAACGTTTAACCAGTAAAGCTACATGTTCCTTCACTCTCATGTCTCTTTCTTTCGCTTGCATCACCGCTTGACTTTCTTTGGGTTGCAACCAGTGGGCTGGCCTTATGTGCCTCTGCTGGTGCGCTGTCTTCGCTATTCAACTCAAATTCATGAGCCTTTAGTTGAGATATCAGAGTCAAGGTGTCAGTGTTTGCAAGATTTGTTGTCCCTCTGATTACTGATGTAATGATCTTTCATCTTTCAAGTAATCCTCTCAAGATCTTCAGGTACACTTCTTTCTGTGGATATGTGTGTCCAAGTTGTTGTAGTTCACTGATGATGCTTGAGAATCTATTGTCCATTTGATCAATGGTTTCTCCAGCCTTCATTTTGAAGTTCTCAAATTTCTGTTTTGTAACAGACAGTTTGTTTTCCTTGACTGCTTCTGATCCTTCATTGATTTGTGCCAATTTGTGCCACATTTCCTTTGTTGTTTTACAATCTTTGATTCTCATGAGCATGTTACTGTCAAGACTCTTCAAAATCATGTCTTTTGCAACAAAGTCGAGATTTTCTCTTCTCCTATCATCCTTGGTCCAATCTTTTTTGAGTTTGTCTATTACTTTTCCTTGACCTGCTCCTGTGGGTACCACAGTTGTAATCTCGATTGGACCATCATTAATTACATCCAGCATCTCCTCATGAGTTGCTGCAAGATGAGACAATATTCTTATTTTGTATTCATCAAAATTGTTGACATTGAAAACATGTACCTTTGACATAAAATTTGAGGAATCCATAAGTGCAAATAAGATATATGTATATATAGAATGCACAAATTTGAAAACTACTTTGAAAATATGTGATCTCCTTGTTACCAAAAATTAGATCTGAACAGGTTCTGATATTAGGAACACTGTTCCGATACCAATTGTTGGTCCCAGAGAAGGGTAAAACTATAGTCGAGGGAGGGGGGGGGGTGAATGACTATAGTGGAGTTTCAAAAAAATTTATTGTATTTAAAAGCTTTGGGCAGCGGATAAGACCCTTATAAATATGTTGTTTCAAAGTAGTTTATGCAATCACTGATATGTAGTATGCAATGAAATAAAGTGCTGTAGAGTAAATTTCTTAAAGTAAATAGACACAAGGTTTATAGTGGTTCAGGGTGGTGTAATCCCTTAATCCACTCTTCTCCTGTGATGATTGGAGGAATTCACTATTGTTTTCACAGATACAATAGCCTGATTGTCCTTGACTACACAAGCTTCACAATCTTCAAGACTATCACTCCCTGACTGCAACAGCTTCAGTGACTCAGTCTCTTTCACTGCACCTTGAGAACAAATCCTTCAGAATCTATCAGAAACACAACTCCTTCTCAGATGGCTCTGATTCAGTTGCTTGATTGAAGTGAATTGGATTCACAAAACTTGTTGATCAGACTCAATGCTTGATGTTGAAATTGTAGTTCTGAGTTTTGAGTTAATCACTAGATATTCCCTTTTAAGTACAGATGAAGGCTTTTCAATTTGACAGAGTTTCTGCTTGTAAGTTCTCAGATTTTTTTTTTTGTTCTTTTTCTTCTACTTTTTGTGTGTTTGTCAATGCCTTCTATTTATAGCCTTGATAGTCCTTGATTTGATTTTCTGTCCATTGGCTATATTAATGAGGGGAATAATCCTTGATTTTATTCTTGATTCCCCCTTAATTAGATTTTCCTTGATTTTAGTGATCGGATTTTTCTTCTAACGTTTATCAGTAAATCCATCCTTGATTGATCCTCAATTAATTGTGCATTTAATGCTTGATCTTCTAAATCTTCTTCAAATTTCAAAATCTGATCAAGTAAAGTTTACTTGGCCGTTCCCTGAACGGTTAAGTGATCTTTCTGACTTTGCCGATTTGATCTTTCTTCACTGCTTGTCATTACTTAGCCGATAGTCAGTTTACTTTGCCTATTCACTATTTCCTTCATTCTTTTTATTTTTAGGAGAATCTTTGTACTTCACTGATCCTTGATTTGTGTGGGATCAGTGTACACCATATTTGAACTTTAAGTTTCCTCACTTGGAATATAACTTAGACTTATCCAAGGTCATCATAGACTTCCTTGGTTATAAGTTAGACCATATGTCTTCATGCTTCTCTGCTGGTGCTTGGCCGCTTTTACTTTGCCGAACATCTGATTTCACTTTGGCGTCCTACCAACTAGTACAGTACTTGTCTGACTCAACTTATACAACATGTCAGACTCTAAGTAAAGACTTATACAGAGAATTCTATCTTATTTTTAGGCTTGCTATAACAGCTAGTATGGCCATCATCAAAACATTACAAAATGTTCCTAACACATTCATTGATGACCACACAAGAACCACTTGGGTTTACCTTTTAAAATACAAGGCCAATGCTAAACAAGTTTTTGAAGAATTTTATAACATGATCTTCACACAATTTCAAACTAAAATTGAAATTTTTAGGAGTGATAATGGGATGATACACCAGAGCTCCAGTCCTAACACCCCCCAACAAAATAGGGTGGCTGAAAGGAAAAAAAAGGCATATTCTGAAGGTTTCTAGAGCATTAATGTTGGCCTCTAACTGACCCAAATACCTATAGGGTGAAGGTGTATTGACTGCTGTGTACCTGATTAATAGGCTGCCATCTAGGGTGCTAAATTTCAAAACTCCCTTACATTTTTTAAAAGCTTACCCTAATACCAGACTGATACAAGACCTAACCCTAAGAATCTTTGGGTGCACAGCCTTCACACACATTCATAATGCCGGAAAACTGGATCCCAAATCCAGAAAGTATTTGTTCATTGGTTACTCCCCAACACAAAAGGGGTATAGGTGCTTGGATCCTTACACACAAAAGGTCTACACCACTAGTGATGTCACCTTTCTTGAGAATAATATGTATTTTAGGTCTCATGTTCAGGGGGAGAATGTAGTTGAACATGAGCCGGATATTTTTGAACTTTTGATAGGAGATGGCGAGTCTGACATTCCACATGAAAGTTGTGGTTCTGATCGACCACAAGAAAAAGGGACTAAGGAGGCCATAGAATCATCTAATTTGACTGACAATCCTAAGGATCACATCACCCGTAAGATGACCTAATGGATGAGACCTAAAACCAATTCAGAATTTCCCTGGCAAGACCTATTCTAATAAAGGGACTCTCATCAAGAATAAGGAAGACACTCACTCCAGCACTGGTCAAGATTCAACCCCAAGTGAGGGCCTTGAAAGCATTTCAGAAATAGGTAAACTTCATGAGTTTAGTGTCACTCCAGATCCTAATATCCCTAATACACCAGAAAAGTCAGTTCCAAATATATCAGAAAATTCCATTCCAGAAAACCTAACCCTTGATATACCTATTGCTATCAGAAAGCCACCAAGAGACCCTTGTACCCTATGAGCAAATATGTATCCTATACCAGCTTGTCACCCCAATACCAAGTCTTTCTGTCTAACCTCTCCAGTACTCAAATTCCAAACAACATTGAAGAAGCTCTAGTGTCACCTGAGTGGAAAGCAGCAGTCCATGAAGAAATTGCAGCACTTGAGAAGAATGGAACTTGGGAGGTGGTAAAATTGCCTGAAGGGAAGACTCTAGTGGGTTGCTGGTGGGTGTTTACAGTTAAATATAACTCAGATGGAACCATACAGAGATACAAGGCTAGGCTTGTGGCCAAGGGATACACCCAAACTTATGGGTTGGACTATTTAGAGACATTCTCACCAGTGGAAAAACTTAATACAGTGAGAGTTTAACTGTCTGTGGCTTTGAACTTGGATTGGCCCCTGGAGCAATTGGATGTGAAAAATGCCTTCCTTCATGGGAATCTGAAGGAAGAAGTATATATGGAGTTGCCTCCTGGTTTTTCTGGGAGAAATGGTAATAAGGTCTGTACACTAAGGAAGGCTCTTTATGGACTCAAACAGAGCCCAAGAGCCTGGCTTGAGAGGTTCATGATGTTTCTGAAAAGGGAAGGTTTCAGACAGGCACAATCTGACCACACCTTGTTTATAAATAAGTCTCTATCTGGAAAATTGACAGTTCTGGTGGTGTATGTGGATGACATCATCCTTACAGGTGATGACAATGAGGGAATAACTCAGATCAAGAAAATTATGGCCAGAGAATTTGAAATAAAAAAGCTTGGAGGTCTGAGGTACTTCTTGGGCATGGAGTGTGCTAGATCAGAGAAAGGTTTGGTTGTATCACAAAGAAATTATATCCTAGATCTCTTGGAGGAGACATGCATAAGTAACTGCAAACCAGCAAGTACCCCAATGGAGGTCAATCTGAAACTGTGGGAGAAGACATATGACACACCAGTTGACAAGGGAAGGTACCAGAGACTGGTTGGAAGGTTGATATACTTGGCTCACACAAGGCTTGATATTTCATTTGCTGTAAATATGGTGAGTCAGTTTACGCATGCACCTTGTGAGCCTCACCTTGAAGCTGTTTTCAGAATCCTGAGGTACCTTAAGGGGACAGCTGGACAAGGGATTTGGTTTAGAAAACACACAAGCAAAACTGTGGAGATTTATACAGATGCAGACTGTGTTGGAAAGGTGTCCTAAACCCAATCGGGTTGGACCGGATCCGACCGGGTCAGGTCATTTACAGTCTATTTAGTTCATGTAATAATTTTATTATGATTAATAAAAGCACTTATGCTATTATATATTGTTTATCTTCATATTATTTGTTATATATATATAGTAATGTCCCTAGTATCAATCTGTGATAGAGAAACCATGATAGTGATTATGGTTGATGAGATCTCTAATCACTATAACAAGGTTGGTACTTAAATGTCTCTAGTCTTACATATTATCAAATGGGACATTGATAGTATAAAATGTACTAAGCACGTATTGGATGTCTTCTATCTTTTAGAAGATAGGGATAGATCTCGTCTATCGAAGTGTAGAGACACTTGGACTATACGTGGACGTTTATTAGAGAATGCGACGTTAGGATCGACCCACTTACATTAAGTGTCACACTATGTGGCGGTTGTGTAATTATCCTTGCAACCGAGTCTTCATGGCATCACGGTGTGGATTGTCATGCTTAGACACTATTGAGATTTCTCCTAACCACGGGGCGATCATGCGGTAGTGATTGTGTATGATATTGAAGCATGCGGAGTATACATGATTTGTCGTCCGGGAATCGCATATCCTATGATTGGGATCGAATATCCGAAATGGCCTTCTTATAAGGAATGTATAGCTCTCGAGAATCTTTGCAAAGTGGGAGTAAGTGTGTTATTCTGAGAGAGCATGATATCCAGATTAAAAGATACGATTGTTAATGTATCGACACTCGAGATACGATCGCATGTATATTATTTCAGTGACAGGATTGTAAGTTACACGGTAACTGCTTCGCATGAAAGGTAGCAGTCATTGCTTTTGACTCTTCCGATGATTGGGGGTCACGGTGTGTTCCTAGACGCTATCCCGTGATCCTTAAGCATGAAGGGCATTTTAGTAATTTTCACTTTGTGTCTACGGCCAACATATTCGGAAGCCTATCGGGTCACACACATATGAACATCGAGTCGGATTAAAATGCGGTTATAGTTGATAACCAAATAAGGAAAGTTTATCTCTAGACTATAAATGTTATAGTGGTAAATTAATACGGTGGTATTTATTTATTATGAATAAATATTATACAAGATATTAATTATATACAAATTATATTAATTAAAGAATATTCCGGAAATCAATCTTTTGACTATTGGGGCGGATACACTTGGATTGTGCACTTTAATTAATAAGATTACCATAATATTAATGTAACATTTTAATTGATTTTGGAAAAATATATTTATGGTAATAAGATAATTATATTCAATATAAGATATTGGCAAAATTAATTATAATAAAAGAGATAAATCAATCTAGAAGATTTTCTTTATTTTATTGGGAAAATGTTTTCTTCTCTTCCACACCATAGGGGCGCCACTTATCACTATAAATAAGAGGTGGGTGTCAAACTCTTTTGTACATCACAATTGCAAGAGCTCATAGTTCTTGTGTAAAATAGAGAGCAACCTATAGTGAGTTTGTGAGGGAGGAAAAAGGCCGGTCTAGCAACCCGAGTTTTCCAATAGCAATCCAAGGAGGATTCCGGCAAGGGGTTCGTGTGGATTAGCGATAGAGGCCGGACGCGTGGACGGCTTGCGCACTGAACTACTCTCCGTTGATGGTCAAAGCGACGATCTTATAGATCATCAATGTATAACCGTCAAACTACTTAACGTGTTTATTGCATTAAACGAAGAACTATCTAGAAAAAGGAAATCAAATTTTAAATTCCGCTGCGTTAAACTAGTGATTTCCTAACAGTGGTAGCAGAGACAGACTTCGAGCTTAAGCAAGAAGCATAATTTAATTGCATAGTAATTAATCGATAGATGCAAGATTTAAATCACGAGACGTTGAAACAAAAAAAAACATTTTTTTTAGGGTTTTAGGGTTGCTTGGCCGACTGGCGGCAGCCCCTTTTCATTTTGTGATATTTATTGTGCATAGATATCTCGTTTGTTTTGTTGTGTCATATGGCCAACCAATTGTTCAAATAGTTTGGACCATTGGGAAACCATATGGCATAGGCCTTTCCAAATTTTGATTTGGAATAGGCATAGGCCCTTTTCAAATATTTGATTTGTAAAAGGCCTAGACCTAGGCTACTTCCAAAATTTTGATTTTGGAAAGTGCCCATCCTAAACCAAAATTATTTGGCCTTTCCAAATATTTGATTTGGAATAGGCCTAGGCCCTTTTCAAATATTTGATTTGTAAAAGGCCTAGGCCTAGGCCACTTCCAAAATTTTGATTTTGAAAAGTGGCCAGGCCTAAGCCAAATTTAGTTTTGGAAAAGGAAACAAATAAGAGACTTTATAATTTTAATTTTATTTTGAATAGCTCAAAAATTAATTAAAATTAGAATCGATTTAAAATTAAATGTTAATTTTAATTTTCGATTAAGTCATATAATTAATTAAAAGTTATTTAATTATTTGATGTGATAAAATAAAGACGCATAAGTAGTTAAAATTAGAATTTAATCTTTTTCATAAGATAAAATGTATGGATTAGATGTGTAGATATAATGTGATTATATTGACACCGATTGATCATGGACTCGACCAATAGGATAGATGGGAATGTTTTCTTTATGTTGGTTTTTGAAAAATTGTCCTAGGCCGTTATGAAGAACGTGACTTACTTTACTTTTTGCATTTATCCCATTCCCGTTAGCTCCTCCCCGTGTGCGGCGGGTGTAATTATTTATTAGATAAATTATTATGTAACAAGAATGGAGCAAGAAGATGAAGACCAAGGAGAGATAAAGAATCCATTGGCGTACAACAATAAAGATCCTATTGGCGGTTGCAGATACCCTTAGTTTGTGACCCGCAGTTTCGACAGTTTGTATTCGAAACCACACTTAGAAAAAGTCCATGATCATACCGGTTATTTTGTGCACGGAATGTTGTGTATGTGTTACTTTATATGATATCATAGTAATATGAACATAGTAGATGAGACCATAATTAAACCAAATTAATTAAGTGAATTAATTTAAAATTATTCCCACGCCAAAAATCGAGCCAAAATTGTCTCCCGATATTATAATGACGGTGAAGAGCCCTTGTTCGGATCCAACTGATCGACCCACGTCGGGAGTTGACCTACCACGGGTATATCGTCATTATTGAGATATGATCGTTAAGAGATCTCATGAATATTTGGGTTACGACTCGGCTAAAATCTTGCGGTGATTGGCCCACGTCAGGACCGTCTGATTTTAGAGACAAGGGGTGGCTATCACATAGAGATGTGAACTGTCAAAGAGTTGACTAGTCAACCAAAGGAAATCGAATAAGATTCGATTGGTAGTTAGTACCCACCTTCGAAATTGACCCTGTCGATCGGCCCACATCGGGGATCGAGTCAACTAGATAGGATTCCATCCACTAAAGAATTATTTAAATTCTTGAAAGCCAATTGGGAATAGTTGGCTAGTAGGAGTAAAATCTTATAAAACTTTTAAGTGCAAATTTAGGGTTTTTATACATGAGCTTTTATTTATTCTATCTTTATTTATTGTTGTAGAAAATGTCAAACAAATTGAACCTTCGTTTTATCATCGAAAACAAGCTTGACGAAACTAATTTTCTCGATTGGGAAAGAAACCTCAAAATCGTTTTGAGGCACGAGAAGATTGGTTATGTCTTGGACGAGGCCCTACCGGAAAAGCCCGCTGAGGGTTCGGCTGCAGATGCTTTGTCGAGAAGTATAACAAGCAATCGCTACGACAAAGATCGATGCTACATGTATCATGCTTGCTTCAATGACACCTGAACTGCAGAAATAGCATGAGTCTATGGACGCCTACTCAATCATGGTCCACCTGAAGGAACTTTAGGCTTCTCAGTCTCGCACAGAGAGGTACGAGGTCTCGAAGGCCCTGTTTGGTTGTAAGATGGCATCTGGGACTGCTGTGGGGTCACATGTGCTTAAGATGATCGGGTACATAGAGAGGCTTGGGAAGCTGGGCCACAAGTTGGAACAAGAGTTGAGTATTGACTTGATTCTGCAATCTCTACCTGATTCATTCTCACAGTTCGTGATGAACTATCACATGAACAAGATAGATTGCTCCCTTGCGGAGTTATTGAACATGTTGAAAACTGTTGAGGGCACTGTGGGGAAAGGAAAGCAAGTGTTGCTGGTCACTTCAAGCAAGGGCAAGGCAAAAGCCCAGAAAAAGTCCAAGAAGGCCAAGGCTGCACCAAAGCCAACGCCTAAGATAGCAAAAGACAAATCCAAGGATGCTTGCTTCCATTGTGGTGAGACCGGACATTGGAGGAGAAACTGCAAAGGCTTCTTGAGTACCAAGAAGAAGCATTCTGATGCTTCGACTTCAGGTATATTTATGATTGAGATCAACATTACTTCTTCTAAGTCTAACCATTGGGTATTAGATACTGGTTGTGGTTCTCATATTTGTACGAATATGCAGGCACTAAGAAGAACTAGAGATCTGAAGAAAGGAGAGGTGGACCGGTGGACCTATGCGTTGGTAATGGAGCAAGTGTTGCTGCGCTGGCCGTAGGAGTTTATTTTCTTTCATTGCCCATTGGGCTAGTATTTGAACTTAGTAACTGTTATTTTGTTCCTGCTCTTACGAAGAGCATTATTTCCATTTCCGCATTAGATGTTGATGGTTTTTCATTTACGTTTGAGAATAAATGTTGTTCTTTTTCACGTAATGGAATCTTTTATGGTACTGGCATACTTAGCAATGGTCTCTACATATTAGATATGAATGTTGACGTGCTTAATATAAATAACAAGAAAGCCAAAACAAATGACTTGAATGCATCCTACTTATGGCATTGTAGACTTGGCCATATAAATAAGAATCGCATTTCCAAACTCCATAAAGATGGAATGTTGGATCAATTCGATTATGAATCGTTTGATACATGCGAAGCTTGTTTACTTGGCAAGAGACAAAGTCACCTTTTAGTGGCA
Source organism: Gentiana macrophylla (assembly GCA_026214975.1). NCBI lineage: Eukaryota > Viridiplantae > Streptophyta > Magnoliopsida > Gentianales > Gentianaceae > Gentiana > Gentiana macrophylla. Next base: position 23,746,386 of record CM047815.1, on the reverse strand, counting down.
AAGGGATAAGATCCAATGAATTTCTTGAGCTCATACATACTGATGTGTGTGGCCCAATGTCAATTCAAGCCAAAGGAGGATACTCTTATTTTATCACTTTCACTGATGACCATTCTCGCTATGGTTATATATACTTAATGAAGTATAAGTCTGAAACCTTAGAAAAGTTCAAGGAATTCATAAGTGAAGTGGAGAAACAACTAGGTAAAGAAATCAAAACGCTTCGATCCGATCGAGGCGGAGAGTACCTAGATGGAGAGTTTCAAAGTTATTTAAAGGAGAATGGGATTCTACCTGAATGGACCCCTCTAGGGATGCCTCAAATGAATGGCATATCTGAGAGGAGGAACCGCACCTTGTTAGACATGGTACGATCCATGATGAGCTACGCAATTCTTCCAAAATCGTTTTGGGGGTATGCTCTAGAAACCGCATCCTATACACCGAACCGAGTTCCATCAAAGACGGTTGATTCTACACCATACGAGGTATGGGCCAAGAAGAAACCAAATCTGGCATACCTTAAACCTTGGGGTTGTCCAACTTATGTGAAGCGGATGATGCCTGACAAATTAGAAGCCAGATCCGACAAATGTCTGTTTGTGGGATATCCTAGAGAAACTAGAGGATACCAATTTTACCATCCTGAGGAACAAAAGGTGTTTGTTGCCAGGACTGGCCACTTTCTGGAGAAAGAGTTTATTCTGGATAGGCTCAGTGGGAGTAAGATTGACCTTGATGAAATTCGAGAACCACTTACGGATAACAGTCCGTTGATGAAAGTAAAGGAGACACCACATACAGATGTGGTGCCACCCTCTACCGTAGACACACTAGAACCTTGAAGATCCACCAGGGAATGCCGTGAACCTGAAAGGTACACTGGCGTGTATCTCATGGAAGATGAAGACCCTAGAACTTATGAGGAAGTGCTATTAAGGCATGACAAAGAGAAATGGCTGGAAGCCATGAATTCTGAAATAGAATCCATGAAAGACAACCAAGTTTGGAACTTAGTTGATCCACCTGAAGGAATAGTTCCCATAGGGTGTAAATGGGTCTTTAAGAGAAAGACCGACATGGACGGTAACGTGACCACCTACAAGGCTAGGTTGGTGGCAAAAGGTTATAAGCAAAGACAAGGAGTTGACTATGACGAAACCTTTTCGCCTGTTGCCATGTTAAATTCCATTAGAATTTTGCTCGCTATTGCAGCATACCATGATTACGAAATCTGGTAGATGGATGTGAAAACAGCTTTCCTTAACGGGAACCTGTCTGAGGAAGTGTATATGACACAGCCTGAGGGTTTCACAACCAATGACGCCAGGATGGTGTGTAAACTGCAAAGATCCATTTATGGATTAAAGCAAGCTTCTCGGAGTTGGAATCTTCACTTTGATGAGATAATCAAACAGTTTGATTTCATCAAGAACGAAGATGAGCCCTGTGTTTACAAGAAGGTTAGTGGGAGTGCCATTGTGTTCTTAGTGCTTTATGTAGACGACATATTTCTCATAGGGAATGATGTGCCTATATTACAATCGGTCAAAGATTGGTTATCCAAGAACTTCTCAATGAAGGACTTGGGTGATGCAGCCTATATTCTAGGAATAAAGATCTATAGAGATAGATCTAAAAGGTTGCTTGGTCTGTCACAGTCCACCTATATAGACAAGATGCTGAAGAGATTCAGCATGGAGCAGTCCAAGAAAGGATTGCTACCCATGTCATATGGGGTCTACCTGTCAAAGGGAATGAGTCTTAAGACAGAGGAGGAAAGGGCACAAATGAGTAAAGTCCCTTATGCTTCGGCAATCGGGTCTATCATGTATGCCATGTTATGCACAAGACCAGATGTCTCGTACCCTCTTAGTATGACTAGTAGGTACCAATCTAATCCAGGTGATGGTCACTGGATTGCTTTCAAGAATATCCTCAAGTACATGAGACGTACTAGGGATATGTTCCTGGTTTTCGGGAACGATGATTTAGTATTACGAGGTTACATAGATGCCAGTTTCCAAACTGACAAGGATGACTTTAAGTCACAATCTGGATTTGTTTTCACGCTTAACGGCGGAGCATTGAGCTGGAAGAGTTCCAAGCAGAAGACTACTGCAGACTCTACAACGGAAGCTGAATACATAGTAGCCTCGGGGCGGCAAAGGAAGCGCTTTGGATGAAGAAGTTCATTCATCGAACTTGGTGAGGTTCCTCCATTGAAGGTCCAAGTGCCTGCATCTTTCGTGATAATAATGGAGCGATATCTCGATCAAAGGAACCAAGGTCTCATCGTAAGTCCAAACATGTGCTCACGGAGCTATCACTTGATTAGAGAGATAGTGGATAGAAGAGATGTAAAGATAGAGAAAGTCCACACGGATGATAACATAGCTCATCCGTTAACCAAGGCATTGTCTAAAGCAAAGCATGAGAAACATGTACACTTTCACGGGCTTAGGCATATGGGTGATTGGCTTTAGGCCAAGTGGGAGATTGTTGGAAAGGTGTCCTAAACCCAATCGGGTTGGACCGGATACGACCGGGTCGGGTCATTTACAATCTATTTAGTTCATGTAATAATTTTATTATGATTAATAAAAGCACTTATGTTATTATATATTGTTTATCTTCATATTATTTGTTATATATATATAGTAACGTCCCTAGTATCAATCTGTGATAGAGAAACCATGATAGTGATTATGGTTGATGAGATCTCTAATCACTATAACAAGGTTGGTACTTAAATGTCTCTAATCTTACATATTATCAAATGGGACATTGATAGTATAAATAGACTAGCACGTATTGGATGTCTTCTATCTTTTAGAAGATAGGGATAGATCTCATCTATCGAAGTGTAGAGACACTTGGACTGTACGTGGACGTGTATTAGAGAATGCATACGTTAGACTGACCCACTTACATTAAGTGTCACACTATGTGGCGGTTGTGTAATTATCCTTTAGACCGGAGTCTTCATGGAATCACGGTGTGGATTTTCATGCTTTGACACTATTGAGATTTCTCCTAACCACGGGGCGATCATGCGGTAGTGATTGGGTATGATATTGAAGCATGCGGAGTATACATGATTGGTCGTCCGGGAATCACGTATCCTATTATTGGGATCGAATATCCGAAATGGCCTTCTTACAAGGAATGTCTAGCTCACGAGAATCTTTGCAAAGTGGGAGTATATGTGTTATTCCGAGAGAGCATGATATCCAGATTATAAGATACGATCGTTAATGTTTCGACACTCGAGATACGATCGTATGGATATTATTTCAGCGATAAGATTGTAAGTTACATGGTAACTGCTTCACATGAAAGGTAGCAGTCATTGCTTTTGACTCTTTCGATGATTGGGGGTCACGGTGTGTTGCTAGACGATATCCCGTGATCGTTAGGCATGAAGGGCATTTTAGTAATTTTCACTTTGTGTCTACGGCCAACATGTTCGGAAGCCTATCGGGTCACACACATATGAACATCGAGTTGGATTAAAATACGGTTATAGTTGATAACCAAATAAGGAAAGTTTAACTCTAGACTATAAATGTTATAGTGGTAAATTAATATGGTGGTATTTATTTATTATGAATAAATAATATACAAGATATTAATTATATACAAATTATATTAATTAAAGAATATTCCGGAAGTCAATCTTTTGACTATTGGGGCGCCACTTTTAAGTGTATAGGATACACTTGGATTGTGCACTTTAATTAATAAGATTACCATAATATTAATATAAGATATTAATTGATTTTGGAAAAATAGATTTATGGTAATAAGATAATTATATTCAATATAAGATATTGGCAAAATTAATTATAATAAAAGAGATAAATCAATCTAGAAGATTTTCTTTATTTTATTGGGAAAAAGTTTTCTTCTCTTCCACACCATAGGGGCACCAATTATCACTATAAATAAGAGGTGGGTGTCAAGCTCTTTTGTACATCACAATTGCAAGAGCTCATAGTTCTTGTGTAAAATAGAGAGCAACCTATAGTGAGTTTGTGAGGGAGGAAAAAGGCCGGTCTAGCAACCGGAGTTTTCCAATAGCAATCCAAGGAGGATTCCGGCAAGGGGTTCGTGTGGATTAGCGATAGAGGCCGGACGCATGGATGGCTTGCGCACTGAACTACTCTCCGTTGATGGTCAAAGCGACGATCGTATAGATCATCAAGGTATAACCGTCAAACTACTTAACGTGTTTATTGCATTAAACGAAGAACGATCTAGAAAAAGGAAATCAAATTTTAAATTCCACTGCGTTAAACTAGTGATTTCCTAATAGACTGGGGTGGTTCAGGAGGCCAGAGATCAATCTCTGGGTATTGTAGCTTTGTTGGGGGAAACGTAGCGACTTGGAGTAGCAAAAAAGAAGGGGTGGTGGCCAGAAGCACGGCTGGAGCAGAATACAGGGCCATGGCCCAAGGAGTATGTGAGGAGCTGTGGATTAAAAGGGTTCTGGAAGACATCCTAGGGTCTGTTGAGCTACCTATGAAGTTGTACTGTGACAACAAAGCAGCTATAGATATAGCTAATAATCCTGTTCAACACGACAGGACCAAACACATTAAGATAGACAAGCATTTTATCAGTGAGAGGCTGGATGAAGGGCTGATATGCATACCCTTTCTACCTTCAGTACAACAGACATCAGATGGATTGACCAAGCCACTGGTGAAGATGGTGTTTGATAGATTTGTTAGCAAGCTGAGCATGTACAACATCCTTACTCAGCTTGAGAGGGAGTGTTGAGATATGTGATGTAATTCTTATTTTATTAGTAAGGGTAAAAGGGGTATTTTATGTTTTTATGTAATAAGCACAATTCCCTAGGGTGGACAGGTGGCTCCTTATTTTGAGGAGTTTGATTAGGTTAAGTTTCCTTGATTGTTATTCTATTTAATGAGGATATCTGCCTCATTTTGTAACAGATCAATTATCAATAAAATAGAATCCTTTCCCTCAAATTCTCTACAAAATAGGTAGAAAGAGGACGGACCGTGGTGGTAGAGCTACTCCTGGATCCGAAGGATGTAAACAAGCTAGAAAATGCCATAGTGATGCTAGGGTTGAAAATAACTACATGAAGGAGATTGAGCAAGCCCTCGACGTTGAAGGCCACCATACGAGCTCTGAAGCTCAAGGCCTGAAAATTGCATGTGGTTCTAATGTTGAAGGCCACAATACAAGCTTTGGAGCTCAAGGCCCAAAAAATGCATGTGCGAAATAAGAAAAAAATTCGGCAAATTGTTACAGTGGCAAGAGTAGAAAACTTAAAAAAGCTGCTACTCATGTATGACTGGTATGACAACTTAGCACCTTGGTGATTAAATCAGATGGAGTTGTATAGAATCTTCACGTATGATAAATAAATAACCCACATCTTAAAAATCTCCATCATCCACTTTTTTAATTCTGGAAGGTATGTAAATTTATGTATTTGAGGACATTGTTGATTCTTTTGGTATGTATGTACTCATGTCAACATATTCAGGCCTACACACACAATTTGCATAATTATCTTCCATTTTCTTTGCATAATCAGGCAACAATTATGTCATATATCCCCTTTATAATTCTTTTGGGCTACTGTGAAGGTTACATCTCTGATTTACTAAGATTCTTTCACTTCCAAATTCTTATTACTTTTTTCACATGGTATTTAGAATAATGTTTTGAGGATTTTGCTTTGGTTTTGTAGATTATTTACTATAGGGAGACGGATCAGTGTTCAGTAAGCTAGATTGTAACAATGAGAACAACGGAAGAAGATGAGAAGGCTATCGAAACATGCCACATCTATGTCACCATTTGAGCTTTTTTTTCAACTTTTTATGCCCGTTTAATTGTTGAATTTTGCTCTACTTATTGCTGCTTATATATTTGATGTCTAATGTCAGTTTGTAGCTCTTAAGCTGATGGATGTTGATAGGTATAGGAGGTATTGCAATTCAAACCTTGCTCTCTCATAAAGTCCTGTTTCCCCTCCTTCTCCGGCTAAATTACAATTTTGGTCCTCTAACTAGACACGTTTATCGATTTTAATCCTGGTTTTTCTCCGGCGACAATTTTAGTCATGTAAGTGGTCTTTTTTTTGCAAAAATAGTCCTGAACGCCGGAAAGACCACTTACAGGACTAAAATTGGTCTTTTCCGGTGACAATTTTAGTCCTGTAAGTGGCTTTCCGGCGACAATTTTAGTCCTGTAAGTGGTCTTTCCGGCGTTCAGGACTATTTTTGCAACAAAAAAAACCACTTACAGGACTAAAATTGTCACCGGAGAAAAATCAGGACCAAAATCGAAAAACGTGTCTAGTTAGAGGACCAAAATTGTAATTTAGCCCTCCTTCTCCTATGACTCTCCATCGACGGTTACAGTTGATGAATTCTTCTCCTATCCAATCAATGATTTCTACCAAGACAATGTAAAGGATTGACGTTCACTGACAATAGGCGTGTTAATTTCAAGTGCATATATTGGTGATGAACAACCGATGAATCTGTGCCCAGCAGTTGAATATTCTTTAGGTTCGGAGTTTGCTGCCTTTCATTGCTATGAAAATAGTATGTTTTCGTCTTAGTGCTCCGCTTCTTTCACAAATAGGTCTGCATTCAACATCGATTATGGTACGACACACGTTTTAATTGTTTTATTTCATAAAATTAAGGTCTAAAACTCTTATATGCACTTGAAATTAACAATATGTTATTGATTGGAACTGTTTTTTATGGTTGGTTGTTTGGTCTTTAAAATTCTTATAAGGGATGGGATTGTGGATTTCAACGTGAGAATGAGATATGAAAATGCCTTTGTGGATTCAAAATGCATAGGAAAATCCACTTTGAACTCCTTCTCAATAGACCTTTACTCGATTTCTTCACATAAATCAGGTTAGTTATCTTCTGTTTCTTCTTTCCTTCATGATTTTATTTGGTTGCTTTTTGTGTTTAATGAGATGCCTTTCGGTTCAGAAGGAATGTAATAGACAGTAAGTGTGGTTATTTAGGGTCAATGCTAGAAAAAATCTTTCTCCTAATAGACATTTAAGGGTCTCATTTGGATTTCTTATTGAACTTATGGTATTTGACAAGTATTATGATAGAAATTCTTCCAAATCCATCTGGGCCATTCACACTTTCTGAGAGGACCCTGCCAACCAACAGAAGAACTTGGCCAGAATTGTCTAAGGAAAGATGGTACTGGAGTTGGGGAAGCACTTTCCATGGTTTGGTTTGCCTATCGGTACAAAACTTTCTTTGTTCCAATACTGTTTTTCTGCTGGAAGTCTAGAAGTTTGCTTACAAATTTGATCAAAAAAATATTTTAGCTTGCACTTGAAATGATCAACCATATGGTGCATCAATCTACAAGAGAAGGCTACCACTCCACAACAAAGCCATCTTAGTAGAGATGCTTAGTAGATATGTAAAGGAAAGGTGGGCTTGAGGATGTTGCTAAGAATGATGGAAATTATTGATTGCCGTGAGAAGTACTACAAGTTGCCGGGTAAGAGTTTTATCATGAATTTTAGCCATGTATTTGTAATGCCTTTTATCCTGAGTTGTGCATATGATATTTGAATAGGACATTGAGCTTTCGAAAATAGTAAAATTGTGAGAACACTATATATTATTCTTTAATTTGCAGGTGCTTTGAAGAATAGATTACATTCCAAGACCTGGTCCAAGACCTCATAAATGTGTTAGATAGGGCTTGACATATTGACACACACCAACCTATTAAAATGGCACTCATGGTGAAACCATTATGGTTTTTGTGCATGTGTTAGGCAGGTAAATAATGAACTTGCACTTTCGATCCAAAAGGGTTTAGTTTAGTTTATATCATTACGCTAAGTGCAATTTGTTAGTTTAGTTTTACTTTAAAAAAAAGGGTTTATTGTACTTGTTGGACACAAAAATTTTTAACTTATTATTTCTGCTACTTGGAATTGTGAACTCGATTATCGTCTGTAGAGATGAGAAAGTACGCCGTCACATGTTGTACTTAATTAAGATAATGAAGAAACCTCATAAACAGTAAGCATAGTTGTTACCTTTGTTTCTATATTTTATTTTTGCAGGTATTTGTGGTGTTTTTGCTTTTCCGAACATGTTTGAAGAATTGTTGATGATTGGCAAGTTACAATGATGATTTATTGTTATTCCCCAGCGTTGTGGTGTAGAGGGTGTGGTGCTTTGTAAATCAGGATAGAGCTATGAAAACTCCACGTTTTGTTAATTTGTAAAGAAACAATAATGTGGTTCTTTTGCAATATTATGTTTTTAAATTACCTGGGATGGGAATTTTTTGTCATGTTGTATTGAAGCTATTCTTCAGATGAATTATGTTTGGTTTTGAGTGCATATATCACATTTGACATATTATAACCGTATTTATGTATGCATGACCCTATTTTAATTGTACTTTTTTTATGGTCCTGTGCATTATGCACGGGTTCGTGGCTAGTATATATATATATCTCCTTTATTGAAGTGGTGGCAGTGGCGGATGCAGGGGAGAAGATCAGCGGAGTCATCTGTCATAAAAATATAGTAATCCTAAAAAAATTTCGGATTGGACGGGTGATTAGGTCAAAATTTCCGTGTCAGAACCGGGTTGGACGGGTAATTAGATTAAAATTTCCGGGTTGGAACCAGGTTGGACAGGTAGTTAGATCAAAAGTTCATGGTTATATATAAACATACATGCTAATAAAACAAATTTAAAATCATAAATCAACCCCATTCATAATCTAATTACTTCATCTTTTAATTTTTTGGGGACCTAAGAAATATAATTTCTTTATGACATAGATGTCAACATTAAAAATACAAACACAAATATTCACCAAGTTACTGCAAAGAAATAGCGAGGACATGTAGCATAAATGGGATAAAGTCAAACAAATGTATAGCAGAGGAATGAGTGAAAACCCATCAAAATATTTAGCATTACCAAACAATCCTCCATCTCAAATATATAATCCATATATCCCATCACTTGATCCCAAGATAGCAAAGAAACAACCATCCAATTCCAAAGCCATCCCATCATGTTCATACATGAACTATGAAGGGAACATTTTGTCATGCAAAAGAAAAAAGAAAAGAAGAAAAAAACAGAGAATGCATATGTGATATCCTTAATCATGTGCTTTCCTAATTTCCTTTGGAATAATAATTGACTCGACCCCATCATTGATTTTAAAAAAAACCACGGATGCTACAGTAATCCAAGTGAAATATGAGACTCCGTCTTCTCATGGAATTGCACTTGAGTCTATCATTGCAATCCTTTGAACCGTGGGCTTCTGCATTTCAAATTTTTCACATGAAAGTAACTAACTTTTCAAGCGAAACGCCTTAACAAAACAATGTTGTATGAAATAGTGAATTTTCATAGAGACAAACATGCTTGTAATAGCTTTCAAGCATCCAAATGGCACCTCCCAAATCAAATCACGATCCCAGTTATAATTGGTCTTGGTCAAGAACAATCATGTGCACATGAGTGAAATATAGCAATCTAAAACAAATTCTAAATAATGAGGTAACTAACCTTGACCAGCCGATTTCATTCATGTTTTCATAATAAATCTGTCATTTTGATTCAAGAAGGGGCTTCGAGCTCCCTAAAAGCACCATCTCCGCAAATAGCCAGCATGTAATCTGCAGGACCGAGTTGGAACAGCCGCCTCGATTGTCCTCTAGAGGCATAAAAAATTAAATAACATAAGTTTAATATAATTTTATCCTTAATCCTACTGAAGTTGACAGTAGAAAATCTAACTTTTTAATGGTAGTTAAGACTCTGGGCATTCAAAAAAAAAAGTGAAGGAAAAACAAACCTAAGCATCTGGGGACAGAGGATGAAAATAAAGAACAGAAGACATATACTCTCATGTTATGTCTTGGGAAGACAATAGACTCATTACTCTCACAATGAATACCTTTGAATGTGAAACCAAAAGAAATGAGAGAAAACATCCTAAAATTGAACGGTAGAGAGTTTCTGTTAGCCAAATATTCAGGCAACTTCATAGACCTTGAGCCAAATTATGCCAAAACCCCCTCGAAAAACAAAGGCATACATGACTCTACTGTCTTTAGCATCCAATTACCCTGCAGCAATGAAGAAAAAGTATGTGATTTTCATACCCTGTGAATCACATTCATGAGTAAAGAAGCACAAAAACTAAATAGGTAGGGATACACGTTTAATATTCTTCTATTGGTATTCGGTAATGGTAATATGAAGCTTGAACAAAATAGCAGAATTTCCGGAAAAGAGATATCGAATTAAGATATCAATATGAAAGGAAAGAAAATGGAGGAAACGTGGCAAAATTTCTAAACATCAGAAAATTAAATGGAGAGGCAAGAAGAAACCACCTTGAAATTGAACTATTTTCTTTCCTTGTAAACAACCGATATCGGGCCAGTGCTCCTGAACATCATCATAATGGTCAAACAACACTACCCATCCTTCACGATGATTGTGATTCCTCGATCCGGCACCATTATAAAGCCGATGAGACATTTATCACCTATCTGCTAGAGCTATCATCGGAAATGCAATTGAAATTAAAATCTGGTTCAACAGAAGCTCCCGAGTTGTATCTCTGATAAAAAGGGAAGTAGTTATATCTGGAATCAATACATGATTTTTGAAATTCAAAAGTGATTTTAACCGGTGATAGGATTGACATTGATAAGAGTTTTTACCGAGATCGAAGAAGATAGGTAGTTTGTTTCTCCAACGTTTTTTGGGAGTTAGTTCGGAGAATGTGCATAGTTTTATCCAATACCCAAAGAATTTGAAAACTTGGAACAACTGCATCAGTCAAGCAAGTAATTAAACAGCATTGCACCGCCTTAAAACAGTAACCATAGACAACCTGCACCACCTTAATCTCATTACCATCAGACGAAATGATGAAACTACTTTTTATCCTGGGCCATTGGGCAAAATTATGATTTTAATCCTCTAAACTTGGTCTATTTTGGATTTTAGTTCTCTTCGCCCTTTCCGTGAGAATGGTCCTCTAAGTTGGCTTTTTTTTGGATTATAGTCACTATCCACCAGCTTTACGCTGAGCCAAGACCTAATCATCAAAAAACTTGTGTGGACGCCACATCAGATGCCATGTCGGATCTACGTGGCGGTGGGTCCCATTTGACTAGAAAATAAGACTTTCCTACTTTAATTACTTTCCCACTACCACTTTTCACTCCCAAAGTCGGCAAATAAACCCGTTCCCTTCTTCTTCTTGCAAAATCAAATTCATCTTATCTCCCTAAATTCATGAACCCATTAACCCTAAAATCCATGAACCCATGAAACCCACAATACCCGATCCCAATTGAGCCCTAATTTGCTGCTTCGATTTCAAATTTGTGCTCTTCGAATTTGCTGATTCGTGCTCTGCGAATTCGTGCTCTTCGAAGGTGGTGGCAGGAAAAGAGAAGGCAACGCAGGAGAAATTGGATACTCCAATACTTTTTTGGTAACATGTTGAACTTATGAAATTTAGGTAAAGGGGAAAGGAGGTGAACCTAATTGGTAAGCAAATTTAAGAAGTAGCAAGTGTTTTAAGCCTGCACCAACACCATTCGAGCAACTTGAAGAATGCCAAGTTGAGAGAGTCCCAAATCAAGGTGGAAAGAAGAAGAAGAAATACATGTCATTGTCCCAACTCTAGCGTACATTGAACCATTTCTACTTGTCTTTGATGATGGATTAAACAATATGCATTTTGTCTCGTCTTATTTTGGACCATTTCTAGTTGTCTTATGTTGGAAAAAAACTATGTTGGATGTAGCTATTTTGGTTGATGGTGTGTCATATTTTGGATGAAGATATTTTGGTTGATGGTGTAACTTAATTTGGATGAAACTATGTTGGATGAATCTATTTTGGTTGAATGAACAAAATGGTTGGTTATTGCGGTGAGGTTTCTGCTGTATTTTTATTTTGTAATGTTGTTGGTGTGGTGAGGTTATTTGTGGCATCATCTGTTATGTTTTATTTTTATAAGATGTGAGTGGTATAAAGTAGGCTATTGAAGTATTGTTTGATGGAATTAACTACCATTTGTTGTGGGTTGAATTGAGGTAAGTGCATAATTAAAGTGTCTGCTTGTGATTACTTGAGCATACTGAATGGGCTAAGTAATTGTTTTTCTGGTCAGTCATTTTTTTAGCTATCTGTATGTCTTTTAGGTCATGTATAAGCTTTAAAATCCGATCTTTTTGCTCTGTTTAGTTTGAATATTTGTTGTATGTTTTCTCACATACAAATAACAAGCATTTGTTTCCCACAATGTAACACTGTATGCCTCACAAAGGTACAGAGGATCTTTCAAACAGGTAAATCATTACAACAAAGACATGTAAGCAAAGGCAGTGGATGAGAGCCTATAATTTATGCCATAAAATTTTCCTTTGCGTTAGAGATTGCATAACTCAGCTCCAGTGGATTTAATTCGTAGTCAAAGTGCTAAGTATTCAGTCAAGTAAATTCTAATTTAAGATCAACGGAGCAGCAACATCTTGCCAGTACACCATTGATCATAGTGAAACTCAGTAATTGATTGATACGAGTCTTCACCCATTGATCCAGTGTCCAAGAGCACTGTAAACTGTATCTAAATAAAATGTGCCATTTTCAAAGATCTAACTGTTCTACCATAATAAGGCCATACTGATTTCACTGAAAGTGTAATTGTGAGCAGCTTGGTAGAAAATGGGTACTTGTCTGAGCACTTTTACACTTTGCTTGAAGCTGAAAACATACAATGCACAGATGCTCTGCAACAATTTAACGTAGACAGCAACAATCAACGGCCCGAAAATCCATTGGGGGTACAATTCCTTTCCAACTTCAGGTCCATACATCAAATTCACAGCCAGATACCAAGGGATGAAGAAAAGTTAAGATACTAGGATTCATGTACAAATGCCCTTTATTGCACCATGAAAAAAAATTCACAAAGCAATAACACCACTTTGATATGTAAAAGAGAAAGTAATATATCATATCATGGTACAACACCACTTGTGTGTCACCAATAGACACTTTAATTGGCCTAACTCATTAAACACCCATCATCAAAAAAGACCACAAATTCGAAAATTGAAGCAGCAAATTCGAAGAGCACAAATTCGAAATTGAAGTAGCAAATTAGGGCTCAATTGGGTTCGGGTATTGTGGGTTTCATGGGTTCGTGGATTTTAGGGTTAATAGGTTCATGAATTTAGGGAGATAAGATGAATTTGATTTTGCAAGAAGAAGAAGATGGGAGAGGAACGGGTTTATTTGCAGACTTTGGGAAATGGTTTGGTGAAAAGTGGAAGTGGGAAAGTAATTATAGTGGGGAAAGTCTTATTTTCTAGTCAAATGGGACCCACCGCCACGTAGATCCGACATGGATCTCGATGTGGCGATCCACATAAGTTTTTTTTTCGATGATTCGGTGCTGGGCCAACAGAACCGCTGATGGATAGATTAAAATCCAAAAAAAGCCCAACTTAAGGGACCATTTTCCTCGTTCGGACGAGAATGCAGACTAAAATCCAAAATATGTCAAGTTAGAGGACTAAAATCCTAATTTTACCTGGGCCATTGAGGTGGCCAAGGATCAGGTTGGCAGTCGAAAGCGTCGCAGATTGTGGGTTATGAAATTGGCCAATTGTGAGTATGGATTAAATAGAGTAGAAACAAAAAGTTGAAATTTCGGGCTGAGATTTTGGGTTAGTTCGATAACGTGGATGGAGGAGCGGAGGAGGTTCTAAATTCAAACATAAAAAAATAGAGTACAACCAATATACACTGAAGTCGCATTGCAATTGCATTGGATAATAGATGCATGGCAGCCAACATGTCACAATAAAAATCGTCGATTTACCTATAAAGTCCCACATCGGTAAAATAAGATAATGCTCACCCCATATAAGTGTGAGACATAAATGTTTTTAACATTAAGCAAATTTTTTTGTAGGCCAGAGGGAGGGCTGGTCTAGCGATTTCTGGACCATTTACGACTTCGTTAACGCTACTACTGCGCCTAAGTGTCCGGGGACGTTACATTACCAGCCATGAATGCATTCACAATAAAAATGACTTACTGTGTTAAACGCTCACTAAATTCTACGTCTTGCTTGTCCTTATTCTCCTTCAGCATCTGCAGTTTTCAACAAATAGAGAGCAGTGAGTCACGAAAAACAATAAAGAAAAAAACATCACACACGTATTTTAGCCAACGAAAACAACAAAGAAAAAAATTAACATAGACGACACGTATTCTTTTAGAATTGACTTATTTTAGTGCAAAGCTTGTCAAATGTCAATACAACTTAACTCTCTTTAACATTGATCCAAAAAGGGGTGACACAATAGCACAGCACTTCACTGATCCTTAGGAGACTTATAAAGAAAATTGACTCACATCATATATAATCATTGGCTGAAAAAAAAAACTATTATTCGCTGTGTTGTGCCAATTTTATAATGACATTATCAATATTCTTTTGGTTTTTGATCGATTTGTCAAAGTCTCTCCCCCCCACCCCCACCCCTTTTTTTCAAGTTAGTAGATGATTTTGGTATCACAAATATGAGACCAATTTTTTAAATATAATTTTATCATTAACGAGGTGCATAAATGGAACTTCGACATTTCTAAATATTAATAATTATAGTGTATCTTACATAGTTAAACAATGTTTAAATGTTATGAATTATAGTTTATATATAATGCGTAATACTATCATTAAATTACTAACTACTGACGATACCGGATATTGTTACCGAATAATGTGGGTCGATAACGGGTGAGTGGACTTTGAGAGGATGATCCTATTAACAATTGGATGGATGGATTTATTGATGAGAAATAATTGGCCATTCATGGCTGCCTACGTACCCAATATGAAGGGATCAAGACGAACGTAATTCTTGATATATAGTTAGGACGATGATGCTTTATATAGGCTTCCTACGTTGGGGAGATGATTGCGCTGCCATTGAATCCATGGTCAATGACATTGTTCCTTTAGGAGGCAGTCATGGAACAATAATGGGCCTAGGGGTGCACATGGTCCGGTTTTTCGGTTTTTTACCACTTATAAAACCAAACCATTTTTTACCGTTTTTAAATTTACAAACCAAAACTGAATCATAACTAGGTAAAACCATTTTATTCGGTCCGGTTTGGATCGGCTTGGTTCCGTTTTTTCCTGGTTTTTTTGTCTTATATATATATATATATATGTGTGTGTGTGTGTGTGTGTGTGTGTGTGTGTGTGTGTGTGTGTACGGTGTATATACATACACACAACATGATAAAGTCATATATTCCAATATATTAGGCTATCATATAAAGCCATATAAACTATTTTATTTCATATTGTCATAGGTCCTATTAGGCTGGGCAAAAAAATTACGTGTTCATTGAAGTATTAATATATGATGGTTTGAGATATCACTTATTTACATATAGTGATAATTAAGGGGGATTTTATTTGCACCACACCTAATCTACTCGTGCACCACTCTACATGTGCACTACAGTATAACCGACCTTTTGTGGGTGCATTATGAGAACCGACTTTGATTAAAGGCCTCCCATAATCAATAGTGATATACATAAACATATACATACATACGCACACACATATAGATATATACACACACATGTAAATATTAAATCACATGGACACACACACATGTTATATGTATACATATATATCCGGTTTGGTCCGGTTTTTATTTTAAAAAAACAAAACCAAATTGTTTTTCACGGTTTGGTTTTATACAATATAAAAACCAACCAAAAAACCATGGTTTATACTTTTTCGGTTTGGACCGGTTTTGTTCAACCGGTAGGTTTGGTTCCCGGTTATTTTGTTCACCCCTAAATGGGCCTGATGACGAGATTCATTGAGTAGTTACAGGATCATGGCTTAATGCCTGGTTAATCGAGTGTTACCGTCATCTAAGGTTGGGACTGTGACGCCCATATCCTGGATACCGTGTCTTTATCCAGAACAAAACGCCCGACACAAATATAATTAAAAATTAATCTAATTATATACGTAATCCTTACGCAATCAACATCAAAGTTCAAAACGGAAACAAAACAATGGACTCGGTAAACTGAAAAGGCTGATCCAACGATCGAAAAGAAACACAAGCTGAATCGAAAACATAATTAAATTATTTAATAACTTATACTCAATAGTTAAGGTACTAACTAACCGTTACAACCTTGATAACTACAACCAAAAACTACCGTGCTCAAACACTACAAAAGATATGAAGGAATCTATACCCACAGGACAAGAGATCAAATATAGAGGTAAACTTCAACAACATCTTCAGAGATCACTTCTTAGCGACCTCGAACACAACCTACACCATACCACATCCTCGAGGTGTGGAAAAACAATAATGAAAGGGGTAAGTACTAATGTACTTTGTAAGAGCACTACGTACTAGAATTTCTCGGATTTGTGACGGAAATTCGAGGTAGAAAAATCGGATGACAAAGAATACCAAACGTATATTCGTCTACACTTACTACCACATATGTTATAAAGTGCTCATGCCCCTCTACTAGTCCACCTACTAAAACCATGACCAAATAAGTTTGTATGATCTAAGGATACTTTGAACGAAGATGGTATGCGCCGTGACATATTGAGATAGTCAACACGACTCATATTTCCTAAATATTTTATACCC
Source organism: Gentiana macrophylla (assembly GCA_026214975.1). Taxonomy (NCBI): domain Eukaryota; kingdom Viridiplantae; phylum Streptophyta; class Magnoliopsida; order Gentianales; family Gentianaceae; genus Gentiana; species Gentiana macrophylla. Next base: position 23,729,607 of record CM047815.1, on the reverse strand, counting down.
CATATTGACTCGTTTTACTTAACTCCTGAGACATTTCGCTCGGTTTCGGTACGTATTACACCATTTTGGCATTTACGAGACCTAGGACATTTAATCCGGGAATCTCTCTTTTTGTGCCTCGGTATTCAAAGAGGGCATCACACTTTGTCTTATGTGTAACATGAATAAACAATGCTATGTCCACAATAAGATGGTCATAAGAATTTATATAACACATTTTACACAATTAATCATGGAGTGAAAAATATTAACTAATGTTGGCCCATCATGATCAATAATTTAAAAGTGCTTTGTGAAACTGTGTTGTGATTATATTTTTATAAATATTGCATTTTTAAGCACAAATAATTTTTTATGTGGTATCTTAACATACGGCCACATCACATTTAGACATCTACAAAACAAAATTTTAATTTGGGATTGATAATGTGTCTTATAGATGTATCTACATAATTTTGTCTCCATGTATGAAAAGACAAAATTCGGATATTGATACAGACAACGGCAAACTTGACGATCAGAATTCAGAGAAATTGAAGACCGATATTGAATCGTTTTTGCTTTCGGATTTTGTTTCATCACATATTGTACATATAAGTGGTTTTGTTTTTTTGTTTTTTGTTTTTTTGAGACATGGAGTTATGTATTTTTTCCTATGACTTGGATTTCTCACTCTGGATTTGCCACTCATAAGTATTAATTAAGGAGACGTGGCTATATCTCGTCTACGTATTTTAAAATTCGACCACTTGAAACATTTCCTCTAATTATAAATATATGACGATGCAAACCCTTCATTATTTCTGGATTACGTTACCGCTTCTCCCATCAACATCACAACCCAGCCTCAGCCTCCGACTCCCCATCACAACAATATTATACGTTAATCATTCCGCAGGTAAAGGAAACTTCACGACCATTCAAACTGCAATGTACCACATTTCACCAAACAACGTTGGGTGGATACAAATAAACGTGGCTGCATATATTAAATTTGTATAAACCCCTGCAGCCACATTTATTTGTATGGAACCCAACGTTGTTTGGTGAAATGCTGTCTATTGCAACTTGAAGGGTCGTGAAGTTTCCTTTACCCCGGGGAATGATCAACATATAATACTGTTGTGATGGGGAGGCGGAGTCCGAGGCTGGGTTGTGTTGTTGATGAGAGAAGCGGCAACGTATATCCAGAAATAATAATGAAGGGTTTGCATCGTCAAATATTTATAATTAGAGCAAATGTTTCAACTGGTTGAATTTTAAAGAATATAGCTAGATCGAGTACGTGTGAATTTGAAATGCTGTGAATGTAAGCACCGGAGTAAATAGTCTAAGTTCAATTCAGCAATGAAGTCAAACTTATAGCAGAAGTTAATACATTGGTGTGTTTATATGATGGCCCTCAAAGCATGGTTAGTTATTCTTGCTCGTACAATTCATTATTCTTATCAATCGGAGGAGATATGGTTGTGAAGCTTGACAATATTGGAGGTGGCCGGAGTAAATGAGTGGGAAACGGAGTGGAGAAAGGCAGGTGGAGATGGCTTGTGTTGCAGAAGATAGAGGAGAGAAAATGGGGTAGGGGGGGGTGAGGAATTAAGAGGAGATTGATAGATGACCAAATTGAAATGAATGCACAGAGTATATATATATATAGTGTGCTAGCTAGTTAGCCTCAGCTACATCCCTTTCTTTAATTAATCTAAACATCATTATAACATTTTCTAAGGATTTGGTATGACAAAAGGTTTAAAGGAATTTGGCAGCACAAATGGACATTTCCTAGTTATTAATATTTATAAACTGAAATATTGATACGTGGATCATATGTTACTTTATGAGTTTCCTGATGGGTCGAAATATTATTGTTTATATTTTTTTAACAAGAAATATTATTGTTGGCCTTATATAATTATATGAGACATTTAAAAGTATCCCATAAAATCTACGTGAAGCACTACGACAAATTTTAAAAATGGAAATTTATTGAAGTCTCTTTAAGGATAATTGTAGATTTAACGTGGTACCCTTAAATACCCCTAATTATATTGTAGTATTACCATTGACGGCGAAGAAGATATACGTAGAAAGAGTTAAATCAGCACTCTATAATTACGAACTTCCTGTTCCAGATTTACTCGTCTATAAAAGTGTCGATTTTTCCTTTTTATGCAATACACATATTCACTCCACAAATTATGATCCGACATGTACTATCCCCGTCTCAAAATATAAGTCGTTTAGACTTTTCACATCGTTTAAAAAAATGAATGAGTGTTACAAATTTTAAAGATAAAAGTATAAATCAAAGCAAACAGATGAGTGTTGCAAACCCGACCCAAAACAAATGGATGGCGACGGCACGTCCGATGTGAACCAAAAAACATATAAGTCATCTATCATACACGAAATTGTATAAGACTCCTAAGACACGTCTTTCAAAACATACTTGCATCCTATATGTTGAACGCAACTCCCACACCGGAGCAATGTGGGAGGGCCTGTTTTGATATCCATTTCAAACTCATTTTCCAACATCATTTCCTCTAGCTTTGTGTATTAATATCTCATTAACTCGAAATTGAACCTATCAAAAAAATTTGCCTGAAAGTGGATTGATCACAATGATTTAACAAACTCATTAATTCAATTTATTCTCCCAACGTTTTACACGTTTCCATAGTACATTAGGTAACATGCCTACCACATCAAATTCACGTTTCTTAGAGAGTAATCATATGGCCCCCACTGTTAGAATGGAAAACTCCACCGTGAAAGTCATTGACGAAGAGCAGAAATCAAATGCTAAGGGATAAAGCTTTGAGTTTTTGAATATTTATATTTAGCTAATATTTGAGTTTTAAACATTATTATATTTTATCTGTTATGATATTATAAATAAGTGCACCATGTATCAGTTTGAGTATTGAATAGAAAAAGGTCGACTTCATTTTCTCAAATATTATTATTTTCTAAAACTTTCATGGTATCGGAGCTCTCAGACTAACGTCTTTCAGATCTTGGCCAATCTTAAACAAATTCGTTTGGATGGAGGTTCGTGACCGCGATCTAAATGAACCCTCACCCTGAAACCGTCTTCTTTCATAATTCGTCTCTTTTTTTTCTCTCTTAATCTTTCCCGATTCCTGATTCCTACGGTCTCCTTCTCCAAAGCTTTCTTCTCCCCCTCAAAACCTTGACAGCAAAACCTTGCCACCACCAACTTGCAGACCCTCCACGTTATCCTCCTCTCAGATTCGATCGCCGTTGCCCTCTCTCGATTCAAACCGCTACCGCTACCGCTAACCGTAATCTCCAGATCGTCCCTGTTCCAAGCTTCAGATTTGTTCCCGATTTGCAATTATTTTCTCGGAACTATAAGCTCTTCTTCAGACGACGGGGATTTTCCCAATTGCCTGATTCTTTTTCTTGCCGGCGTCGATGGCTCACCAGACTATTTCCACCGTCAACCCACTCCAGCAGCAAAATTCTTTTTCTCCATACCTAATTGCGAATTTGCACTCTCTATTCATTCTATTTTCTTCTTAAATTCTTTCTCAACCTCTCAACAAAAGTCATCATCTCCTCTCCTAGTCCCGGTTGATTATTATTATTATTATTATTATTATTATTATTATTATTATTATTATTATTATTATTATGGTTCTCGAAAGAAAAAAAAATTAAAATAAAATTAAAAAAAATAAAATAAAAAATGCTATGCTTGTTCTATATTAATTTTATCATTATTTTATTTTAACATGGTTCCAGTTCTTAAGAGCCATGACTTGATGGGTAAAAAAAATGTTATGCTTGTTCTATATTATTATTGTTATTATTTTATTTTCTTTAACATTGGTTCCAGGTTCTTAAGAAATTACGACTGGGTTTCATGATAGTGGATAGTTACCGCCGTGCCATCAAAATTTACAACGGGTTTCGTGGGTATTCAATCGGGATGTTCTTCTCAGGCATGTCTCTTCCGAAGACCAACTTGCGGATGTTTTTACTAAAGGTCTTTCCACAGCCCGGTTTCGATTTCTCTGTTCCAAGCTTCCAGTTCGGACACTCACTGTTCGCTTGCGGGAGGCTGTTGGAATGGATAACTCCACCGTGGAAGTCATTGACGAAGAGCAGAAGTCAAATGCTAAGGGATAAAGCTTTGAGTTTTTGAATATTTATATCTAGCTAATATCTGAGTAGTTTTTGAATATTTATATTTAGCTAATATTTGAGTTTTAAACATTATTATCTTTTATCTGTTATGATACTATAAATAAGTGCACCATGTATCAGTTTGAGTATTGAATAGAAAAAGGTCGACTTCATTTATTATTTTTGTCTAAAACTTTCACCCACTTGGTTTAGTACTTTCATTAAAACCAAACTCATTTTTGCAGAAGTATTTTGGTAAATAGAAAAATCATGCATAACACACCATTTTGATTTATGTGTAAACTTCTTATAAACAACACACTGATGAAGACAGATTTAATCATGACACGTGTCATGCACACCATCCTCAAACATTGAGGCAAAGTATACTTAAAACTCTAACCCTAAGGGCCATGAGCCCCAGTGTAAGTCTAAGGACCGATCTCCGACCCTAAGAGGGAAGCTGACCAGGTTGAACCTCGGTCCACCGTACGTCGGTTAGGACAAAGTAGAGGCCCGACCTACGTTGCTCGGTCACCTTGACCTTGGTTGCCCGCCCCTGGTTGGCTAGAGCGTATAATGATAAGTATATGATTATTAGGATAATTATGGAAATAATCATACGCCATTAAGACTCTGATCATTATCATTTAAATACCGTGATTATCTCCTACAATCAAGGGGTAAACACAGGATAATAATATTTATGACACACGAAAATAGAATCCTTAATGGACACGGCCCATGCAGGCCTTGGGTATAAGTGTTCTGTATATAAACGTTCATATAAACTACGACAGATTTGATTCCAAAGAGGCTTTTGATACGTAGGCAACTTGGGAAAATCCCATGATCAGTCTAAATCAGTCTGTATATAAACGTTCATATAAACTACGGCAGATTTTATTCTTAATTTTTTCTACTTGTTTTACCTTGATTCAATTACCACTAGATTAAATGGCCCAGATTATTACCCGACGAAATTTTGCTCCGTCACACACTCTATTTTATATTTTTATACTACGAATTTCACGTAGAATGCGAACATTGTGGATATGTGAACAATTTAATGTCATTTTTGGTAAATATAACTTAACGATTCTAACCTAATATTGATCTGAAATTCTATCATACTAAAAGAAATGTGCATTTCACGCATCAGCTTTCTTGCTTTTCTTTAGTCTATATAATTGGTGACATTAATTCATTCACAAACTTGTAACGACCCCACCCGACAATCTAGCTATTTTCTTAGCGCAAAATGTTCGGTCATTACCCAAGAATATTCCAAGGGGCAGAGATATAGTTATTCATTGGGCTGAGGGAGACTAAATCCATCCAACCCTTTTAATTTCTTTTAACATATATTCTGTATATTCATCCCACATGACACAAATGTCACTCACCCACTATTCTTATCCAAACAAAAAAGTGCATAATTCCTCTTCCATTCATCATTTCCTTTAAGAGAATTTATGTACTTATCCCACAAAAAAAAAAAAAAAAAAAAAATAATAATAATAATAATAATAATAATAATAATAATAATTCCCTTAATAATAATAGTAATAATTATAATAATAATAATAATAATAATAATAATATATACTGACACATGAATCATCCCTGGACGGTGCTTTTAAATAAACCAAGTATTCGTGAACGAGCTCGAACATTGCAACTATATTATCGAGACGAGCTCAAACAGAAATTTAGGCTCGTTTTGGTAAACGAGCAAATACAAGCAGTCTCAATGAGTAAACGATCCGAGCTCAAACTACAACTACTCAGCTCAACTCGTCTCGTTAACAACATTGTCCTTGGATGAGTGATGTTAGATGCACAACGGTTGTGGCACAACGAGTGTCTCAACACATAATTTCATTCCTGATTATAGTGGGTCTACGTCAAAATAAATATGTCTTACATCATAATCATATATTCATATGTGAAAATATATGTTGTCACTCGTTGTCGCACAACCGTTGTCTGCATCATTTTTCTTTGTGCTAATTATCCAGAACAAATCCAATGAATATTCTCTACTTCTGTTGGTCAATTTTATGACATATAAAATAAAAATTCTCTAAACATAAAAAATACCCTGAATTGAACAACAAAGGATTTTTTTTTTGGTGGGCTAGAGTAAATAGTTTGGTAATGTTATTTTTTGAAGCAAAAAATGATGTCTAGAATTCGACAAAAAATAAAAAATAAAAAATAAAAAATACAAATTACTTAGAGCCCCCTAAAACATTCAAGGAACATTCATTTTATACTAACGGTAATCCTAAAACAACAAAAACACAACTTGGATGGAGCGATCAATTCTTACACCTTCTCTCTCACATAATATATAGTTGTGTATATGAGTGATTTGAATGCATAACATTATTTCATTTCAGAGGCGGATCCAAAAATTTGTTCTGGTGGAAACATTGGAGTCTAAATTGTTTTTTTATACAAAATTTGTTTCAACACCGGAGCCTAAACTGTATTTTTAACCATTAAATGACATTTTTTATGTACAAAACTATACCGTTTTAGTACGAAAAAAATATCGTATCTTAGTGGGGTCACGTGACCCCAGCACAACCTACATAGATCCGCCAGTGCTCCACTTGATACAACCCACAAATAACTATAATACCCTAATTGTTCTCCTTTTGAATGCACTCCGTTGCAAGGGCGTAGTCATTAAATTGGATTAGAGTGTTAAGCTTACGTGACCTAATTTTGTGTGCATCTCTTTTGACACAATTAAAAAATCTGAAAAGAGTACTACTTCTCATAAATAATAGAAAAAAAATTAACACACTACTTAATATTAATTTTTGTGGTCCATTTATTTAAGGCCCTGAATACACAATCCAGACTTTTACTACTTGTTCAGTATAAAGGCTTGAATTACTCCTTTTCGGATATATATATATTTTTTTTGCTTTTGTTAGGGGTAGAATGGCTTTTACCTAATGGAATTTATTCCTATATCTTATTTTTGTTTTCTGAACATCTCTTTAAAACAAACGACATGTTGCCTGAACCTCCATTTGTGTAAAAGATAAATTTTGTGGATTATTTATTATTCAAATTAATTTGTGTAGATATTGGATTAACTCAAACTATTGTATCTACAGTGTAATCTCTACTATAAATATCCCATACTATCAGTGAAATAATACACAACATTTTTCCCTACCCTACATTATATTTCTTCTGTCTTTTCTTTATTAGTTATTCTATAACACGTTATCAGCACGAGTCTCTACCGACAGATGATCGATTCGAACTGGAGAAAACAATGGAAGCAAAATTCATGAAAGATGATGACGATATATGTCTCATTGACAGTGCTACTACGCACCCAATATTGAAAAATAAGAAATATTTCTCCAGTTTGGAAATGGGAGAAATTAATGTCAATACTATAAGTGGCAGTGCTAAATTGATACAAGGCTCGGGAAAAGCCATTGTTTTCCTCCCTACAGGAATAAAAATCATTATAAATAATGCAATATTTTCTCCCATGTGTCGGAGAAATTTGTTGAGTTTTAAAGATATCCGCAAAAATGCGTACCATATTGAGACACAAAATGTGATGAATACAAAATATTTGTTGATTACAAACACATTTTCTAGAACGAAATGTGTATTGGAAATGTTGCCAACTTTATCTTCTGGCTTATATATATTATACAAAGATAAGCGCAACGGAAATTCATCACATAATAGACCAGAAGTCTATTGATTCTAATGAATTTATGATATGGCATGATCGCCTTGGACACCCCGGTTCCACTATGATGAGAAGGGTGATTAAGAATTCACATGGCCATTCGTTAAAGGGTCAAAAACTGTTAAATTCTAATGAAGTCTCATGTGTTGCTTGCTCCCAAGGCAAATTAATTATCAAACATTCACCGGTGAAGGTTGAATCTGAATCCCCTGCATTTCTAGAATGCATTCAGGGTGATATATGTGGACCTATAGATCCACCGTGTGGACCTTTCAAATATTTTATGGTGCTCATTGATGCATCAACGAGATGGTCACACGTATGTTTATTATCTACTCGTAACCATGCATTCGCAAGATTGCATGCTCAAATAATAAAGTTACGAGCACAATTTCCTGATTATCCAATTAAGAACATTCGTTTGGATAATGCCGGTGAATATTCACCACATACGTTTGATGATTATTGCATGTCCATCGGAATCAATGTGGAACACCCGGTGCCTCATCTTCACACACAAAATGACCTAGCCGAATCATTTATTAAAAGGTTGCAATTGATTGCACGACCATTACTAATGAGGTCTCAGTTTCCTGTATCGGCTTGGGGACATGCCATATTACATGCAGCAACACTTGTGAGAATTAGATCTACAAGTTATCATACTTATTCTCCCTTGAAATTAGTTTTTGGCCATGAACCTAATATTGCACATTTGAGAATTTTTAGGTGTGCGGTGTATGTCCCTATTACGCCACCTAAACGTACTAAAATGGGACCTCAAAGAAGACTGGGGATATATGTTGGGTTTGAATCGTCATCTATAATCAAATATATTGAACCATTAACTGGTGATTTATTTACTGCACGATTTGCAGACTGTCATTTTGACGAATCACGTTTACCGACATTAGGGGGAGGAAACGATCAACCGAAAAAGGAAATTAATTGGAAATTATAAATAGATTTTCTTGATCCTCGAAAAAGGAGTGTGATTTAGAAGTTCAAAGAATCGTTCACCTGCAGAAAACTGCAAATCAATTACCGGATGCATTTAGTGATTCTAGAAGAGTCACCATATCTTATATTCCTGCTAAAAATGTTCCGGTTAAAATTGATGTCCCAGAAGGACAAATTACCAGTGCTAATAACTCGAATGCACGCATGAAGCGTGGTAGACCTCTAGGTTCTAAAGATAAAAATCCTCGTAAGAAAAAGAGGATTGACTGAAAATATCATTGATGAAACTGCAGATGGACAACAAATTAAAAATGATACTAGTGGAAAAATTCAACCTCTTGAAGAGGTAGCTCATGAAGAGCATGAATCTAGAGAAAATGAAGTTATTGAAAATTCAGTAAATTTCGTCACTACAGGGAAAAAGTGGAATAGAAAATATACGATAATTGATAGTATATTTGCATACAATGTTGCATTTGATATTACAGTAGATGACGAGGATCATGAACCAAGATAGGTTGATGAATGTCGGAAAAGAAATGATTGGCCAAAATGGAAAGAGGCGATTCAATGTGAACTAGATTCACTATCCAAAAGGAGTGTTTTTGGACCTGTTGTCCGGACACCTGAAAATACAAAACCCGTCGGATATAAATGGGTGTTTGTAAGAAAAAGAAATGCACATAATGAAATTGTGAGATATAAAGCAAGATTGGTAGCTCAAGAATTTTCACAAAGACTAGGGCTTGATTATGACGAAACATATTCACCAGTGATGGATGGAATTACGTTTCGATATTTCGTAAGTTTAGCGGTACATGAAAAACTTGACATGCGTTTAATGGATGTTGTTACCGCGTATCCGTATGGATCATTAGATACTGATATCTTTATGAAAATACCCGAAGGATTTAACATGCCTGAAGCATGGAAATCGAGTCCTAAGCACATGTATTCTATAAAGTTACAAAAATCACTATATGGACTCAAACAATCAGGACGCATGTGGTATAACCGTCTCAATGAGTGTTTACTTAAAAAAGGCTATAAAAATGACCCAATATTTCCATGTGTGTTCATAAAGAGAAATGGGTCAAATTATGTAATTATAGTGGTATATGTTGATGATCTCAACCTGATTGGAACTCCTGAAGAGCTCCAAAAGGCGGTTGAAGACTTAAAGAAAGAGTTTGAGATAAAGGATTTCGGTAAGACCAAATTTTGTCTTGGTTTACAAATTGAACATTTAAATAGCGGAATCTTTGTTCATCAAACTACTTATACCCAAAAGATAATAAAGCGGTTTAATATGGATAAGGCACATTCATTAAGTTCTCCAATTGTCGTTAGATCGCTTGATCCTGCAAAAGATCCTTTTAGGCTCGAGAGGAAAATGAGGAGATACTTGGTCCTGAAGTACCATATCTCAGTGCAATTGGTGCACTTATGTATCTTGCTAATTGTACTAGACCTGACATATCATTTGCAGTAAATTTATTGACTAGGTTTAGTTCATCTCCTACAAGGCCTCTAGTTCATCTCCTACAAAACGGCATTGGAATGGCATTAAACATCTATTTCGCTATCTTTAAGGTATAGTTGACCTTGGTTTATTTTATTCATATGATTCTCGACCTGAATTGATTTGGCTATGCTGATGCTGGATACTTGTCTTACCCGCATAAAGCAAGATCCCAAATAGAATATTTATTTACATGCGGTGGTACAGCCATTTCATGGCGATCTACCAAGCAAACTATTACTGCAACTTCGTCCAATCATTCAGGATAATAGCGATGCATAAAGCTAGTCGAGAATGTATTTGGCTGAGATCAATGACCCACCATATTCGAAATAATTGTGGAATATCACTTGAAAGGGAAAACCCCCCCACGATATTGTACGAAGATAATGCGGCTTGCATTTCCCAATTGAAAGGAGGATACATTAAAGGGGATAGAACAAAACATATTTCACCTAAGTTCTTCTATACTCATGACTTGCAAAAGAATGGAGAAATTGATGTGCAACAGATTCGATCAACCGACAACCTGTCAGATTTATTTACCAAGGCGGGGTGAGCAGAAAACCGAGAAACCGAAAACCAAACCGATCCAAACCGATCCAAACCAATTTGACCCAAACCGATACAAACCGATTTTTCGTTTTGGTTTCAAACTCGAACGAAATGTATTGGTTTGGTTTCGGTTTTTATTTTAAACCAATCCAAACCGAACCCGAACGATTATATATATATATATATATATATATATATATATATATATATATATATATATATATATATATTATATTTTAAACCAATCCAAACCGATCTTATTTTTGGGTTTTATGATATATGCAAACCGAACCGAACCCCAAACCGAACAACCATTAATAGATAAATGGTTCAAACCGAACCCAAACCGAACCCAAACCGAAATTGGTTCAAACCGAACCATTGGTTTTCCAAGTGATTCGGTTCGGTTTGAGATGAAATTCTCACCCAAACCGACCAAAATATAAACAAAAACCGAACCGAACCGACCCAAACCGACCAAGCTCACTTCTTGGTTTGCCGACTACAACATTCGAAAGACTGGTAAAGAGCATTGGGATGCGACGTTTGAAAGACCTTAATTGATGCTTGGTTCAGGGGGAATAAATCAACATAGATAAATATGTACTCTTTTTCCTTAACTAAGATTTTTTTCCACTGAGTTTTTTTTTAGTAAGGTTTTAATGAGACATATCATATCTAATGTTTATTGAATAATAGACATCCAAGGAGGAATATTATGTAAAAGAAAAGTTTGTGGATTATCTATTATTCAAATTAATTTGTGTAGATATTGGATTAACTCAAACTATTAGATTCTACACATCGTAATCTCTATTATAAATCATAAATACTACTAAATGAAATAATACACAACATTTTTCCCTACTCAACATTATATTTCTTCTATCTTTTGTTTATTAGTTATTCTACAACAACACACTACTTAATATTAATTTTTGTGGTCCAATTATTTAAGGCCCTGAATAAACAATCTAGTCTTTTACCTACTTGTTCAGTATAAAGGCTTGAACTACTCTTTTTCGGATATTTTTTTTTTTCGCTTTTGTTAGGGGTAGAATGGCTTTTACCTAATGGAATTTATTCCTATATCTTATTTTTGTTTTCTGAACATCTCTTTAAAAAAAAGGACATGTTGCCTGAACCTCCATTTGTGTTGCAGTGGGCAAAATGAATAACATTTTTTTTAAGGGTAAAGTGAAAAACTTGGTTATGACACAACCCCACATGGTTTCACTTTACTTCGTATGGACATCAATTAACAGATTATTTATTCATTTAATTTCGTGATCAAAAAATGGTACTCCTTTCGTTTTTTTTATATATGTCGCAGAATGAAAATTGACAGAGATTAAGAAAGTAATTAATATGTCTAAAGTATAGTATTGGAATGTTTTTTATTTGAGATGTAAATAATTTGTTGGTAAATGAGTTTTTAATATTGAAAATATATTTTTGGGGGAAGGGGCCACAAAGACAAAAAAAAATTAATAAATGGAGTGCAGAAGACAAAAGAATATTTTCACGATTATAAAGAACAAAAATCACAATTATTCTTTAAAATTATTACTTCACGTTAAATGTTACTTTGTGTTTACAATTTATTCTTACATATTTACTCTATTCCACATTTATTACTTCATAATTATTCTTTTGTCGCTTATTAAATTACGCTTCTTCTATCCTGATTTTTGATAATTTTGTCATTCCGGACAAAAATCTATATATTTTTATTGGAGATGTAAATGCTTTATTGGTAAAGGAGGAAAAAAGTAATAAATGATGCATTGAAAATTTAAAATCACACATAAATAAAAACAAGGAAATTCTGAAATGTGGCAGATAAAAAAAACGGAGGGAGTAGGTCTTTTTGTTTTGAGAAATATGTGTCACAACTAAATTGTTTAAATGTGATACTAACTAAAATTTATTTGAATGATACTGATATGTTTAGATGTGATATTCATGCTAACAACTCCCCTTCTTGGAAAGGGATCATTCATTTTAAACCGGTCAGGTATCATTATGGTTGGCACATTAGTGAGGGGAGTCAAATATCTTTGTGGTTGATACTTGACTGGGACATGAAAATCTTGATACCAGGTTGAATGGGGAAATCTGTATTGCTGATATTAATCTTCATGTCAGTGACATCATTGATGGCAACATAAACTGGGATTTGTCTAGATTAGCTACTAGCATCCCTAGTTCTATTGTGCTGGACATACTCCTTGGATTCTGATTACAAAATTTGGTTGTACCACTCTTCTGGAAAATATACAGCCAAGACTGGTTTTCAGTCCTTATTCATAAATGATGAAATATTTGACAACAATTCTGGTTTATGGAACAAGTTATGGAAAACACAAGCTCATCATAAATTCAAATTCTTCCTTTTTCTTGTTTGCCATAACAAAGGTCTCACCAATATGGAGAGAGTGAAGAGGAAACTTACTCTTGATAGTTCCTGCAAAAGTACGTTGTGGCTTCCAGAGTGAAGAGGAAACTTAATCATGTGCTGAGAATGTGTCCTTATGCTCAAAAAATTTGAAGCTCTCCATCTATCTTGAAAGAATTGTTTGATAACACTCTTTCTTTACAGGATTGGCTCAAAGCTAACATATCTAACTCCAAAGTTATCAAAAAGGACCTCTTCCAGAGTTATAGAAATACTGTCTTTATGTTTGCCAATTGGCAAATTTTGAAGGACAGAAACCTTCTCATTTTTGAAAATATTAATGTTAATCCTTTGGCTTCAATAATTAGAATTCTTTTCTGTGCTGACGAATTTTATGTAGTTAAGAATACTAATTTGGGATCTGTTTTGAAGGAACCACACTGGATTGCCTGGGATCCTCATCCTTTTGGATGGATTAAAGTCAATACTAATGCTAGTTGCATTGAATTGGATGAACAAAGATATGGTTCGACTAAATTGGTGGACTCTTTAGAGATGAACAAGGAAGATGGATTAGAGGCTTTACTGGAGCTATGGGAAGAAATACTATCTTTCAAGCTGAACTTATGGCCATCAGGGAGGGCCTTTTGATTGGGAAAGATTATGGTGTCAGTAAGCCTACTGTTGAATCTGACTCTTTTGGAACTGTTATGGCCATTGCTTGAAAATCGAGAAATGAAGATGTGAGGGCTCTTGTGGATGACATTGTGAATCTGTTGGGCTTAGGGGATGAAGTTAAAGTTTTCTATAGACCCAGAGAAGGCAACCGTGCTACTGATCAGATGGCTAGGATGGGCCATGGAAGTGTTAGAATTCTACGCGGGAACGCAGTGAAATTTAAAATTTATTTCTTTTTAACCATGATCGACTTCGTTTAAGCAACAAGCATAAAAGAAGTAGACATAGAATATACCTTGGATGATCTAAATAGATCGTTGCTTTGTCTACGGTTGTAGTTTCTGCACGAAGCCGCCCAAGCGTTCGGCCTCTACCGTTGATCCACATGAACAACCCGCCAGAATCCACCATTGGATTGCTACTAGAAAAACTCGGTTGCTAGACCGACCTTTTCTCTCTCTCAAAACTCTCTCTAGGAAGCTCTCATTTTTTTCTAATGAATTAAAACTCTTCTAATTGTGATGATACAAAACAGCTAGCCAACCCCTCTCTTATATAGAGGGTGGTGCGTCACTTGTGCCCCAAAAACTGATTGAGAGAAGCTTCCTAATAGAACTCGTGGATGGTAACGCCGTGCAAGACACATCGGGCCCATCATGAAACGTAACTAATGACGGTAGAAAAAGAATGGATACACAAAGTATAAACGTATGATTTTATTTTAGGTTTTGCTACAATGTGTCATATGCTTATTGTAAAAATGTCGCATTTTAAAGCATTTTATGTGTAGAAAAAAACAGTTGATGTATCTTATTGACAATATATAAACAAATTTCAATGATATCTACTGCTTACATACAGTTGTCAAACATGTATCTTAATACTGATTTAATAGCCGACAATGAAGCACATGATTCAAAGACAAAAGATGACAACAAACTGATTTTGTTTCTCCTTATTTTGTTTCTCCTTATTTTTGCCTTTTTTTCACATGATACTTGGATAAGCTTTTGCTTCCAGGATCATGTTGTCACTTTTTACCATTAACCAAATTGATCCTTCAACTGCCTAGTCAAAATAGCAAGTATTTAGCATAGCATCAGAATTTGCTTGTCAAGTATTTAGCATAGCAATAATAAGATAGAACTAAGAGCAGCAATAGCAGCTATAGGAACCTTATTTTTTAAAAGCAATACCCACAAAAATGCTTAATCATTCATAGCAGATCTTGTAAGCCAACTTTATTTGCTTTATGAATTGGCGACTATAAATCTATTGAAGAGCAAATTGTGACCAATATTATAAACAGAGCAAATTGGTCCTGTAAAAAGCTCTATGTAAATCAAGAAGGTTTCCAAGAAAGGAAAAAATGTCGATTTGAAAGGCAACACACAAAGCAAAATCACAATCACCAAAATATAAAGAAGAATTTTAAAAAGACAAATCAAATGGAACCTAAAAGCATAATCTAGTCAATATATAATGTGCTTTGTGATTTTCATGTTTTTTCATTGTCATGCCTAGGCTTGTCCATAATTTATAGTGCGGATCAAAATAAAAAGATTCAACATACATATACCGATACGATGTTAACACCGAAATAATGATCAAATTGGTAATACCTTTAATGCGGGCTTCCATGTGCTTCTCTATGATTTTCTCTAGAATAAATTGCTTTAGAAAAGGCATGAGCAATTGAAAGATATATATGTAGCGCATTTTCTCCTTATCGCCGAATGTCTTTTTCGATTTCCTCATCTTTGGTCGGTATATCATTTGCACAATTTAGAAAATGCCTGCCATTTTGTTGGATGTGTGGAATGGGGTTCTACCCCTCTTTCTCCTGTTATTCATGCTTGTTCGCAGATTTTGATCAATAAATAAATCCCCTTAGCCCTCAAAAACAAAAAAAAATGCCTGCCCATTTTATAAATAAAAAAAATTACAAGCATATTGTTTTGAAACTAAACACAATTCAAGGGAAATAAGACCATGCTCAACCAAAAATGAACACAAATCATATAGAAAATCTTAAATACCTTCATTTACATTTGTTGTGAATGGACAAAAGAAAAAGTTGAAGCATGCATTTCCAGTTAGAACAGAAGAAGGGGCAGAATGTTAGATGGAGATGTAAACCAAAACAACCATAGAATCGTCTTTCATTATATACAAATCAATACCAAAAAAAAGAAGACAAACTTGTATATACTTCAATAAATAAATCAAAAGTCAAAACCTTACCTCAAAAGCCTCCAAAAAAAACATCCAAATGTTTTACTTTTCAAATTTGCCAATAATCACCATGGAAATTAAGCAAAGCTACTGTGAGAAAAATGTAGTCCCTGTGCATGGAAGTAGAAGCGGCCAAATTGGTATCCAATATGCAAACTAACAAGAGAACAATAGTAACTAAATGAGTAATAGTGAACATATAATATACCCTTACACAAATCATGATTCTGTCCTGGGGAAATTAAAAGCAACTATCTTTACAGTATATTAAAGATTCACGAAAACTGAGAGTAAGTCTAGAAAAAGTACTAAGATTGAAGCAAAAATTAAGTACACCATCTTCAAAAACTTGTTATCATAACCGATAATATTTATTTTTTACCTTTAAATCAGAATAAAGCTCATTCTTATCATTTCGAGGGCTTGGAAAAGCAAAACATTACACACACAAAAATGGACATGACAAACAATGGTCTACTTTGTGTTGGTAATCTTTAACCATTTAATTTCGCGTGCTCTCTAACTTTAATCACACCAAAAAAAGAAATAGAAACATATACATTGGTTGCTCAGTTTCTACTAACCCAAAAACCAAAGTATGCAACAAAAGAAACTCGCCTGAATATAAGAGTAGCACCTGAAAGCCTGCAGCGATAAGAAAAAAGTTGAATTTAGCAGACAACAATGAAATTATAGGAAGTGATATTCTGCTGCCCCATTATTCTCGGGATATGCACAAACAACCACCGAAAAGTAGAACATATGCTAGTTTTTTGGTGAAAGAGAGAATGGTGATAAACCAATAGTAAAAAGAGCAGTTCTTTGAAAGACAAATATCTATAAAACAATAACATATGTAGAATGCATGAGCAGCTTAGAGCTAGGGTAATATCACCACAACTATCTTCCTCTGAATGTGCTGAAGCTTGAAGACATATATATCCATCGCTGGCAACACAAATAAGGGAAAAGAATTCAACGACAAACACTTTTTGTATGTATTATACTTCTATGAAATCACAAAAACAAAGCAACTGTTTTTTTAACAGAGAAAAGCAAAGGAATGAACTCTATTGGCATAAATACAACATATAACTAAATGCACCAACCAAAAGTAGAAAATTTTAACCAACACCACTACGAACAGAAAATCAAGTACTTTTTAACATGAATTAGATATGCAAGCATACTAAATAAACATAATAGAGGAAATCACCTGCAAAACCCGTTGATACTGCTTTCCAAAGAGAAAATGAGTGACCTTTTGATAAGCAGCAATGTTTGATGACTAAGGATAGCAGAGAACATTATTTATAAAGAGGTAAATGTTAGTGACTATCATCGATTATTAAAGAAAAGTAAATTTTCATGCTTAAAACCTTTAAATTCAAATACTCGCCATGTAAAACCTTTCCATCTGACCAACTGATCATATATCAAGGGAAAATCTACAGTGTAAAACCCTTCTTGTACTCTCCATCACTTGTTGATCCATTAGATAAAAGCCATTAAATTTAAAACCTATCGAAATCCGAAAAACAATAGATGGCTTGATGTATAATTGATGTAAAATGGAAAGACCTTTTTGGAAGCCAAATTGTTGGATAAGATACAATTGAGACTTGAAGCTTCTTGAAAACGCGTTAACCATAAGAGAAATAAGAAAAAAAGAAGAAGAAAATGAGAAGGCTTATCTAAGTGCAGAATAAAGAAATAAATAAAATTAAAAAAGTTAATAACTGGAAGCTTTCTTCTTATGCCTGAGTAAACGACACCGGAAGTACCTCAAAGACACGTTTCCATTGGGCTACGTACAGACCCACAAAACATTAGGCTTAAAACTAAATGTTTGCAAATTGAAGCCGAATTGACTGCAAGATCACAGCCTTAAACCATACAATGGCGATGTAACTGAAGAGAGAACAAAGCATTCATGTGGCACAAGGTAAGAAATATAGGGCATCTGAACCCATAATTGCTTAACAAATACTTGTTTAAAAGCAGGACTCCGATGATGGATGTATACCACGCCACCACTAACCCAAACGTGAACCACCGGGTTTGGCTATAATTTGTCCCTTTCATTAGGCGTTTGCTACTAAATTGGATCAAATTGGTAGCTTCTTGCACACCGGAGAGGGGCAGAGAGCAATTATCCCAAAGATTGAGCATAAGGCTCATCCCAGGTGGTTAAGCACCCTGCTTTACTTCTACTGGCTGGTGAGAGGTCAGGGCTTCGATCCCCTTCCTCGTTTCCCTCCTTTCTTAAAAAAAAAAAAAAAAAAAAAAAAAAAAAAAAAAAAAAAAAATTTATCCCAAAGATTAATCCAGGCTGAAAAATACAGTATAAAAAAAAAAAATAATGGGACACATGTCATCACCACAATCACTCTTGAAAAATACAGACGTGGTGCAATGTGGGAGCTCTTAATAGTAGATAGATGAAGAGAAAGAAAACATTTTACTAGTAAAATAAAAGAAAATAGATATTCTAGATTTATCTCATTTAATTTAATATTTTATTTTAAATAAATCCAAGATATTGTCAATATCTAATATTGATTTTCTTTATCATATTACCATAAATCAATTTATTCAAATCTATTAATATCTAATGTTAACATATGGTAACACTATTAATTAATTCGCACAATCCAAGTGTATCTTATACACTTATAACTTGTGCCCATATAGCCTTTTATTGGCTTCCGGAATATTTTTAATTAATATAATGCTATGATTAATTAATTTATAAAATTCATGTGTATCATATACACATACATAAATTTTGACCTATACATCAATTATTTATATTTAATTAAACAACATAATTAATATGGAAAATTAGGGATAAGGACACAATCTGAAATATTTTTAACTAACGGACAAATTACATATTTTTATATAGGAAGGACAATCGCATAATTTTATAAATGAGAATGACAAATGACAATGAATCCCAAAATCGGTGAATCTCCTAGTGAATCCCGAAATCGGTGAATTTCGATAAAGAATCCCAAAATTAGTGAATTTCGACGATGAATTTTGAAAATTAGTGAATTTTGATGATGAATTTCGTCGATGAATTTAAACAGGTGAATTTCGAACACAAGTGAATTTCGGCAAATGAATAAATAGTTTTGTCCTTTATGCAAAAGTTTCAAAAACTGTCTATTCTATTCAATTGATGAAATATTTCATCCTTCTCCCTCATTCCCCCTAATTAATATCTTGTATTATATTTATTCAAAATAAATAAATACCACCATATTCATTTATCACTATAACACTTTATAGTTGAGATAAAATTTTCCTTATTTGGTTATCACTATAACTGCATTTTAATCCGGCTAGATGTTCTTATGTGTATGACCCGATAGGCTTCCGAATATGTTGGCCGTAGGCACAAAGTGAAATTACGAAAAATGCCCTTCATACCTAACGGTCATGGATAGCGTCTAGCAACACGTCCACGACCCCCAATCATCGGAAGAGTCAAATGCAATGACTACTACCCTTCATGTGAAACGGTTACCGTGTAAATAGGATCCTATCGATGTTACAATATCCATACGGTCGTACATCGAGTGTCAAACATCAACAACCGTATCTCATAATCTGGATATCCTACTCTCTCGAAGTAACATATTACTTCCGCTTTGCAAAGACTTTCGAGAATAAGACATTCCTTATGAGAAGGCCCTTTCGGATATTTAACTCATGTTCATAGATTTGCTGTCACTTTGATTAAGTGATACAGTGAGCTGGAAATGTTCTTAGCAAGATATTACTAAAATTCTACAATTAGGCCAAAACACAGTAGTGCCTTAGAGGCGCATCGGGAGCAGTACATGGATCTAAGAGGTTCATTCTTGAACCTTGTACGGTATACATCTGTGAAGAGAGTTTGAGAAAGTAATAATACTTGAGTAAACTTCAACTTGTTTATTCATGTTTAAAGAATGGGTATAAATAGATACACGCAAGAATGGGAAAGTCCTTGCTAGTAAAGTAAAAGTTACTAGAGCCGACTAGTATTAATTGCTATAGTTGGCTATTACATAATAGGACAAAAGAGAGTTACTTTATGACATTAATTGTTTATGACATATTAATTGTTTATATAATACAATTAATATGTCATGTTACATAAGTGACATAGATATGATTAATATTTCCACACCCCCCCCATCAAACTGGGTTGTATATGTCAATACAGCCAAGTTTGCTACTCAGTCTGCTGAATATAAGCGGTGGTATTGCCTTGGTGAGAATGTCAGCGTTTTGGTCTGCTGAGGGAACATAATGAAGTTGAACGATCTTGGCATCAATATTCTCTTTAAGGAAATGTCTCATCAATGTCCACATGTTTTGTCTTATCATGATGGATCGGATCCTCTGCCATGCATAATCTTTGAATTATTGTCACAAAGAGAGGATGATAGGTTCTTTGAAGGTTTTGTTTGAAGGTCGAGAAGGACACTTTTCAGCCATAATGCTTCACAAATGCCCAAAACTAGTGCCCTGAGTTCAGCTTCATCACTGCTTCTAGATACAGTAGGTTGTTTCTTGCTTCTCCATGTGACAAGATTACCCCATACATATGAGCAATAGCCTGTGGCAGATCTTCTGTCTATGTGGCAACCAGCCCAGTCAGCATCAGTGTAGACCTTAATGGATCTCTCAGTAGACTTAGTGAAATGTCAGCCTTGGCCAGGAGTTGACTTTAAGTATCTCAATATTCTGTAGAAAGCATCCCAATGTTGCTCAAGAGACAATGCATGAATTGACCGACAAGGCTAACTCCATATGCAATATCGTGTCTTGTATGAGAGAGGTAAATAAGTTTCCTACAAGTCTCTCGATATTGATCCTTTCTCGACAGACAAGATTACCATGCACCGTAGAATTACTTGGGTCCATCAAGAGATAGCGGTGTTTGCACCCTAACATGCCAGCTTCCTTCAAAGAGTCCAAAGACATACTTCCTCTGTGAGACCGAGATACCTCGGGTCAAGCTTCGGCTATTTCCATGCCAAGAAAGTACTTGAGATATCCCGGATCTTTAACTTGAAACACTTTTGCCAGAAGGGTCTTCAATTGTTGGATCTCAACAGGGTCATCAACAGTAAGGATGATATCATCCACATAGACAATAAGAATAGATCTTTTTTGGTTGGTTGTTTTTGATAAACATGGTGTGATCTGAGTTGCATTGATGATATCCAGCAGCTTTAACCACGTGAGTAAGTTTGCCAAACCAGGCTCGAGGGACTCGCCAGTGCCATATAGAGATTTCCTCGGTTTGCAAACTTTCCTCGAGTGTGAGTGTTGGCAAAACCAGGAGGTACATTCATATAGACTTCCTCAAGGTAAGGTCACCATTTAGGAAAGCATTCTTGATATCCAATTGGTGGAGAGGCCGATCAAGTTGGACAAAGAAGTGAGATCAAGACTCGACAGCGGTGTTTAGCTTTGCCACAGTGCAAAGGTCTCTTTGTAGTCAAGTCCATATGTTTGAGTGAATCCCTTGCAACCAGTCTAGCTTTGTATTTGTCAATAGTACCATCAGCATTGTACTTGATTGTGAACAGCCATTTACAGCTGAATGTCTTCTTTCCATGCGGGAGAGTGGTGAGGTCCCAAGTATGGTCGTCAAGAAGAGCGATCATTTTCGCTTTGATAATTTGCCTTCCACTTATCATGTTGAAGAGCTTCCTGTATATTCTTAGGAATGGAGTGAGAATCCAAGTCCTGTGTAAACATAGAAAAAGAAAGTGACAAGTGATCATAAGACACATAAGTATGAATAGAGAGATTAGTGCATGATCTCTTTCTCTTTCGGACAGAAATGGGCATGTCATCAATATCGAGAATGAGCGTGGTCAGAGGCTCGTGAGGCTCAGCCGAGGTTCGATGGGGTTCGATGGTCGCTGAGGTTTAGTAGGCTCACTAGGGCCGCCGAGGTTCGATGAGATGCCGGGGCTCGATGAGAGTCGCCGAGGTTCGAGGAATGTCTTTGAGGTACATGAGGTGATGTGTATCAGGAGTCTGCTGAGGAGTTGGTTGAGGAATTGGAGTGGGCTCAATTTCAATAAGGTTGCCATCTGTGGATCTGCCTCAAAGAGGTTTGCTTGTAGTATGGGTTTTTTCAAAGAATTTTACATCCATAGAATTGTAAAATCTTTTGTCGATGGGAGAATAACACTTGTAACCCTTTCTGTCTTTGGGATAGCCTAGGAAGATGCACTTATGAGCTTTGGGATCAAGTTTGCTTCTGTGTTGGGCATGAATATAGACAAACACAGTACATCCAAAGATCTTTGGAGGCAAGTCAGCAATGAGATGAGGGCAGGAATGAGTTGTCAGCAGGTTTTGGATGGGAGTCTTTAAACGTAAAACTCTACTGGGTAACCTGTTGATCAGATATGTGGCTGGTGATATAGCTTCACCCCACATGAATTTTGGCACATGTGTGGTGAACATGATTGATCTAGTCATCCCCAGTAAGTGCCTATTTTTCCTCTCAGCAACCCCATTCTGCTGAGGTGTCTCTACACAGCTACTGATGTGAACAATTCCCTTATCATCCAGGAAGGTGCTGAGGTTGGACTCATAGTATTCCAGGGCATTATCTATTTTTAAGATTTTAATCTTAGTGTCAAATTGAGTGGATACCAAGTTATAGAATTCTTGGAAGATGGTTCCAACTTCGGATTTATCGTTCATAAAAAAAAGCCATGTGATTTTGGTGTGGTCATCTATGAAGGTGACAAACCACCTCTTCCCTGTTATACTTTTAACTCTTGAGGGTCACCATACATCACTATGAATCAAAGTGAAAGGTGTGGAAGGTAAATAAGATATTTTAGTATACACAGATTTAGTAAGTTTGGCAAACTGACAGATATCACATTGAAGGTCACTGAGGTTACATACTTTAAACAATTCAGGAATTACAGACTTTAAATAACCAAAACTTGGATGACCTAGTCTATAATGCCAGAGCATGATATTGTCTAAGGTTTGGTTGCAGTCATTGAGGTTTATTTCGCTCTTTGGTCTTCTGTCTTGGCGAGGGGTTGACCACAAACAATCTGAAAGGTGCTTTAGCTCTCCCAATCACTTCTTGTGAAGAAAGATCCTGAATATACACTGATTGTCATTAAACAAGACTGCCCAATTTAGGTCCTTAGTAAGTCTACTGACAGATATACGGTTACAGTCTAATTTTGGAACCAACAGGACATCCTGTAAGCAGATCTTATCAGTAAGATTAACATTTCCATAACCTTGTGCACAGGAAATAGATCCATCAAAGAATCTTAATATTGTGGATCTGATGACAGGGTTTAAGGTGAGATATAAGCCTTTTGTTACCAGTCATATGTGAGGGATGCCCCGAAATCAACAATCCAAGTATCACTACGGAGAGGTGAGTGGAATGTACTGTTTTAGCATGAGTAGATGTGTCAGTGATGGAACTACCTTCCTTTTGCTGAGCAAGGAAGGCTTTGAAGGCAGCAAACTGAGCATTCAAAGCAGTGTCCTTGTTCTCTTCTTCACTGACATGTCTGCCCTGGATTTCCCTGGTTGGTTTGGAGGATTTTGAGGAGTTAGGCTTACCATGTAGTTTCCAGCAATTGTCCTTTGTGTGATTTGTGTGTTTGCAGTGGTCACAGAACAACTTTCCAGTCTTCTCAAGAGAACTTCAGACCTCTCAAGAACCTCAGTGAGGCTTCCCGACAACCATCGCTGCTTTGAGCTCTCAAGTAGGGTGATCAAGCAGGTTGCTTTGGCAAAGATTACTTTTCTCCTGCTTTCCTTATGTTTGACTTCAGCAAACACACACTTGAGATTAATGAGTGGTTTAGTAGGAAGAACTCTACCTCTAACATCATCAAGGAATGAGTTCAGTCCTGTAAGGAACTTGAATACCCTCTTCTTCTTAATGATATTCTTGTATAAGGCAGCATCCTCTACATCCTTCCATGGGTGAGTTTCCAACATATCTAGGTGTTGCCATGCCTTAGATAGTTGGTTGTAGTACTGAGTTACAGACAGGTCTCCTTGACTGTAATTTTGAATTTGAGCTCGAGTTCATAGACCTCAGATGTGTTGTCCTTTTTTGAGTAAAGGTCTCTGGCATTATCCCAGATATCCTTAGCAGTGTCATACATCATGAAGTTGTCACTGATCTCTTTTGTCATTGACCTTTGTGGATGGTCATGACTTGGTTATTTTCTGTATCCCATGCTTCAAACTTGGGGTCGGGCCAGATGAAGCGTGTTTGGAACCGCATAAGTATCCCATCTTGCTCTGGCCTGAGATATACATCTTCATAGATCTTGACCACAGCAGGTAGTTGTTGCCATCAAGTCTGTGATTTGTAAATGAATAGTTTTTAGTGACCCCAGTCTGCTGAGGCTGCTGGGACTCTACTGAGGGTGAAGAGGCTTCAGATAAAGAAGACATTCTTGAAAAGATAGGAGATTTTGCAGTGGATTAAAGACGATTATCGCTCCGATACCATGAAGAGAGTTTGAGAAAGTAATAATACTTGAGTAAACTTCAACTTGTTTATTCATGTTTAAAGAATGGGTATAAATAGATACACGCAAGAATGGGAAAGTCCTAGCAAGTAAAGTAAAAGTTACTAGAGCCGGCTAGTATTAAGTGCTAGAGTCGGCTATTACATAATTGGACAAAAGAGAGTTACTTTATGACATTAATTGTTTATGACATATTAATTGTTTATATAATACAATTAATATGTCATGTTACATAAGTGACATAGATATGATTAATATTTCCACAATCTAGGTTTATCCGATTCCAAGTTTCAATAAACTAAGAACCCATCCATAACACCTTAAGGACATTCTCAACATGCACCATACTGACATTCATACGTGCTTATGACTCCTCATGCAGTATGAACATCCGTTTTAACTCAATATAATTATAATGGATCCTATTGCAATAGCAAAGAGAACCTTCCATAAGTATCATCTTTCACCTTATCTTCAGGAATGGCATCCTGTCATAGATAGATCCCGAGAATACCGGCTAGCTGTGTCTCTTGCTATGATCTATGCTAAACTCTTTTAGAATCCCATCTATAAGGGTGAACTGTGATGATTAAGAAATATCTATCAGTATAGATTCTTATTTTCAAAATAGGCACTGCTATTTCCAAGAACTTTCGTAAAGACCTTGAACTACCAAACATTAACTGTCTGTAACACGGGGTGTTGATACTGAGAAGGATATCCAATACCTCGCTCAAGAACTTTGTCACTCACACTAACCCTTTTGCACATTAGGCATATCTTCTTCTTGATGGAATCAAACTCTTTTGATCTATAAAGCAAAGAACTTATACATAGGAACTTGTTTGAGTCCATAAGTGGATCTCAGAAGTTTACACATCACGTTATCGTCAACGAACAACAAGCTTTTGGCCCAATATTTTCAACAATATTATACAACCATGATACGAAGCTACAACAAGCAGTGTCTGAATGGATCTAAGCATAGCTGTTAGCTTAAAGGTAATTACAAGGTTTGCATGTAAAGTCCCACATCGGTAAAGTAAGTGAATGCTCACCCCTATACAAGTGTGAAGCATAAAGGTCTTGTCAACTCGAGTTAGCCCTTTTAGACCAAGCGAGGACGGCGGTCTAAGTAGTTGACCGGACATTTATGACTCATTTAGCGCAACCAGGCCCGGGATCTGGGGCGTTACAGAATGGTATCAGAGCCGACTATCAGACGGAACTATGCGTTGTACCGTACAAGAAGACGGTGTAAGGATAGCCTCTAGTTACCTCTGGTAGGGACGATTCGGGAACAGTCTTGACCGTCCTGGCGAGGACGCCAGTCCCTTATTAGGGGAGGAGAATGTAAAGTCCCACATCGGTAAAGTAAGTGAATGCTCACCCCCATATAAGTGTGAAGCATAAAGGTCTTGTCAACTCGAGTTAGCCCTTTTAGACCAAACGAGGATGGCGGTCTAAGTAGTTGACCAGACATTTATGACTCATTTAGCACAACCAGGCCCGGAGTCTGGGACGTTACATTGCACCCTGTAGCCTTCAGCCATTAACTTAGCCTAACTAGTAATCGTATTACCTTCCATGTTAGTCTTTCATAAAGACCAACAACACCTTTCAGAGACATTCCTTTCAGGTAAGTTAG
Source organism: Gentiana macrophylla (assembly GCA_026214975.1). Lineage (NCBI taxonomy): Eukaryota > Viridiplantae > Streptophyta > Magnoliopsida > Gentianales > Gentianaceae > Gentiana > Gentiana macrophylla. The sequence goes on along the minus strand of CM047815.1, from coordinate 23,703,168 downwards.
ACTGGGTTTATAACCCGATTGTCACACATAGAATCTACTTTAGACATTATGGCTGCAAACCATATCTCTTAATCTTTCCCTTCCAGCATTCTTGCATAAGTCGCGAGATCTTCATTCTTCAAAATAAACATACTAGTAGCCCTTTCAGGCGTGTGGTCATTTGTAGACTCATAGAATACTTGTGTGCACCGAGCAGTGTCCTGCACCTCATCGCTATGTGGCACCTGCTTATGTGCCAGCGGTTGAATATCTCTATGTGGTTCTCAAACGCTTTTGAGATCTCATTTACTCCCACTATTTCTTTTGGAAGAAACACTTCCTCTAGAAGACAGCATGTTTTGAGACAAACACTTTTGTTCCACGGGTAAGCAAATAATATCTAACGTACTTTCTGATATATTCCACAAAGTTGCATATGTCATACTAAGCTCTAAGCCTTTCAGACACTACATGATTGCTAAAAACACGATTGCCCTAAATCATCAGTTAAGATGGATTTGAGGTTACCGCCTTCCATATTTGATATGGGACTTATTCAACCTTATTTTCGGAAGTTGGTTAAGTATATGTTTCGAACGAGGGCAATATCCCAAAACATGTAAGGGATACCTCGCATGGCTTACGCCACATCTTCATCGTATAAAGTGTTGTTTTCATTTTAGAAACACAATCTAATTGCGTATCCCAAAATGGTATCCATCAAGGGAGAATCTAATTCCTTTTTCAGACAACTTCTGAGAACACCCTTCAGGTATTAATTGCTTCAATCCAATTGAAGATTAATTCCTGAGTAGTTCATCAATCTCATGTTCGTACTTGCTCAAATTTTTCGGGCTTTCCGAATTTTGCAGTTTAGTGAGTACACATGACTATTTCTAGAAATAGTAATAGAGATTAATAAACAAATTTATGGCATTTATTGTCATAAGCTAACAAACATCAATATGTTTAGGCTTTAGTCAATATTCTAGAATTTATAACATTTTCACAAAAGGTTATTTTAGTCATCTTTAGATAAGATACGTATTACCCACATGATTCATAATCATATGGTTCAGACATCATCAGAATGAAAATTGATTACACGTTTATCTTCCACAAAGACTATTTCTAGAACAACCACAAAATATCAAGGTTAACAGCCACACAAATATTTGGTTGAGATTTTATCACCTGCATCAACTATATAGTGACACCAATCTAGTATGTTAGATTCAATGACTATTCAACTTTATCGTAATAACAATTATTCCTTAGAATTGAATTCGTCCATTAAATCCTAACAATTAACTGAGATGTTGTCCTTCACAAGAACCGGAACATAATAACATTTATTTAGTTCATTTATCAGTTTACCAGACTCAGAATATAATTCCAAAAATGTTGCAACGTTTGCTTCACTCTTCATATCTTAGTGTATTTCATAATTAATCTTTTTAATTTAATCATACTCGTAGGATATCATATATCTAAGAGTCGACTTGAACTTAGATATATTTATCTCAACACACTTGCCTAGAATATAGACTTCGATAAGATCTCTTGTTTCAAGCATATGCCCTAACTTTCCTTTTAATCCGTTACGTACTTGTAAATATTTCTCAATTTAGTCTTCATAACACTTAAGAGAAATCACAAGAGCTATGTCTTCAATTTTCTTTCGTAAATAAAGTCTAAAGTTTATTAAATAGTTTATTTAACCTTTTGAATCATACTCAAAAATGAACCATTTAATTAATCTTCAAGCAACGGTTAAAGAATTAAGTCGATACTTAAATCTTGCAATTTTGAATACAACCTTTCCAAAATTCGTTGTGGTCATTCGCAATCAACACATCTAATGTTTGAATTGACTGTTATCGTATGACAAATGACCCATTGGACAACGTCGTATCCAATATATGATTATTTCATTGAAACTCATTTCAAGTGATTTAATCATATCCTGAGCTTCTATTTTGATTAATAATTAAAGTCTTAGAGTACAACATCAAATATGTAGTCTCCTTATCTTTAACTACTTAACACAGTTGCTCGTGTCATTGCTTATTTTAAAAGAATTAAAATTACTTAACCTTGTTTGAGAACGTTTCTCAAAAGGTAACAATCATTAATTTCTCAAAAGCCGATCAACCGAGATAATCCGACAAGTAGGTAACAATTTACCAATCACATCTCTATGCGACTCTTGGTGGTTGACTACTTAACTATTTGACACTTCGCATCACCGTGTGATAGCCAACCCCTTGTATTTAAAATTAGACGGCCCTGACGTGGGCCAATCACCGTAAAACTTTAGGTAAGTCACAACCTAATATTCGCAGGATCTCATACGATCATATCTCAATAATAGCGATAAACCCAAGGTAGGTCAACTCCCGACATGGGCCGATCAGTTGGATCTGAACAATGGCTCATCACCGTCATTACAATATTGGGAGACAAAATTTCCGACATAAATTTTGTTGTGGGAGTATTTTACAAATTAATTCACTTAATTTAATTTTAATTACAGTCTCATCAAATATATTTATCTCTATAGACACACATCTTACACATTTATCTAGATCGTGCCTAGTCATGCATCTATCGTATCATATAAAATAAATACATGCACAAAATAAATAAATGCGTAAAGTAACCGGTATGGTCATTGACTTTTCCTAAGTGTGGTTCCGAATACAAACTGACGAAACCGCGTGTCACAATCTAAGGGTAGCTGCAACCGCCAATAGGATATTTATGTCATCTTTCTTTGGCCTCCATCTTCTGCTCCATTCTTGTTACATAATTTTATCTAATAAAAATAAATACACCCGCCGCACACCGGGGGAGGGGGGAGGGGGGGAGCTAAAGAGAATGAGATAAATGCGGAAAATAAACAATGCCACGTTCTTCATAACGGTCTAAGACAATTTTTAAACCAAAGAAAAATAAAGCATTCACATATATCCTATTGGTCGAGTCCATGATCAATCGGGGTCCATATAATTACATTATATCTACACAATATTTAGTCTATACAATTAAAATCTTATGAAAAAGATAAGATCTAAAATTACCAACTTGCGTCTTAATTAATCGATTAACGTTTAATCTATTAAATAATTTATCCAATCAATTAACTAATTAATAATCAATAAATGATTTTAATGGAAATAAAATTAACTATTAATTTTAAACGATTTCAATTTTAATTTTAACAAATTAGAACTATTCCAAAATAAATCAAAATCAAAATTCAGTCTTTTTTGTTTCTTTCCTTTTTATTCCTAATCAAAAGGGATCTCTTTCCAAATCAAATATTTTGGAAGGGGCCGAGGCCTAGACCTTTCCAAAATCAAATATTTTGAAAATGGCCTAGGCCTATTCCAAACAAAATTTGGAAAGGCCTAAGTTAATCATAGGTCTATAATTATGGACCATAAACCAAATAGTGTCATTGGCATCTCAATGGTTAAAACTATTTGAATCATTAATTAGCCACATAACATTAACTAAACAAAGAGAAATTACCAATCTCAGCTATAAACCATATTGAAACACAAATACACAAAACAAAAGAAGGGACCCGCCGAGTAGCCACCAGCCGACAGCCCGAAGGCTTCCGCCGCCACCGGCCCTGGACAGTGGTTATGCAGCCGCCAGTCGGCCGAGCACCACCCGAACCCTTTTTTTTTCTTTTTGCGAATAAAAAATCTATCATCTTTTAATTCTATGATTTAAATGATAAAATTAACTACGCAAATTAACTAATGCTTATTGCTTAAGCTCGAAGCTCGCTCTGATACCACTGTTAGAAAATCTATGCGGGAACGCAGCGGAATTTAAAATTTATTTCCTTTTAACCAGGATCGACTTCGTTTAAGCAACAAGCATAAAAGATGTAGACTTCCAAAATCAAATATTCTGCATGAAGCCGCACAAGCGTTTGGCCTCTACCGTTTATCCACACGAACAACCTGCCGGAATCCACCATTGGATTGCTACTAGAAAAACTCGGTTGCTAGAACGACATTTTCTCCTTCTCAAAACTCTCTCTAGAAAGCTCTCATATTTTCCAATAAATTAGAACTCTTCTAATTATAATGATACAAAAGAGCTAGTCAACCCCTCTCTTAAATAGAGGGTGGTGCGCCCCTTGTGCCCCAAAAAATGATTGTGAGAAGCTTCCTAATAGAATGAGAAGAAAGAAAATAGTTTACGACTAAAATAAGGAAAAAAGATATTCTAGATTTATCTCATTTGATTTAATATCTTATATTAAATAAATCCCAGATATTCTCTATATCTAATGTTGATTATCTTTATCATATTACCATAAATCAATTTATGCAAATCTATTAATATGTAATATTAATATATGGTAATAGTATTAATTAATTTGCACAATCCAAGTGTATCTTATACAATTATAACCTACGCCCCATATAGCCTTTTATTGGCTTCCGAAATATTCTTAATTAATATAATGCTATTATTAATTAATTTGCAAATTCATGTGTATCATATACACATACATAAATTTCGACCGATACATAAATTATGTATATTTCATTAATCAACATAATTAATAAGGAGAATTAAGGATAATGATACATTTTGGAATATCTTTAAGTAACATGACAGCCTTATATTTTTTTAGGGGATATTAGGTTTTAGTCCAATTTCCGTCCTGTATATAAATTTTAATCCAGTTTGTATTTTTTTGTTGATTAAAGGACAAAACATTTTCCTTCGGACTATTTTGCCTTTCTTTTATTATTAGTTTAAAACCTGGACTTCGAACCAAAGCAACAGAGGTTTTTGGTGCGTCTCCTAAATAAATTCCCTCCACTTTCTTCTTTTCCAAACACCTAAATCCTTTTCCAATTCGTATTCGTATTCAAATTCATATATACAACAATTTATGAATTTTTTCTGCTAGAATTCTGTATCATGAGCAATATTCCGACTTCTTTATCCGTCTAAATTTACTCTGTTTAAACTCATAATTTCTTCTTCAGATCCGTGACCTTTTTCTAATTTTCTATTTTTATAGCAGATTCAAAAACGGCTACTAATTGTTTTTGTTGTTATTAATTCACTCGAGCGGTGTTTTTGTGGTTGATTTGTCTTCGTCCGGTGATCGCTCGCGGCGGCAACGGCGGATGAGATAACAATAATCATCTGCATATGAATTTTAATCTAAACTTGAAGATCTAGACATCAGAGACGACGATGTTATTATAGTGAACCAACTTGATCAAATCGTGATGATAAATAGCCCAAGAAATTAACTGAGGGTTGAATCTCATTAGGCGGATGAATTCATATATAGTGAAATGAAAGCCTCATGAAGTACACTCCATTTTCAGAGCTTAAATTGATGAAGGCCACAAGAGACTTGATTAGTAGGCTTAGTGCTGGAGAAAATTCAGGCCGTGCATCTACTTCTGAAAAGGTATTCTTTGTTAAATTTATGACTATGGCGTATACCCTTATCTATTTCAAATTCTGAATATTCTATAAATTTGCAAATTGAGTTTGATAATTCACGCATTGAGTCTGGGACCGCTCCTCTGGCTACTGGGGTTGAGTGGAATCCCAAGGCAGGTATTGAAACTGCCATGGTAGATATTGAAGCTACTAGCGTCAACTCTTTTGATAACCATGAAGTTGAAACTAATAGTTCTATTTTTTTTTTTTGAGAAGATTAATAGTTCTGTTGAGAACAGAAATAATAGTAGGTCTGTTGTGGTTGATCATATTGGTGATCCCACAGTTTAAGGTTTGGTTTAAGGATGCATCTATGATGTTTTAAAGAAGATTGATTGTGTTGTTTACTTGGTTCATATCCTTAAGCTTTCTAATAGACTAGTGTTACTTTGTTAGTGTGTTGCTGTGCTACTGTGTTACTGTGTTACTATGTTACTGTGTCATTTTCAGCCATATATAAGCCAAATATAAGGCAGAAAATTAGATTTTGGAGCAAAAAATAAAGTGTTTAAAGGTTGAAATACTTTTGTTGACTTTATGTTGTTGCTTTCTTCTACTTTCTTCAAATATACCTTTAAAGATACATTGTTGCAATGTTTTGTTTTTCAAAAAAGAATCGATAGTAGTGTGATTCAAACCCCCTCCCTTACATTGGAAAGCATACTAAAGATGATATTTCAGTCATTAATGGATAAGAAATGCAATGAATATTTGTTTTATGTGGTTATTAGTACTGAAAAGTGTTTTGAGAAGTTGAAGAGGAAAACGGAATTGGTTGTGTTACCGTGGTGTTACTGTGTTACACAGTAACACTGTTAATATCGCTTTGTATTGTTCGTATAAGGTGTTATTGCAGGCATATGATGTCTTTATTTGATTTTAATCTTTCTTTGCATTCCACTATTTGTTGTGGTGTGGTTTTGGGCTAGGTGGTTGAAGGTGTTGATTCAAATGGTTATGTTTGTGTTTTATTGTCTTTAGAAAATTGGAGGAGCCTAGACTCTATTGATGAGGCCGAGCCGATGATATTTGATGCATTTCTGCTTCATACATCTTTCATGGAGTTTTATGTGGTGCGGGTTTGAAGGATGAAGGTCCATAGAAGATAAAACAGACTGCTTTCATCTTCAAGATCTTGAAGAATGTTTTACTTTCATTGATAGGCTTTTTTATTACATCCAATAGTATTAGGCTTTTATTCTCTTGATTCCCCCGGAGTTGCATCTACATAATGCTTTGATAGATTGTTTCATTAGGATATGAAGCATTTTTTGATAGATTGTTGTATTACGCAATGTTAATGGTGATATTTTGGATGTTAATAAAATGTGTTACCTTGTTACTGTATTACATAGTAACACAGTAACATGTGTTGGTGATCAATAAAATCCAGCTTTCAAATACTACGTCGAAAGGGTATCAAACGCGGTCTCAAAATGAAGAAAAAAAATATGAATTTTGGTGAAACAATTTCGATGATCGGTGTCTAAATCAAAAATTACGGTCGTTTATAAGAAAAAACGCTCCGGTTAATACAAATATTTTTCGGCTTTCAAAATATACATCGGAAGGGTATCATGTTTGAGCTCAAATTAAAGAGCAAAAAAAAATATGAATTTTGGTGAAATTTTTTGGACGATCGGAGTTGTAAATCAAAAGTCACGGTTGTTTGAAAAAACGAATGAAAAAAAGAAAAGAAAAGAAGGTGATGCTGTGAAGAAGAGACGCGCGTGTAGTATAAAGGTAATTTTGTCCGTCGGAATTTTTTTTGTCCTTTTTACAATTAAAAAAAGAGATATTTTTGTCTTTTTTCCTCAATCCCCCTATTTTTTATTGGGAGAAAGAAAAATTCCATAATTTTTATAGTAAAAAAGACAAAGAAAAAATTTAAGGAAAAAATTCAAAAAAAAGAACGCGGGCTACTTGCTATCTGGGACTTTTTTTTTCCTTTCTTTTTTCTCTTTCGTCCTCAATTTTCAAACATTCATATTTTTTTATTTAAATCTTCAAACGTGATGAAAATTTTACTGAATTTTTTATTTTTTGGTTCTCTTCGTTTTGAGACTTGGTTCGATATTATTACATTATTTTTCGGGAGATTCACTGTTGAAATTCACTCAGTAAATCTCCCCAATGAATCCCGTGTTAGGTGTGATGCCCGAAAGACAATTTTGTAATTGTTTTATTTAATAAATGAAATGATGTTATTATTCATATTTATTATTCTCATATTCACCGATGTGACAATAGTATTTACACTACAGAAAACCCTAAAGTATATCGTTTATGTAATCACTTAACTCGGTGTATGGTATATACACAAGAGGATTGAGTTAGTGAAGATGTACTTAACATACAATTAGCCCGTAGTGAAGTTAATCGAGAGTATCGGGTCTCTCCTTTAACGTGCTATTAATGCGCCCGAGCACAATAGGTGTGATTGTCTTATCCGACTTTCGGTTAAGAGAACCTAATGGGGCATTTATATATGATAGATATATCATATAGTATTTGGACCGATTTGATTAGAGTTCACGATATAATTCCGTAATCGAGAAGTCTTATCGAATCAATGGATGATCATATTTATGGATATATCTTAATCCCGAGGTGATCACGATCAACCGCTTGAATCGCATATGAAGTTTGACTTGACGGTTAAGGATTACACCGAGTCTGTGGTCCGAATTACCCCATCTTGGCATTGTACTAGATTGAGTGAGTAGTCCGTGTTATCACGAGATACGAATCCATTCCTTCCATTTATGGAAGTAGATGAGACAGCTCCTTTATTTGTTAATCCTAGAAACGATCGATCGTGCGAGTTCATATTACAATCGATTAGCTACCAAAGTGAGTTGTATGAATTAATTGATCACTAGGGGTTAATGGTAAATAAGGATAAGAGGTTCTAAAAGGGTTAACGGTAACTTCCGATTTAGAAACGAATAGTCTATGGAGGATTAATCCATATGTAATGATTATATCAATGGACGCTTATTATTATTCTCGTGAGGAGATAAATATAATCTTATAATCGGAGGAGTGCGATCACGGGATTATGGTGGCATATTCTCGTGATTGATTTATCGAATATAATTATTCTATAATTATTTATTTGATTTATCGGAGCCGTGATTATTAGTCCATGGTCCCGACGTGCCTCCTAATATAGCATAGCTATTCTCGGACGTCGAATCCTAATAATATTAATTTAGTTCTTGTTGGACTTTATTAAAACGATATGTGAATTAATTGTTTAGTGGACTATTAAAATAGTTGGGCTAAATAATTAAATACACTTTAAAAGACATTTTTGTGACTTCTACCTAAATTGTGTGTTGACCTTTTTTGGTCAAATATATTAAAAGGTGCGTGGACCTTACTTTGAAAGAAAGGTGCGCATGCATTTTGTGTTATTATTTAATTATTGGAAAATTGGTTTTCTTGGATAATTATTTAATGTGTGATTTATCTTTTATTTGTTAAATGATAATTCATGAAATATTAGATAATAATATGATTTATCCTAATTTGTTTGGGATAATTATTTTATTTATCTTTTATTTGGAAAAAGGATTAATGTAATAATTATCTCTTAATTATTTAATCCTTGGAGGACAAGGATTACTCTCCTATATAAAGAGAGTTCTCCTGCCCTTAATACACACATAATTTCGACTTTCTTAGAGAAAGAAGAGGAAAAATTCGGCCAAGGGGTTTTGGGGAAAATCTTGGAGATTTTTCCGGTCAGTATATATCGGAAGGATTCGAGACGAGGATTTCCTTCCACCGGGAGTTGCTTGGATCACACGATCGGAAGACTGTGGTGCTCTTCACATCTTCACATTCATCCTTTGCGGTTCTTCAACTTGAATTTAGAGATTCAAGAGGTATGATCTACATCCCCCTTGTAGAATAGATCTAGTTGTTTTATTACGCATATTATATAGATCTAGATCCATAAATCGCTTCCGTTGCGGACAATATTACTAACAGTGGTATCAGTCGCCATGGTGATCTATATTTATACGTATAAAATATTAGATCTAGGAGTGGTAAAACATGTAGATTTTTTGTCCCAATTTTTTTTAAAAAATAGGGGCCGACGCATGTATTTATTTTTTTTATGTTATGAATGTCTTGGTTGAAGAGATGGATTGGGGTTGATCACATTTCTTTCGTTAGATCTATTGTAGCTCCTTTGTTTAGCAACAATTGAGCATAGGAATTGTATTTTTTATGTCTTTCTTTTGAAATTTATGTAAAAGTAGCATCTTTTATTGTTATTTTGATTATCCGGGCTGGAAAAGATGAAGATCTTGCTGAACAATTGAAGATCAAGACGAAACCCAAGGTATGAACGAGGAGAAACGGATGAATTTTATTAAAAATCTGCTACAGGACTTTCTGCGACGCTGAAAAGCGTCACTAAAAGTCCTGTTTAATAAAAATATGCGGCTAGGGTTTATTTTTTGTTGCGGCTGCATGAAACTTTTAATGTGACCTAATTTTTAATTTTTTTATGATCTTTCAACTGCCGCATGAAGAAAAAAAAAAAAAAAAAAATTTTTTGAAAATAAATTAAAAGCAGCCGCATGTAACATAATAAAATTAAATATATGAATAATTAAAATAAATTGGATTTATTTAATTAAAAGACCTTTTCTCCTCTCGGGTGTTCGTGGTTCGTGTTCGGTGGTTCGAGTTCAAGATTCAAGATCAAGACTCAAGACAAGAAGATTGTAATTTATTTTTCCTAGGATAGATTAGTTACGGGGTACCAACGATCCATCTCGGTGTTTAAATTTCCATAATTTATTTTTTATGTGTTCGATCATAAAATAGATATAAAATCGAATTGCCATGACATGCATCATATCATAAATCCACTCCATGCATACATGTAGAATTTTAATTTTGGTAATTAAAATAGGCATGTATACAAACTCGTGTAATTAGTTGAAATTTAATTAATATGTGGTAATTAATTTAATTTAGTAACTAATTAATGATCCGAGGACGGGTTATGAAATCGTTAGCCTTTAGGTGTGTGTTCTCGGTGAACACTTTAAAGCTCAAACGAGATCACGTTTTCGATTCGTAGTGTCTCACGAGATTGAATGATGGTAAAAGAACAAAAATCTTGGATAAAAGCGGTTCGCTTATAGGTTGGGTGGTCAATTGAGCTTCGCTCGAACGACTTAACCCTCTAGTGTGATGTATGCACGGGGTCCGGCAAGACTAAGCCAAAACCGAGAGCGGAGGGGTGATTCCTTCTAATCTCAATAGGGCTCTCTTGACCCGACTTCGTCCGACTGTCACATATGTTCCAACGAATAGGACGGGTAGGCTTGCCTACGTTACCGACACCATTCGGAATCCTTGATTTGATGAGCTTTTATGATAACATCAAAAAGACGTGGTTAGTTAACCCACAACCACTTCCAAATTATTGAGTGGGAGCGGGGGAGGCGACAGCCAACCCCACGGCCTCTACTATAGATACAAGTAAGTGAGAGAAGGGTGGCGCCTCGAGGCGCTTTGATTTCGTCCCCAAGGATGGTGTTCGCCTTATCAACATTCATGGCTTGGTCTCCGAAAGGATAGGTTTTAGGGTACTGCGTGGGTCACCGACCTATCCTAAGACGGCATACTCGGGGCGTACCTAAGAGAACCGATATAGTAGGTCACACTCATCATGGGTATTATTGATAATATCTAGGCTAAAAAAGGAAGGTAGTCAATGAATAAAGGGATGTTCGATTCCCGTGGGATGTTTGATTCTCACAAGTTATTCATTGATGAGATTGTCTCGATTTAACCGTCATCTCTTTGACCTACCCTAAGGCGGCACTGAGATGCGAGGTTAAAACCTTGGAATGGTAGAGTAGACTTATTTTTTAGTTTACAATTCCTAAAATTTAATATATATAGTAGTGTTAAACTTGAATTAATAGTATAATAACGTAAGTTAATATCAATTTGATGTATACAACCATAATAAACGAAAATTGTATCATATTTAATTTTTATATCATTTTTATTTAGTATTATATCATCACTAGAATAAATCATTAATCCCGCTTAGCCCCTTCGACTCTTTTTACTCCCTCCGATTTTTTAATCATCACATTAGAAGAAGAAAAAAAAAGCGTAATTTTTGGATGAACCTGGTCACCTTTTAGTTTAAGGTTAGTCATTTTTTGGATGAAAATGGTCAATTAATTTTTCTCTAAATGTGAGAGTTAAGAAAAACATAGGGGAGTAATATATATTGTTCCGATTAAATATATTCGAGTACAGACTTTAATTGGATTAGCTGATTAACATCAAACACTGTAATCGAGTTAAGACATTAAATTTACAATCGATGAATCAATATCAACCCTAAACATTCTAATCGGGTTAACTAAACCTCGTATTGACGGTGAATCAAACACGATTGACCCAAACACTATATATATTTTGGTTAGCAGAACTTTAAATTGATTGTCGATCAAGCCTGATCAACCCTTAACACCTTAATCGGGTTGACGTGAACATCAAATCGAGGGTAGATCGATCAAGCATGGTCAACCATAAACACCACAATAGGATTAAATGAACCTCAAATTGAGAGTCAAAGCCTCAAAGTGAGAGTCAATCGAATTGAGAACCTTATTGGGTTAGCTGAACTTCAATTTGAACTTCAATTAAGCATGATCCACCATAAACACCTTAATCGGGTTAATTGAACCTATAATTTGACGGTTGATCAAGCTTGGTCAACCATAAATACTGTAATTGGCTTAACCAAACCTCAAATTGACGATCAAACAAGCCAGATCAAGCTTAATCAATGTAATTTAAGTATCTGAACTTCAATTTGTACTTTGATTAAGGCCGATCAACCAAAGACACTCTAATCGGGTTAACTGAACATCGAATTGACTGTCGATCAATCATGATAAACCACAAACACTATAACTGGGTCAACTGAAGTCAAACTAACGATCGATCAAGCTTGATCAACCATAAACAGTCAAATTTAACTAACCAAGCCTCAAATGATGTTCTTTCAAATCTCGATCAATCATAAACACTATAATGTGTTCACTGGACATAAAACCGACGGTCGATTAAGCCCGACCAACCTCAACACTGTAATTAGGTAAAATGAACCATAAATTGACGATCAATCAAACTCGAGCAACCAAAAGCAGTGTAATAGGGTTAAGAAAACCTTAAATTGATGTTAGATCAAGCCTGATCCATCCCAAACACTATAAACGGGTTAAGTGAACATCAAAGTAACAATCAATCAAGCCTATCAATCCTAAACATCATAATCTAGTTAACTAAACCTCAAATTCAATATAACTTGATCAACCAAAACACTGTAATCATGTTAAGTAAACCTTGAATTGATGCTCAATCAACCCAAACACTAGAATGGTTTTACGTGAACATCAAATTGATGGTCAATCCATACCTGATCAACCATAAATACCGTAATTGAGTTAACGAAACCTTAAATTGACATTCGATTAAGCCCCATCAACTTTAATCATAGTAAATGGGTTAGCTGAACTTCAAAGTGAACTTTCATTAAACCCTGATAGACAAGAGACACCTTGGTCAAGTTAACTGAACATCAAATTGACGATTGATCAAGCTTGATCAAACACAAACATTGTAATTGGGTTAAGTGCATGTCAAATTGACAACCGATCAATCCTGGTCAACGACAAACACTCCAATTGGGTTAAATGAACCACAAATTCATGGTTCAGCCCTTTTAAACTATAATGGTTTAAACAAACATCAAATTGATGATCAATCAAAGTCGACCACCCTCAACGATGTAATCAGGTTAACTGAACCTTAAATTGATGGTCGATCAAGCTTGATCAACCAGAAACACTGTAGATGTGTTAGTTGAACATCAAATTGACGATCGATCAAGCCCGATCAACCATAATCACAGTAAATGGGTTAAGCAAAAAAAAAATGAAAAAACGTAAAAACATGCTAATTAAAAATACTTGAAGTGTAAATTTTTTTGTATATTTTTTTTGGACTACCGACCCGGGCCGAATTTCAAATTAGTCGTATCAGTTGATCACGGATACCAGGGTTTTAAGCAAAAATGAAAAAAAAAATTTAATAATTACGCCAAAACATGCTGATTAAAAATTGCATGAAGTTGGTATGCATCATTCAATACCTATCTCCATCACAGTGATTGCATTTTTTCTCTCTTCATAAAAAAAATAAATTTGCATGGAGTGTATATTATAATTATAATTATTATTATTATTATTATTATTATTATTATTATTATTTTGGCTAGAGTTTGAAGGGTATTAGTAAAAAAAATTGCAAGCAGCCTAGCTAGCACATATATAATTGGCGTGATTTTTTCCCACCATAATTTTTTTTTTAAATTCCCGCCATGATTTGAGAATTTTTGAGAGAAAAGTACCCATTAACAATTAAACTCCTCCAAGATGATATAAAAAAATTCAAATTCTTCAAGATAAATACAAATTTTCTGATGTTATCGTCATTAAACTTCCACAATTCACAAATACAAGTTTCACGATTCAAAAAACTAAAAAATTTCCACGATCATACAGAGTGCAACAGCCAAACCTAATCACTTCTGGTTGCTTCTCAAAGGAAAACTAAAATCGCCCGAGGGTGAGGATGGGGTTGCCTCAAAGGATAACTAAAATCGTGAGGGCTCACATCAAGGCTGAATAGGTTGAATTGTATTTTATCTCCATCAAGGTAAGTTCTTTTGGTTCATATTGATTTCACAAATATATGAAGTGGATCAACTGAATTAGATTTTTGCCTTTTAAATTAGTTGAATTCATAAAGAAATTGAAGATTAGTTGAATTCATAAAGAAATTGAAGAATTGTTGGCTTTTTTTTTTCACATCTAGTGTTGCATCTAGATGGTACTTTTTTTTCTGTATCCGGCAATATTATATCTCGTTTGAATCGATAAGTGATTAAAATTGGGGAGTAGTAATTTAAGTTTTAATTTCTTACGTTTACCAAAAAAAATTTAAATAAATAAATAAATTACAAGAAACAGAGAACTTGTGTTGCCAACTTTTTCCACATTCTTGATGATAGTCTATTAAGCAGTGATGATGCTCTTTTGGAAGACATAGGCACACTGCGAGAATATTTTCCTATGTATGCTATCTCCTAATTTAGCGTATCAAAAATACTCTGTGTATTATCTTTAGTTCTTTTTATTTCTTGGTTTTTCTGTTTTTTTTTTCTAAACTAAGCACATTTTATGTAATTTTTCGTATTTAATCAAAATCTCTAAGATGATCTGTTTGATCTGACATAGGTTGTTTTCCATCACTCCTCAGAACAAAATTTTAAGTCAATATACTACTACTAGAGTTATATTCTGAACTTAATTAATATTGCCTGAAGCTGTATCTTTCACATTTATCAATATATATATTAATTAGGTATGCAAGTTGAATCATTTGCTGTGAATGTTCAAACTTCTGTCTTGGAAACCTCAAGGTACTAAAAGTCTATGATTAACACACAATGGGTGAATTGATCTGTTGAGGGAGTTGGCTCAAATGGTTTTTGTATTACTACTATTTATTTATTTTGAACAAAAGCTTCCTTTCTCTAAAATGGTTACCATAAGTTATCTTAGTTAAAATAAATGAATATTTATTGAATAAACTGATTGAAAGGTGATTAATTATCTTGTGTTCTGTGTACTTTGGTTGTTTAACAATGTTTTAATTTGTTGAGTAATGGTATGTGCAAGACAATTGTGTGTCAATGTAGTGATCTGACGGTCATATGCATTGTTGATCAAATGGAGTCTAAATTGATGTTGATGTAACGGTGCTAGAAAACTGTTGTGTCACTCGTTATGACACAACGGTTGTTCACGTATCATTAATAACTCCGATTTGTTTTGAAGATTGTTGCAATTGTGTTGTATCATGACATTTGTGTATTTTCTGAAGTGGTTTATAATTGTGTATATAGTTACTATTCATGTACATGTAAAATCAATTAGGGATCTGGATTTTCTTTTCAATAGATTTTAACATCTGGGTAGTCTAATTTCTAGTTAAATTAACCTCGATGCAATTGCACTGAACAATTTCGACTATTTGGCATTGATGTCGTATTGTATTCTTTATTCATTGTGCATTTTGAATGCTCAAGTGTTAAAACGTATGATAGCACGTGCTCAAATAATACTTTGGATATCAGATTAAACTCAAGTTGATTACTTAACTCATATGCTTTGATATTTTCTTTTGTTTATTAAGGTGATAATCTCACATATACTATTATTAGTATGAAAAATTGATTCATTGCGGCTTTTCGTTGAATTGATATATTTCCTTCATTATTTTTTGAACATTAGACATCTTATATGTTTGGGAGAATTCAAATGATATTGATTGTTGTTCTATCAGGGAAAGACACATTTACCATCCAAATACACGGAAAAAAAAACCCTCTTTTGCAGAGGCCGGGTTGGTAAACTATGGAGAGATTGGAAGGCCGTTGTGAATGATATTTATTTCACACCACATAAGCACGACAATCGACAAGACTTTCTTAGCAAGTAATTACCCTAACATTGTAGAGCACAATCAATGGATACCATTAGTTTGACATTGGACACAACAATTAGTTCCATGGATGCAAGATAGAGTAGCGAAGAGGAAAAAGAAACATAAGGGTTGCGAATGAAAGGTAAAATATACACGCATATCGATCTTACTATAGTTTTCTAATCAATTATACAACTTTTCATATTATTCAATTTACTTTGTGCAGGATATATTCATGTTACTGGGATTTGAAGCTTGTTCTTCATCCGGAGGAAAATAGTTTTGTCTTTGAGAAAAAAAAAAGCATTAAATAAGAGCATTTAAACATCTTTTTCATTTTTCTGGATAAGTACAACTTGTTGTTGGATAACAATTAATTGTTTTTTAGTGTTTAGTTTTCACTTGTTTCCACTTCAACTATATGTTCAATATTTTGAATAACTTTATTTCCTTTTATGGCTTTGTTCATATGTGGATTACTAATATATATGGTTGATAGTTGATAGGTGCAAATATGCTTCTTGACGGTTGGATTGATGAATTCTTTGGTTTGAAAGTTATAAAACCTGATGCATTTATGGATTAATAATCTCCATAAAAAATACAAACAATTCAGTTATTTTAATATAGTACTTAGTTATTTTTATAAAGTACGTAAGATCTCTAGTTTATATTTTGCCGACAAACATATTACGTAGCGCAAAATTACAATTAAAACAAAACCGACATTTTTATTATGTGCCATACAATTTTCATAAGATTCACGACAAATAAAATAAGTGTGGTAAATTACCATTACACAAACTACATCAAATGAAACAAATCCCGGTATAGTGCCACAAACATGTGTCAGCGAATTTGCCACAAATAACATGTGGCAATCAATACAAGCGTCGTCAAAATGTCACGAAGTTGTTTCCGTCACATCACAACCGATGAAGAAATCGCCATAAAAATAACCGACACATTAGAAAAGTGCCAGCCAAGTGCCACAAATAAACAATACGTCACTTTTACTATGTGCCATGTAATCGCCGTAAAAACATTCCGGCGGAACTATAAAGTGCCGCAAACATTGCCGACACCACTATTGACGACACTTAAATAACCGCCGTTTAAAATGCCGGGAATTCTTTATACGGCACTTATTTGCTATTTCCCGACATTTATTTTGTGCCATAAAAAGCTAAAAATGTTGTAGTGTATAGTAGTGTTAAACTTGAATTAATACATGTCATTTTATTTTCAAAGAAAATGTCCGCTCAAATTTACCTTTCTTCAAAATTAACGGAAACAACTTTAAGAAATGGAAGAGTAACTTAAACGTGGTGCTCACGTGTGAGAATGTGCAACATGTACTTACTTCAATGCCCTACGTTGGCGATCCAAAAACCTGGTAAAGTGAGATCGAGCAGCGTAATCGCTGGATCGAAAGCGGATAACCGGGCTCGTGGGATCATCCTGGCGGCGATGTCGGAGGTTATTAGGACCCAGTTGAAGAGTTTGAGTCTGCGGAGAGAAATCATGCGAAACTTACTACGATGTTTGGATCACCTAGCAACCAAGAAAGACACGATGCCATCAGGGTTGGCCGTCAACACGAAATTGAAGAAAGGTCAAGCGGTGAATGGTCATGTTCGAATATGATCGATTACTTCAATGACACCGGTATTCATGGATCAAAGTTCGATGAAGCAACTCAAGTATCAATGATTTTGGAATCGTTGACTCACGAGTTTATCCCGTTCAAAACTCATTATCGATGGGCAAATATGAATTGACCATGACACGAGATCTTGAATGAATCGACTATCTACGAGGGCCTGCTATCGAAAGATAAGGTCCAAGTAGGGGATAAGAAAGTCAAGCCAATATGGCGAAGCCACGTCATCAAACAAGCCTGGCGCGCGAAACCGAAGAAGAAGGGTAGTGTTGCACCCGTGCCCAAGCCAATGAAGAAAAAGGCTGCCAAGAAAGTTGATTTGAGTCCAAGCCCAAGGCAAATGCTTTTCTTGTAAGGAGGTAGGACATTGGCGACGCCATTGTCCGAATACCTTCGTGATGTGAAAGATGGCAAAGTCAAGGTCGTCATTGGGAAAGATAAGAAAGGTAATTTGGAATTACTATTCTTGGAATCTTTTAATGTAGCTAAAGATGTGTCCACTTGGATACTTGATACTGGAGCTACTAACCATGTATGTTCTTCATTGCATTCTTAGTTCGTGCGAGGAGTGGAAGAGGTTCTCAAGTGATGCGAGTAGGCACTTGGGGCGCCATTTCAAGCAAAGCGATGGGAGCTGTGGACTTGCATTTTAATAATAGAATTTTACATTTAGACAATGTTTATTTTATTCCCAATTTGGAGAAATTTGATTTCTTATTCTCACCTTTAGTTGAACAATCATTTTCTGCTTCAAGTTTGAATGGTGAATTTGTTATTTCAAAGAATGGCTTTGAATTGTGTTCAACTATAAATGAAAATGGTTTATATTTTGTAAGACCACATAAAGCTCCCCTACTTAATAATCTTGAAATGTTTAAAATCAAGCTCATCAAAGATCTCGCAAAAGGCGAAAGTTTCTCAAGTAAAAGAAGATAAAACATACTTGTGGCATCTAAGGCTTGGCCATATTTCCTTGGAAAGACTCAAAAGACTTGAAAAGGTTAATGCCTTAGGTGAGTCATCTGTTGACACACTACCTGCCTCTGCGAGTGTTGCCTGGAGGGAAAAATGACTAAGCGTCCCTTCTCATCAAAGGGTAATAGAGCCCACAGAACTCTAGACTTAGTGCATTCGCACCTTTGTGGTCCGATGAACGTACAAGCTAGAGGCGGATCACGAGTACTTTGTGACTTTCATTGATGATTACTCGAGATTCGGTTATGTTTATCTACTGCATAGAAAATCCGAGGCTTTTGGAAAGTTCAAGGAGTTCCAAGAAGAAGCCGAAAGGCAACTAGGCAAGTCATTGAAATGCCTCCGCTCGGATCGTGGAGGTGAGTATTTAGATCACGAGTTCATTGACTACTTGGTGAAAAAGGAATTTGTTTCCAACGTTCAGCGCTTAGACACCTCAAAAAGCGGAGTTGCCGAGAGGAGAAACAGGACATTGATTAACATGGTTAGATCAATGATGAGCTACGCCTCACTACCTATATCCTTTTGGGGTTATGCTTTAAGCAAATGGTCTACATTTTGAATGCGATGCCGTCAAAGTCATCGTAAAGACACCCATTGAGATGTGGTCGGGGCGTCGCGAAAGCATGCGTCACTTCGCGATATGGGGTTGTCTGCGCACATGTCTTTGATGGACAAGACTACCAAGCTACAATCACGTCATTTAAAGTATGTTTGTTTGTTGGCTATGCAAAAGGTACACGTGGTGGTCTATTTTACGATCCGGAAGATAACAAAGTGCTAGTCTCGACTAACGCTCGTTTTTGGAGGAAAGTTATATGAAAGACCACGAGACCTCGAAGTACAATTGTACTAGAGGAATTACTCTCCGATGACATCGAGGCCTATTGTGGCTGGCGATGTTCCTGTAAACAACACTAATAATACAACAATCACTTCCGACATTCCTGTTCCACCCGGACGTCTCGCGAGAGTGGTTCGGCCACCGGCTCGATGCGGCATGGATTTAGAGGCAAACGTAGTCGCCTCGATGGGGTGGAAGATGATCCTCCGACCTATAAGAAGGCCTTCTTTGGATCACGATAAGGATAAATGGATTGACGCAATGAATCAAGAGATGGAGTCTATGTACTCTAACTCGGTCTGAAACTTGTAGAACTTCCTCGGGGTGAAAGGCCCATTGGATGTAAATGGCTCTACAAGCGAAAGAGAGGAGTAGATGGGAAGGTTGAAACCTTCAAAGCACGGATGGTAGCCAAAGGTTACACACAAATGAGAGGTATAGACTACGAGGAAACCTTCTCACTGTGGGCCATGATGAAAACCATCCGCATCCTCCTTTCGATTCTTTGCATGTCCGGATTATGAAATTTGGCAAATGGATGTTAAGACAAAAGTTTCTCAACGGCTTTCTTGACGAGGAAATCTATATCAAAGAAACCAGAGGGATTCATTGAAGAAGGCCGAGCACATGGTGTGCAAGTTGCTCGAGATCCATTTATGGGTTGAAGCAAGCATCTCGTTCCTGGTATCATAGATTCGATCACACGATCAAGTCTTATGATTTCGAACAACACTTTGCTGAATCTTGTGTGTACAAGAAGGTTATCAAAGATAGTGTTGTATTTCTAGTGTTGTACATTGATGACATACTCCTAATTGGCAAACGATAAAGGGGATGATGTCCGGCGTGAAAAGTTGGTTGACCACGCAATTCCAAATGAAAGATTTGGGAGAAGCGAGTTATGTTCTAGGGATCCAAATTATAAGGGATCGTAAGAACAGGATGTTAGCTCTGTCCCAAGCAACTTATATAGATAAGGTCTTGGCACGCTTGATATGGAGAGAACGCAAAAGAAGGGTTTTCTACCAACCCGTCACGGCGTTTACCTATCTAAGTCTCGGGGGCCTCAAAACCTGAAGAGGTGAAGCTATGGGAAGAGTGCCATATGCCTCGGCTGTTGGTAGTCTTATGTATGCTATGAGGTGTACGAGACTGACATTTGTTACCGGCGTTGGATTAGTCAGCCGTTTTCAATCAAATCCAGGGCAACCGCCTTTGGGCGGCTGATAAAGAATCTCATCAAATATTTGAAGAGAACCGAAAATTATATGCTCGTCTATTCGAGTGGGAGTTTGGAGCTAGCGGGGGTACACCGATTCGATTTTCATCAGGCAGAGATGATTCTAAATCTACCTCTGGTTTAGTGTTTACGCTTGGTGGCGGTGCAGTAGAATGGAGAAGCCAAAAGCAATCCAGCACAGCCGATTCAACAATGGAAGCTGAGTTCATAGCGGCCTCGGAGGCAGCTAAAGAAGCAGTTTGGTTAAGAAAGTTCATCAGCGGATTAGGCGTTGTCCCGAATGCTGAAGATCCTATTACTCTCTAGTGTGATAACAATGGGGCCATTGCCAACTCTGAGAACCTCGAAAGCACAAATGAAGTCGAAGCATATAGAGAGAAAATCTTTGGGTGATCAACGATTTTGTCGATAGAGGACATTTCCGTCAAGAAAATCGCCTCCGCCGATAATCCTGTTGATCCATTCACCAAGACATTTGTCGATTGAAGCTTTTAGTCGACACTTGGAGACTATAGGTATTAGAGACATGTCTCATTTGCTTTAGAGCAAGTGGGAGTGATAGTTTGCTGTATTTTAAATAATAGGGTGTGCTCTAAAACAATTAATCACATGCTTTCGTGCAAGTGGGAGATTGTTAGGTGTGATGCCCGAAAGACAATTTTGTAATTGTTTTATTTAATAAATGAAATGATGTTATTATTCATATTTATTATTCTCATATTCACCGATGTGACAATAGTATTTACACTACAGAAAACCCTAAAGTATATCGTTTATGTAATCACTTAACTCGGTGTATGGTATATACACAAGAGGATTGAGTTAGTGAAGATGTACTTAACATACAATTAGCCCATAGTGAAGTTAATCGAGAGTATCGGGTCTCTCCTTTAACGTGCTATTAATGCGCCCAGAACACAATAGGTGTGATTGTCTTATCCGGACTTTCGGTTAAGAGAACCTAATGGGGCATTTATATATGATAGATATATCATATAGAAATTTGGACCGATTTGATTAGAGTTCACGATATAATTCCGTAATCGAGAAGTCTTATCGAATCAATGGATGATCATATTTATGGATATATCTTAATCCTGAGGTGATCACGGACTCACGATCAAGCGCTTGAATCGGTATGAAGTTTGACTTGACGGTTAAGGATTACACCGAGTCTGTGGTCCGAATTACCCCATCTTGGCATTGTCTTGGATTGAGTGAGTAGTCCGTGTTATCACAGATCACGAATCCATTCCTTCCATTTATGGAAGTAGATAAACGATTCCTTTATTTGTTAATCCTAGAAACGATCGATCGTGCGAGTTCATATTACACCGATTAGCTACCGGTGAGTTGTATGAATTAATTGATCACTAGGGGTTAATGGTAAATAAGGATAAGAGGTTCTAAAAGGGTTAACGGTAACTTCCCGATTTAGAAACGAATATCTATGGAGGATTAATCCATATGTAATGATTATATCAATGGACGCTTATTATTATTCTCGTGAGGAGATAAATATAATCTTATAATCGGAGGAGTGCGATCACGGGATTATGGTGGCATATTCTGTGATTGATTTATCGAATATAATTATTCTATAATTATTTATTTGATTTATCGGGCCACCGATTATTAGTCCATGGTCCCGACGTGCCTCCTAATATAGCATAAATATTCTCGGACGTCGAATCCTAATAATATTAATTTAGTTCTTGTTGGACTTTATTAAAACGATATGTGAATTAATTGTTTAGTGAATATTATTAAAATAGTTGGGCTAAATAATTAAATACACGGAAAAGACATTTTTTGTGACTTTCTACTAAATGGTGTGTTGACCTTTTTTGGTCAAATATATTAAAAGGTGCGTGGACCTTACTTTGAAAGAAAGGTGCGCATGCATTTTGTGTTATTATTTAATTATTGGAAAATTGGTTTTTTTGGATAATTATTTAATGTGTGATTTATCTTTTATTTGTTAAATGATAATTCATGAAATATTAGATAATAATATGATTTATCCTAATTTGTTTGGGATAATTATTTTATTTATCTTTTATTTGGAAAAAGGATTAATGTAATAATTATCTCTTAATTATTTAATCCTTGGAGGACAAGGATTACTCTCCTATATAAAGAGAGTTCTCCTGCCTTAATACACACATAATTTCGACTTTCTTAGAGAAGAAGAGGAAAAATTCGCCAAGGGGTTTTGGGGAAAATCTTGGAGATTTTTCCGGTAGCATATCGGAAGGATTCGAGGCGAGGATTTCCTTCCACCGGGAGTTGCTTGGATCACACGATCGGAAGAAGACGTGGTGCTCTTCACATCTTCACATTCATCCTTTGCGGTTCTTCAACTTGAATTTAGAGATTCAAGAGGTATGATCTACATCCCCCTTGTAGAATAGATCTAGTTGTTTTATTACGCATATTATATAGATCTAGATCCATAAATCGCTTCCGTTGCGGACAATATTACTAACATCCCGAAAATCTGTGAATATCGATAGTGAATTTCGAACAATAGTGAATTTCGATATAGGATTTTCTGAATCACGTCGGAATATGTTGAATGTGGTCTCAAAATAAATAGCATGAAAAAATAAAAAATTTGGTGAAAGAATTTTCAAATTTGGAGTACTAGATTGGGAGATATGATGGATGAGAGAGAAAATGTGTTGGGTTTTTTTTCCGGAAAACATAACCCCGAAAAATAAAAAAAAATTAGTTTCGTCATTTATGCAAAAGTTTCAAAAAGTTGTCTTTCTCCTGAATTGATGAAATGTTTTTGTCATTCTCCCTCCTTCCCTCTAATTAATATCTTGTATTATATTTATTCATAATAAATAAATATCACCATATTAATTTATCATTATAACACTTTAGAGTTGAGATAAAACTTTCCTTATTTGTTATCACTATAACCGCATTTTAATCCGGCTAGATGTTCTTATGTGTGTGACCCGATAGGCTTCCGAATATGTTGGCCGTTGGCACAAAGTGCAATTACAAAAAATGCCCTTCATACCTAACGATCATAGATAGCGTCTAGCAATACGTCCACGACCCCCAATCATCGGAAGAGTCAAACGCAATGACTACTACCTTTCATGTGAAGCGGTTACCGTGTAAATAGAATCCTATCGCGTTACAATATTCATACGGTCGTACGTCGAGTATCAAACATCAACGACCGTATCTCATAATCTGGATATCCTACTCTCTCAAAGTAACATATTGTTGGACCCTTGAAAAGGCTTT
Source organism: Gentiana macrophylla (assembly GCA_026214975.1). Lineage (NCBI taxonomy): Eukaryota > Viridiplantae > Streptophyta > Magnoliopsida > Gentianales > Gentianaceae > Gentiana > Gentiana macrophylla. Next base: position 23,679,093 of record CM047815.1, on the reverse strand, counting down.
GGTTAAGTTTAGAGGGGGGGGGGGGGTGAATAAACTTAACACTTAAAACTTTGGAGTTAACAAATTCTGCAACTTCAGAAGTCTGCTGAGACTTGATAACTCTTTGATAAACAATGAGTCTCACGGAGTTGAGTTTGTTGAATTTGTGGAGCGGAATTATATCAAAATTAAGCCTTTATACTTGTTGTTAAAAGTGATACTAAGTATTAGATACTCAGTAGTGCAAGTGTGTGATTTCAGTTGCTAGATTCAGTAGGCTGATGTATAAGATAAACTAAGTGCAGAAAGTAAATAGCCGAGATTTTATAGTGGTTCCAGTGATGTAATCCTGTCACCCCACTCTTCTCTGTGATGTTGGAGGAAATTCACTAGAGATCTTTGATGCAGCTTTTACAAAGATTCCTAAGTTGTTTGTCCTTCACCAATAACTATGGCTTCACAAACTGGCCAGGAACAGTAGGATTGCTTTGCTCTGAGTCTTCCACTGGTCCTTGAAGGGTAGGATTGCCTCTTCACCACTCCACCACAAACAACAGCTTTTCACACCCAACGGATGCTTCACTGTCTTGGCCGAGTTCTTTATAAAATAAAGATTGAATCAAATAAATGATTCGATTCAAAGCTGAATTGATTAGGATGATGTAATCAAGCACTTGCGCCTCAAGTGTGTAATCTTGATGCGGCTTGAATACTGAGAATACACTTGAAGAAATTTACTAGATCAAGAACCTTATGCTCAAAGAAGTTCACAGGTGTCTTTCATTTCAATAATATCACTTAAAGTTTATCCAAAATTCATCATCTTTTTCTGAGTTGAAAGTCTTCTATTTATAGGCAAGAATGCATGTGACTTGTATTTGAATTTCAAATGTAACCGTTCCTTGTTTTTGTCCCATCTCGATTTGCATTCTCATCACTATTCATAGGATCGACATCAATCGCCGTATTCCTTTTGACAGATCAGCGATCATCCCACCCTTGACTTGTGTCCATTGGATAAAGTCCTAATCATCCTAACGTTCTTTTAATCCTAACCACCGATTTGTTTGATCAAATCGAGAGGTAGTTATCGTCCTTATCCATGTAATCTACCAAAAATAATCTTGAATTAATCGAGGTATATATCAGTAGATTCATCAGTCTGTTGAGGTTTCAATCAGTCTGCTGATCATGACATTTCTCTGTATAAAATATAATGCAGCTGATTACTTTTATCTAACTTTTATTTGTGAAGTTAGATTACATCATTAAAAATAACTAAGTTCCAAACATCAACCAACTTATGGAACTTAGACCTTCTACAATGTGTATATGTAATCGGTTTAGGTCATCACAGACTTGCCTAAATTCTCGATTCCATATCCTTGACTTTAAATACTAAGTTTGATCCCTTAGCCTTCACTTTCATCGAGTTTGAACCTCGGCCTTCGGTCTTCAAAGAGGTTCAACACTAGTCAACCGACCTATCTACCCTCTTCGACTGGACCAATCTGGCGATATCAATCAAAGACCTCTTTACAAATGCTTGTTTGATCAAACCTATTTATGAATCAAACTCTAATAAACCTATACATTTGATCTAGACATCTTTTGCCTTTGCACTATATAAGCCTAGTATGGCACTCATCATCAAAACTAAGAAATAAGTCCAACAATTTCCCCTTTTGGTGATGATGCCACTACCTCACCTAATCAAAGAAAGCAAAAGGATAAAACACAAGAATAGAACAGTAATCATCTTTCATTAAAATCATTTGAACAAGGCTATTACAAACTAGATACAACAAAGATAAAGAATGATAAGTATGTTTGATCTATAGTCTCTTCTCTCTTTCTTGTCTAGCCTTCTCAAACTGTTCTTGATAGGCTCGATTTGTTCTATCATGTCCTCATCCATTCATTTTCAATCGTTGTAAAATCAATGTAGGGATTGACTTGCTTCCACCGGTTCCATGCTTCAGAGAGGATAAGATTGATGTCATTCACTCTGAATCCAAACTTCATGTACAGCCTCCTTGAATTCATCAAGTGAGTCCTTTGCTTTTGTGATAGGTAAGGTCCTATCACCTCCGCCACTTCTTCCACCTCTACCACCTCTGTTGCTCTCGCCCTTAAGGCTCGACTCTTGCTTCCCAAAATTTCAATCCCAAGAAAGAGTTTAGGCCTTCATGAAAACCCATGTCATGATAAGGTCTTCTTCATTATAGTATTCTTTCTTGTATTGTCTCGTAAGATCATCGGTGAGTTGAACTCTGCAAAGTGCAAAGTTGCTCGAAAGCATTGGTTTCATCACCATCTCTTACAGTGCAAAGAGTCTTGCAGACCTCCTTTGTTGCACTGATTGGCCCTCTTCCCCTTAGTGACATCATCAACAAAACGGGAGATAAGGCCATGAATACTCTCTGTGAGATAACCACTCTATGCGATTGGCCTTCCATAGCTCCGAGTTATTGTATCAAGTGAAGTTATCCTTGATTGCAAGGTCTCCTCCAATCTGCTGATCCTTTTAGTCGATTTGGGATCGTGCATAGCGAGTTGTTGTGCAAAGAAAGAGGCTCGATGAGGTTCGGTGTTGCGACAAGGTTGTCAAGTTTCGATGGATAGAAATAAGTTGATCTTTCGTAAATTTATCTTTTGCAGATATTTCCAACCTTGATGCCCTCACATCTAGTATCGATCATTCACGACATTTTGAGTAGATGTGAAGTTTGAAAGCAACTGTGGCGATTGATTGTCTCTGCTCTCATTTACCATCTTCATCAGCTTCTTCAAATCTTTCTTCCTGTCTCATCCAGTTGTGTCCTTAATCTGTTGCATATCATGCCTTACGATCCTTAACTCATTTAACACTTCAATCGCACTTCACTGGTCATCCTTCCACCAAAGGGCTTATCAAGAGCTCCTCAACATTGTATCTGTGGCCTCGATTGCTTATCACCATTGCCCAACTCCTATCCAAATCCAAAGAGGTTAGGTCCTTCATATTCCTCCAGGATAGGATCAATGGCGAGTTCCTCAAAAACAGTACAAATGCCTGAGGGGATTAACATCAATATCTTCTTCTTCAGCATCCGAAACTCCTCATCATTGAAGTCAAAGTCAAGCACCGCTCATCCTCACAACAAAGATGATCTGGCGACCAACTTTTCCTTCAAAGTGGTCTTCCTCCAGTGAGCTCCACTACAAAGAGACCTCATCAACAACAAGGGTTTCCTCCAAACCCAAATCAGTTCCAACCTTTGTCCAGTCTTTGTTTGAGACTCAGCACTGTGCACTCTGTTCCAACCTTTGTCCAGTCTTTGTTTGTACCCCAAAGAACTCAGACCTCCTCTTCAATTCCTTGTGGATTGAAAACAGCCTCATTATCCACTTGGAATCCTTCTGCATGACCAATCTTGTGCAGGATGATGGCAGATTTAGTAAAAGTGCCCTCAAAGTCAAATCCATCCTGATACTCAATGGATTCCTCTGAACTGACACTAGGTTCAATGAGATCAATAACCTTCTCTCCATTCAAATCCTCACTCTGTTCAGCTTCAGTTTGTGCTGTAGGCTCTATAACATTGAATGTAGAAGATTCATTAGCTAGCCTACCAGTACTCAGAGTAATGCCTTCATTGATCAGTGCCTCCAGATCATCCATGGTGAGATCCTCAGATATCCTCATCCATCTCTCCAATCTGCTGGCCCTCACAGAGACTTACCCGATCTCAAGAGCTTCTTGACCCGGTGGCTTTCAGTTGATGTCTCTCTAGCCACTCCACCGGTCTCCCAGAGAAACATAGAGGTATCATTATCGAAATCTGATGAATCACTATCTCGGTGTGAACCTTGGATCTCTGAACATAATAGCTCCACTTTTCTTTCCTTCATCCAAAGATCCATCACCTGGATTGCAACATGCTAGTGTCTATCAAATCCAACAGTCAGTCCACACCTAGTCGCTCAAAAGCCCATTCTTCAAATCCACTCATTGGATCAAGAATGGTTTTCTGCTTTCTTGTAGAATCCAAACTTCCACCGAAAAGTAGTTTTGCACCTTTTGAAGTTGGGATCTACTTTGCCCTTTTAGATGCCTTCTCATATGGCATAGATGGCTTCCTAATGGCCGGTTCAAAGACTTTGTCATCCTCCAAAAGCTCCAACAAGTAAGCTCATGGTTTCTTCAATAGATGTTTGAAAGTCAGTAGGTTGCTGAGATTGTACATTTGTACCTACTACTTCCATCTGTACTACACTTGGTTCCCCCTGACTTACATGCTCATCAGCCAGGTCGAGTGATGAGACTGCTCTTCCCCCTGAGTTCTTGCCACACTTGCAGGGTCTTCAACCAAGTCTTCAATTACCTCTTCAACTACCACAAAGAGTTCAGTTCGAGTGGTTTGTCTGTGGTTCCCTTAGCGATACTACATCGAGGCTCGTGGTCGATGAGATCTCAGAAATCTTCAACAGATTGCTCAAAAACAACCTCATCAAAGATCAGTGGACTTGACAACCTCTTCAGTGAGAGTCGAGAATCACCACAGCGGAATGATAGTTAAGGGCTCACCTCAATAGCCTCTTCTTCCTCTTCTCTACGATGCCTCTTCTTGGGCTCTCTGTGCCTCCAAATTTTTAATTCTTTTCCTTTGCCATGCTTTTTCTTTTGGCAATCTCCTTCATTCTTTTGGAGAGGGTTCATCATCGCTCTTTTCCAAAGAGATTTTCTCTTTCTACTAGCTTCCTTCATTGTTCCCTTAAAATTTCAACAACAGCTCTTTTTACAGACTTCTGGCTGAGGTCATAACCTCCACTTGCCCCTCAAGACTCTCATGCTGTCTGTTTGCTTGTTTCCTTGTCTTCTTTGAAGGCTTTAATACCTCGATTATTTTCTTTGTAGCTCCAAATTTCTTTTCTCAAAGAGTTTTCTTGGGTGCAAAGAGGGTTTGATAGATATCTTCTTAGTTTGTCGGACCTGCTCACCACCAAATCACACCATCATCTCCATCATTATCATCACCAGCAGACTTCTCCAAAGAACCTCTTCATCATCATCTAGACCAGAATGGCATGATCAATTTCCTTCTTGTATCTAGACTGATTTATCTGAGAAGATTCAAGCTCAGGAACATTCAAGTGATTCAGCAGGGTCTAAATCATCAATCCTAAGGGTAAGGCCTTTGATTTCCTTTTCCCTACTTTCTCCTCCTTGGCTACTTTCTTCATATAGTGAATGAAATAACTAGCCCAATCAAACTTCAAGCTCCTGCAGATGATGATCATCGCCTCTATCTTGGGTCCTGATAAAGTGTTCATACTGCCAACTAGTCCAAGTATGTTCTTTGCAATGAGCTTGCTCAGCAGACTGTACTCATATCCAATATGTTTGCAGTTGATGCCTGGTACGGATTTGGTGTCTGCACTTGTTTTAATCTGATCAACAAATGCCATTTTGTCCAATCCCATTGCTGCAGGATTGACTGAGCCATCCACCACTTCTTCAAACCCAAACACTTCCCTCAATAGACTAGAGGAAATTACAAGCTCCTCAGCATTCACTGTTGTCTTGAATGCTTCAGTTCCTTCTTTCACAACCATATTCTTTCAGAAATCAATAACATTGGTGTATGAGATTGTTTCTAATATGATATTGAGTTTGTTCTCCAATCCTGCAAACCTCCTTATTCTTCGACCTATATTAATAGCCAACTCTGTTTGGTTTGCATCAACAACATAGCCTCTAACACTTTGCCTTGATTCGATTTGAACTTCAATCCTTTCCGCCATTGAAATAAGAAAGAGATGAAGAAAATTGCTCTCAAATCTGTGTTCACACAATGTAGGATTTGTAGAGATAAAGTAGAAGTTGCAAGTAGAGAAACCGCCGTAACAATATCGATTATATAGACGCAGTGGGTAGTTGAAACTGTCATTGCACGTACATTGAGGTAACCACGATTAAACCGAATAAATTCTGCCTTGACACGTGGCCCATTATACCTTCATAACGCTTTGTAACCATTGGATGGTTTAACTATGGTAATAGAGATAAAATAAATATCCCGCCAAATATGCTTTTTGACTTTAATAACTTTGATCGAGTAACGCTCCATCCAAATAGGTGATCCTCGGCAGGTGGCCTCAAGATCTGGCGATAAAAAGCTTCAGAGAATGGCGACATAAGTACTCTGCTGATTTACTTTTCTTCTAGTTTTGTTCAATTGATAATACAAGATGAAGTTTAATACCAATGACCGATCCATCAAGTGAGCTCACCCAAAATGACAAAGACCAATCCCTTGGCAACCTCATTTGCTCAATTGTCCAAACATAAGTACATGGAATTGTTGATACCAATGACTAATCTGCTAAGTGAGCTCACCCAACATAGCAAAGACTAATCCTTGGTGAATTCCAAAGACTTTGTCAATATCACCAACTTTAATAATTCCAAGTTCACCCTTAGTTTAGCAAATCTTTCACTTGTCAAGTGGTTTAGTGAAGATATCGACAAGTTGATCTTCAAGTGGGATGTATAGAACCACCACATCTTTCTTTTCAACATGATCTCTTATAAAGTGATGTCTCACATCAATGTGCTTGGTTCTTGAGTGCAAAACAGATTTTCTCGTGATTGCAATTGCACTTGTGTTATCACACATAATTGGAATTTCCTTTTCTTCAATTCCATAATCCCTTAATTGTTGTCTTAGCCATAGTACTTGTGCACAACAACTTCCAAAGAAGACAATGTATTCGACTTTCAAGAATGGAGGTTGATATAGAATTGCTTTTTCTTGCTAAACCAGAAACCACTATTTCCCATTAACCGACAAGTTCCTGAGGTGCTTTTTCTATCAATCTTGCAACCAAAGATAATCGTAATCTGAGTAGGATATCACTTTGAAGCTTCCTTCCTTGGAATACCATATCCCTACTCCCAAAGTCTCTTTTAGATACTTGAGAACTCTTTTGACTCGCACTCTAAATGACTTTCTTTAGGTTTAGATTGAAATCTTGCACAAACACCTACAACAAAATGATATATCAGTCTGGCTGGCAATTAGGTACAAAGAGATCGCCTATCATCCTTCCTTCGTATAAGGTTTGATCAACATCTTTGCCTTCTTTATCTTCATCCAACTCGATGTTTGTACTCATAGGAGTTGAATTCTTAGTCTTTGTTTTCCATACCAAACTTCTTCAAGAACTCCTTGGTATACTTGGTTTGATGAATGAAGATTCCATCTTTCATCTGCTTAACTTGCAATCCCAAAAAGTAGTTCATTTCTCCCATCATACTCATTTGGAATTTACTCTTCATTAGATTTGCAAACATTTCACAAAGTAAATCATTTTCGTAACCAAAATTATGTCATCAACATAAATTTGTACCAAATAGGTGTCTTTGTCCCTTCACCGATTCTCGAAAAGTGTCTTGTCAATGGTGCCTTTTGTAAAACCATTGTCCACCAAGAATTGAGATAGAGTCTCATACCATGCTCTTGGTGCTTGTTTCAATCCATAAAGTGCTTTGTTGAGTCTATACACTTTATCTTCTTGATCTTTAACTTCAAATCCAGGAGGTTGCTGAACATAAACTTCCTCCTCTAAAATGCCATTCAAAAATGCACTTTTGACATCTATTTGATATACTTTGAAGTTCTTATATGCAGCATGTGCTAAGAATAATCTGATAGCTTCCAATCTTGCAACAGGTGCATAAGTTTCATCAAAATCTATTCCTTCTGCTTGGGAATAGCCTTTTGCAACTAGTCTGGCCTTATTCCTTACAATGGTACCAGATTCATCAAGTTTATTTCTATATACCCACTTAGTACCAATGATATTTGCATAACTTGGCCTTTCAACTAGTGTCCAAACTTGATTTCTTTCAAATTCGTTCAATTCCTCTTGCATAGCTATTATCCAGTCTGGATCTGAAATAGCTTCTTCAACAACTTTTGGTTCCATTTGAGATAAAAAAACAAGTAAACATGGCTTCCAGTTGTCTTCTAGTCCTCACACCTTGCTGTACATTGCCAATAACTTGTTCAGCAGGGTGATTCCTTAACCATTGTGGATTTTGGTTATTTTGATTTTCAGGAACATCATCTTCAGTAGGGTCTGCTGTAGCTTCTTCTACAGGGGGGTCAGCAGATCCTTGAACTGCTTCAGTTGTTGCATCAGTAACATTATCAGCAGGGTGCTCAGCAGGGGCAGTATCAGAAACTTTCAAGTCATTGAATCTTTCCAAGACTTCAACACAATCTGGATCAGTGACTTGTTGATTCTCAAGCAGTCCACAATCTTCATCTTCCATACCAAGAAATTTAGGTTCATCAAACACAACATGGATTGTTTCTTCATGTTTCAGATGACCTCTTGTTCAAGACTACAGAATGCTCTGTGATCCGAAGAGTATCCCAAGAAAATTCCTTCATCTGATTTTGGTTGGAATGTTTTCAAATGTACCTTATGATTTAGAATAAAACATTTGCTTCCAAATGGATGGAAATAGGATATGTTAGGTTTTCTTCCATTCCAAACCTCATAAGGTGTCTTCAGCAGCTTCTTGTTTACCGATGTTCTGCTTTTGTGTGTAGCATGTCTTATATTTCACTTCAAATATCTTTCGTAGCAATGCTTCACAAATCATTGTTCTTCCCGCTTCCTTTAAAGTTCTGTTTCTTCTTTCAAAGAACCCTATTTTCTTGGCGGCATAAATAGCAGCAAGTTGATGTAGTACACCATTCTCCTTGCTCACAATATTCTCTTATAACTTTGTTGAGAAATTCAAGACTCGATCCGATCTTATATTTATTCTTGTTAAACTTTTCTCATTTTGTAATCTCTTCAAAAGATTAGGCATGCTTTGAAGTGTTTCACTTTTCTTGTTCATAAATATCACCCAAGTGTATCTAGAATAATCATCCACAACCACAAAGGTGTACTTCTTTCCTGTTACACTTGTTGGAGTTATTGGTCCAAAAAGATCCATATGCATCAGCTCCAACACTCTATTAGTTGATTGTTTGGTCTTTGATTTGAAACTTGACTTTATTTGTTTACCTTGGCGACAAGCATCACATATAGCATCCTTTTGAATGTGATCTCAGGTAAACCAATCACCAGTTTCTTCTTCACCAACTGATTAATATCATCAAAGTTTAAGTGATTTAACTTCTTGTGCCATAACCAATTGAGTTCAGATTTGGTATGCACTATCAGGCAGTTTCGAATCGATGAGACCAATCCACAACATACATGTTCTTTGTCTTCTAACGCCAAGTACAACCTGATCACCTCTTTCACTAATGACAATACACAGTTGTTTTTGTCAAAAGTGACCTTGTAACCCTTGTCACGAATTGTCCAAAGGCTCAAAGCAAGTTGTATTCCAGTCCTCCACATATGCAACATCCTTGATTGTAAGTCCATTTCTCGATAAGTGTGCCATATCCTCTTGTATATCCAGTGTATTCTTGTTGCCAAAATTCACCCTTGGACCATCTTTTGCCACAAAGTTTGTTAGATAGTGCTTATTCTTTGTCATGTGTCCGAACATCCACCGCCAAAGTACCGGACACCCTACAAAACAAAGTTAATGCATTTTAGGTACCCAAACCTGTTTGGGTCCATAATGGTCGATGGTAAGCATGACCCTTGGCATGTCTCCATAAGGTCTTCTCCTAATGTGTCATACTTTGGTTCATACTTTGGTTCATACATGTATTCCACACATCCATAAGTTCTAACAATGAGTTGTGTAGGAATCATATATGTTTTCGGCCTTTTGGTTTGTAATGTTTGTTTGAAGTGATTCTTGATGTTAGAAGCATTAGTATAACCATTTGTTTCATGTCTGTTAGAATGTGCTGTAATATGGAGTCTCACGAGATCTTGTGTAAGTTCTCTGCGATCCCATTGTCTAGGTTTTACCCTATCGGCATGGTTATACTTCTATGCTTTCTAGCATTAGATGCAGGAATATTCCAATCTTCATCAGTAGGGAACAGTCTACCTTTCCCCCTGAGATAAGTATCCCTTGAATGATAAACATTTTTGGGTTTAGGATTCTTATCCTTGGAATGTTTCTGTTTCTTACTCTTCTGTGGTCCAAAGAGACTTGGTAGCAGTGCTCCTATCTATCGTGAGCTTAAAGTCACAAAGCAGTCCTACTTTTAGATTTACTCTTTTTATTAGGAGCTGTTGACTTCTTTGACTTCTGATTTTGCTTCTTTGAAGCATTCTCATTGGGTTTGACTGCCTCAGCAACCTTACTGGGAGTTGGATCTAGTGCAGGTACAAACTTAGGACCAAATCTGGAACTAGGTTCAGTAACCTTACTGGATCCACTCTTGTTAGATTGCTGAGTTCCAAATCCAAGCCCTGTTCTATCCCCATAAGGCTTTCCTGATTTGTATGCAGTAGTGGAACAAGATGGTTCAAATAGATTCGAGAGGTCTTTGGATGTTCAAAGAGACTTATCCTGAATCATCCCAACATCTTTTTCTTTATCTTTGAGAACCCTCAATTCAGCTTTCAATCTTCCAACTTCCAATTCAAGAGCTTCTTTTTCAGCCTTCACAACCTCATAACCAGATTGTATTATCCTCAGTTGATTAAGGATGGCATCCAAAGTCTCATTGTTGTCAGAATTTCTAGGATTTGAACCACATGTTGATTCACAATCACTTCCAGCAAGAGTATTAATGGATACAGTGTTGTATACCTCCTCAATTTCATCCATATTGGCCATAAAAGCATAATCCTCCATATCAGCAACTAGTGCAGTGTCATCTGATTCATTTCCCTTTTCAGATTCCACTTCATACCCTGATTCATCTTCAGCAACCATAGCCTTCTTCCCATGTCTTCTTTGTTGACTCTTGGTCTTGATGAAGTCCGGACAATCAGTCCGAAATGTCCAGGCTTCTTGCGCTTGAAACAAAGATAATCGGTTCCTTGCCTTGTTTTAACTCAGTGACACCAGTTTTGAAGTGCCTGGTTTCTTGCAATGAAAGCATAGATAGTCATTGTCTTTCTTTGATTCTTCTTTCCTTTTTTCAATGAGCCTCTTTGTAAAATTTCTTGAGGTGGCCTTTCCGGTCTTCATCATCCTGATTTTCTTGCTCAAGAGGGCAATCTGCTCTTGCATCTCATCTAGCATATCATCCTGTCCTCCCGATGTTTCTTCATGATGTGAAGCAGCCAATGCAGATGGTCTTTGGCTCTTCCTTTTCGATCTCGTGCACAAGCTTTTGCTGAATTCATAAGCCTTTAGATCTCGAAAACAGTTTGAAGTGTCTTCTTCATGCAACTTCCTCATTTCTTCAATTGCGATCACCTTCATTTTCCAAACATCCTTTGCAGTAGAGCTTCCAAGATTTTTGTGTTTATTTCCTCTTTTGAATAACTTACATTCAAAGAGGTAAGTTCATCCAAGATTGCATTAAATCTAGACTCTATTTGCTCAATGGTTTCATTTAAGCGAAGATTTTGAATTTTGGAACCTCTTTTCCGCCACACTGATTTTGTTCTTCTTTATTGCATCAGTGCCTTCACAGATCAAGTGAATCTTGTCCCAAAGTTCCTTTGCAGTCTTGCAATCTTTAACCTTCATGTACATATTGCTATCCAAGGTTCTGTAAATGATGTCTATAGCAATGTTGTTGAGGTTTGCTCTTTTTCTATCCTCTGCATTCCATTCTCTTTTTGGTTTAGGAATGTACTCAGTTGTATCACCCACTGTTACTGCCTTGGTAATCTCCAGTGGTCCATCAGTTAATACATCCATCATCTCATCATGAGTAGCAGCAAGGTATGCCTGCATTCGACGTTTATACTCATCAAATCTATCAAGAGAACACATCAGCATTGTTCTAGCATACTGAGTGTTGTCCATGATGCAAGTCTTTGAAAATCAGTAACTTGAAGGAAAGTTTTAAAGAATTTTCACAAGCACAACAAGTAGGATTACTTCAGAACAGAAGCACTGCTCCGATACCAATTGTTGGTCCCTTGAAAAGGCTTTGGTTAAGTTTAGAGGGGGGGTGAATAAACTTAACACTTAAAACTTTGGAGTTAACAAATTGCAACTTCAAAGCAATCTGCGATACTTGAGAGTCTGCTTGAGACTTCGATAGCTCACTGATAAACATGAGTCTACTGAGTTGAGTTTGTTGAATTTGTGCAACGGAATTATATCAAAATTAAGCCTTTATACTTGTTGTTAAAAGTGATACTAAGTATTAGATACTCAGTAGTGCAAGTGTGTGATTTCAGTTGCTAGATTCAGTAGGCTGATGTATAAGATAAACTAAGTGCGTAAAGTAAATAGCCGATTTTATAGTGGTTCTAGGTGATGTAATCCTCGTCACCCCACTCTTCTCCTGTGATGTTGGAGGAAATTCACTAGAGATCTTTGATGCAGCTTTTACAAAGATTCCTAAGTTGTTTGTCCTTCACCAATAACTATGGCTTCACAAACTGAAAATGGGAACAGGTAGGATTGCTTGCTCTGAGTCTTCCACTTGGGTCCTTGAAGGGTAGAATTGCCTCTTCACCACTCCACCACAAACAACAGTCTTTCACACCCAACAGATGCTTCACTGTCTTGTGAGTTCTTTATAAAATAAAGATTGAATCAAATAATTGATTCGATTCTGGCAGCTTGATTAGGATGATGTAATCAGCAGCTTGCAGTCTCCAAGTGTGTAATCTTGATGCAGCTTGAATACAGAATACACTTGAAGAAATTTACTAGATCAGCAACCTTATGCTCAGCAAGTTCAGCAGGGTGTCTTTCAGCTCAGTAATATCACTTAAAGTTTATCCAAAATTCATCATCTTTTTATGAGTTGAAAGTCTTCTATTTATAGGCAAGAATGCATGTGACTTGTATTTGAATTTCAAATGTAACCGTTCCTTGTTTTTGTCCCATCTGATTTGCATTCTGTCACTATTCATAGGACTGACACTGTCAGAATTCCTTTTTGACAGTGCCGTCTGTCCACCCCTTGACTTGTGTCCATTGGATAAAGTCCTGAATCATCCCAACGTTCTTTTAATCCTAACCACTGATTTGTTTGATCAAATCAGAGGTAGTTGGCTGTCCTTATCCATGTAATCTACCAAAAATAATCTTGAATTAATCGAGGTATATATCAGCAGATTCATCAGTCTGCTGAGGTTTCAATCAGTCTGCTGATCATGACATTTCTGTGTATAAAATATAATGCAGCTGATTACTTTTATCTAACTTTTATTTGTGAAGTTAGATTACATCATTAAAAATAACTAAGTTCCAAACATCAACCAACTTATGGAACTTAGACCTTACACATTAAGGTATATGTAATCGCTTAGGTCATCACGGACTTGCCTAAATTCGATTCCATATCCTTAACTTTAAATACTAAGTTTGATCCCTTAGCCTTCATTTACTGAGTTTGAACCCTCAGCCTTCAGTCTTGAGCAGGTTCAACACTAGTCAACTGACCTATCTACCCTCTCATCGACTGAACCGATCTGGCGATATCAATCGGCACCACTTTCTGATGCTTGTTTGATCAAACCTATTTATGAATCAAACTCTAATAAACCTATACATTTGATCTAGACATCTTTTTGTCTTTGCACTATAACAGCTAGTATGGCACTCATCATCAAAACTAAGAAATAAGTCCAACACATATTACTTCCACTTTGCAAAGACTTTCGAGAATAAGACATTCCTTATTAGAAGGTCCTTTCGGATATTTACTCATTTTCATTGGATACGCGATTTCCGGACGAGCAACATGAATCCTACGCATGCTTTAGTATCACACCCAATCACTACCGTATGATCGCCAAATGGCAAAGATAAACCTCAATAGTGTCAAAGTATGACAATCCACACCGTGATGTCATGAAGACTCCGGTCTCAGAATAATTACCGCCATATAGGGCGACACTTAATAAAGTAAGTTGGTCAGTCTAATATACGCATTCTCTAATACACGTCCACGTACAGTCCAAGTGTCTCTACACTTTGATAGACGAGATCTATCCCTACTTTCAATAAGATATAAGACATCTAATACGTGCTAGTCTAATCGTACTATTAATGACATGTTTAATAGCACATGTGACTAGAGACATTTAAGTATCAAACCCTTTAAAGTGAGTCGAGATCTCATCAGCCATAATCACCATCATGATTTCTCTTTCACAGTTTGACACTATGGACGTTATCATATAACAATATCGTAATTGGTTCGTTAAACGAACAAATATATAATAACAGAAAACCATTTAATATATGTATAAACACAAAGAAATAGTAGAAATAATCCGATTATGTTGGATACGGTCCAACCCGATTTGGTTTAGGACACTATTTCAACAGGATGACCTTATGGTGTTGAGGGAATTGATGACCCCCCTGGTGGCTTACAGAATATTCTGTCTGATGATATAAGGGTCTTAAGTCTCCCCAAATTCTAGTTTTATTTCTTGTTTTTCTTTCCTAGGTCTTTGGACCTCCTTATGTATCAAAAAAACAACAAAATATCACAACACATCATTGATCTTTATATTGTAGTTGTTTCTGGTTTTCTCTTTGAAGGAGAGGACACGCATTTCTTGATGATTGGTTTTAGATTTATCGGGTTTTTTGTTTGTTTGTTTTAGTTTTTGTTTTTTGAGAAATGTTTGTGCTTCAATAAAATATACATAACAAAATACCACAACACATTTTTAGATTTTTATTTTTATAGTACTCATATTAATCGAGAAGTGGGTCATTATAATCAAATGTCTAAAAGTGTGTTGTGTTACTTTGTTGTGTAAATTTTGTTATGACATTATCAATGCTCGTTTCTTTTTAATCAATAACAAGGGGACAATGGTCCTAAAAAACACAATATTAAAAATGTTAGACAAAAAATACTATAAGAAAATATTTTTGTCAAAAAGGACATTCACTAGTGAAATGAAAGTAAATGTGAATTTGAAAGTGGATTATATTGATTTTCAACACAAAACCAATGTCACTATCATTTTCACTTTCACTAGTGAAATGTCACTTTTAACAAAATTCTTTTCTTAAATGTGTCCTATAAAAGAAATGTGCCAAAAAGACGTGATTGAATCTCCTATGTCAAATCATGCCATGTTTCATGAAAATTATTCCGGATATTAACCATCAGTCGACAAAATATAATTGTAATTTTTTAGGGAGACTAAATATAATTTGTGAACAAAAGATCCGTGGGAAAGGTTAAAGGTTGTAAAGGACTGTTTTTGATCTAAAATGAGGAAAAGAACGAAAAAAAGATAGTGATCGAGAAGAATAAAAACGCGATATTCTTACATGTGTTACTACATATTCTTACACAACCAAATGTAAATACACGTGTAGTAATAACGCGCTGCTTTTAATCTTCTCAACCATTATTTTTTTTTGTCTTTTTCCCATTTTCATATCTTTTTTTTCGCCATTCCTATCTCGACCCGCGATAATTTATATAGTTATATCTACACGGATGTATTAGTCCGCCGGTTATTTTAAATTTTTAATCAAATAAAATGTTCTACACGAGGGGGGATAAATAGTAATACTTAAAACTAGAGTAATTCCACTGTAAAATATTAAGTGTGTCTTGTGGCCCTTATCCAATCGCTTCTGAAAAACCTCTATAAAGAGATCAAGTGTATACTGAAGTACGGAAGTAAAACACTTTATCGCTTGTAAGATCTAAAACTAACTTTCAATAAGAGATTAACATTTTACACTTTCACTTAAGCAAATCTGTACACCCAATATAACTTAAAATTCAATTAGATTGCAAAACAAGGTATAACCAAGCTGATTGATTCTTCTCTTAATATAACCACAGTAAAATCACCTAGGCTGATTCATTGGTGTAACAAACTTTAATATTTAAAGTTGAAATCGAAGTGTCAAACAATTTAACAAGTGCAAATCACTAGAGTAAACTAAAACTTAAATCCACTAGCTCAAGTATAATATGAAAAACAAAATATCAAAACGTCACAATATGCAATTACGATATATATAAAAACAAGGGGGAATGAGGGAGAAGGACAAAAATATTTCATCAATTAAGTAGAAGGACAGTCTTTTGAAACTTTTGCATAAAGGACAAAACTATTTATCCACTATCGAAATTCACTTGTGTTCAAATTCATTTGTTTAAATTCATTTGCCGAAATTCATTATCGAAATTCACTAATTTTCAAAATTCATTGTCGGGATTCACCGATTTTGATTCATTTGTCAAAATTCACCGTCGAAATCCACTTGATTTTGGGATTCACTAGGAGATTCACCGATTTTCGGGATTCACTGCTTGTCCTTCTCGCTATAAAAATTATGCAGTTGTCCTTCTCCCTATAAAAAATATGTAGTTGTCCTGTTGCTTAATAATATTTCAGATTGTGTCCTTATCCCTAATTTCCCTTAAAAACAATTAGACAATTGAACACTATCTTGGTTTTAATTTCACAGATTCAACTGGAAAACTTTATCATGGTCCTGATACAATTATTACTTGATGATCAAGCACCAATTGAATATAACATAAATAGATAGACACCTATATATCTAATCAATCTTTACCCTGTTTTAAAAAATGTAATTGGAGGATAATGTATGACATGGTGTACCTCGACCACCATAACACTGCTGGAAATTAATACGCAAGCACACCAGATATTAAGTTCCAAGTTCAAAATTGTTAGAAAAAACAAACAAACAGAACGATAGCCCTTAACGACGGTAACACAAAATAACAACGGAAGGAAAAGGACAAAACACCAAATTTATGTGGTTTCCGACAATGTGCCGACTAGTCCATGGGCGAAAGAGAAATATTACTATAGAGGATAAATACAAAATATACAACTATTTTGAAGCCTAAAGACAATAGCCAAAATAGCTAAGGAAATTGAGAGTTCATCTCAATTTGGTACATCATAAAAACAATAGGCTAAACCTATTAAATATATCAATTAGTTGGCTACTCTCACCCAGTTAGCCGATGTGGGAGCAAATTTGATATAACAATTGTGTTGGCTTTTGGCATACTAACACTAACAAATCTCCACCTTGGGATAAAAGGCTCACAACCAGAAATAGTAATACTACTATTTCTCCACAAGCTCCAAAATCATCAAACAATGTCAAATAAGTCCAAGCACTGCTTGAACATAACAAACAGACGATGCTTCGTAATGTCTGACACTGAACGTGAATATGTCGAAATTGCAGAAGTGCCAATAACTATGGATCCCTGCAAATAACAAACCAGCAGACCTGCAAGTTTTCATAACAACAAGAGCGCATTTAATTAACCTGAGAACCCTACCTTCAGCGGTGTACCTATATCCAAGAATCTCAAATGCACCCAAAGAGATGAGATTTTCTTCAAATCGGGAGCATGTCTGACTTGCTTAAGTGTTCTGACAACACCATCATGGGTCTTGATTCTAACCGTACCAATACCAGCAACCTTGCAAACTGCACCGTTGCCCAACAAAGCAACTTCACCATGAACTGAATCATACGTGGAATACCAGTCCCTATTAGGACACATATGATACGTGTAACCAGAATCCAAGATCCATTCATCAACATACCTTAATTTATCATCAGCAAGGAAAATATCTCCATCACTCATCTTCTACAACACTAACCTAACCAGACTCTTTATCATGATCTTTCATCTGTTCACGCTTTTCTTTGTTCTTAAAATGAAAGCAATCAAATTTGATATGCCCAATCTTCTAACAATAATTTCACGTCAAATCTTTATGTCAGGGATTCAAAGCAAAAATTTCATTATCTACATCCTTTTTATTTGATCTCGCTTCGAACTACCAAAGACGTCTCGCTTGATTATATCTTTATCAATCTGCTCTTTCGATTTCAAATTCGACTTAATTTTTTTGTAAGAAATATTATGGTATGAAATTAAGAACGAAATTTCCAAGGAGCTTCTAAAGGAATCAATGGACTAGCTTGAAACAACGAACTTAGATAATCCAGTCAAAGAATGTTGGAAAGAACGCCACAACTCTTGCTCAAGGAGCGGATAAGTTCTTAAAAGGGTGGAACTCTACAATGAAGAGTTCCTCACTCGCAAGTGATTAAAAACAAGTCCAACGACTTGGTAAAATTTCACTGAATATTCAACTATGATTTCACAATGACTCTATTTGCCTATATATCCAAGGAAATAAATTAACTATCCAATGTAGGACAAAATACAAGTAAATAAACTAGCTAAGCAGTGTGGGATAAAATTACTTAGAAATTTTTCCAATAGTAAATAAAACCAATCTCTCCAATCCCAATAGCATAAATATGGATTTTCATCGTGCTTCTTCAATCTTCTTGGGCTGGATCACATCATATTATCTTTACCATAAAGCATTGTTTCACTAAAATGCTTAAACGACTGGGGAAACGAGCACAATAACAACAAGGCCTGATCTTCATCATCGAGTCTTAGCATCTATACATAAGCAGGGAATCAAATTTATCTAAGTGCAATAATATAAATGACCCTTCGGGCATACGAAGCATATACAAACTATGCTTGAAATAAAGCCTATTATCAACGGGTTTCTTCTTATACAAGGATTTTAATTATTTCCCCAAATACTTAGCAGTAACCTCGGTGCCCACCTCTCTTAAAACCTCATCAGAAAGACACAAGATGATACCTGATCTGGTCTTCTTGTCGAGACCAACAAACTTCTCATCTGACATTTTCTTTGGCTTTTTCTCCTTCCCAAGCAGCGATGTCGAAGCCCTCCTGAATCAGAATGGCCTCCATCTTCAACTGCCACATCCCGAAGTTGACCTTTCTGTCAAACTTCTCAAAATAATACTTAGTTGACGTCATAGTCGCTAATACAAAAGCTCGGAAAACACCTCAAAAAAATCTTGGCTCGAAAACACCTCGACTTTGATAGCAATTTGTTAGAAATAAAAAAACAAACCAAATGATAGCCTTAACAACGGTAACACAATATAACAACAGAAGGAAAAGGACAAAACAATAAATTTATGTGGTGTCCGGCAATGTGTCGACTAGTCCACGAGCAAAAGAGAAATACATAATAGCTTGTATAATAATAGTACAGTGAATAATGATAACCTTGTATAAGTTGATTGTTTTAATGTAAATTCAACTGTGGAATAAATATCAATCCAAACAGAATCTAATCAACATAACACTTTAAATACATCTGATAGCACTAAATAAACCATAAAGGTTCCGGTCAATTGATTAGACCGTCCTCCTCGCTTAATTTAAAAGGGCTAACATGAGTTCACAAGACCTTTATACATTGTTATGTACGTGCATAAAAGAATGGATACGGAAAAAATCTCTAAACATGTATGAGTGCAAGAAAGAAAGGAAATCAGAGAATTTCCACCAATTGTTCTTTGTAAACGGTAATAAAACCTTCTAGAGGTTTATTGGCCCTCTTATCAGATGATGGGATGTGAGGACTGAACATTTTCTGGTCAATATGATGAGCCTGATAAATCTCCTCCATGGCATCGTTAGTAAGAGAGGATTGAAAATCCTCCACACCAGGAAGTATTACCAAAGCCTTAGAAGAGTTTGTACCCTTCTTTTCAGCGGGTTAAGGACTTTCAGATGGACTTGAAACTTGTAGAATTGAGGTACCTTGATCTTCAAAAGAAACCATTAAGATTTCGGGTAGGATTTCTGTTTCATCAGAAGAATAAGTGTGAATGACTTTGTTGAAATGTGCATACTCCGAAAAACAAAAGACTTTGATTATAATGGAAATCGAAGAATGATTTGGATCGAAAGGAGTTCTTATTTTGTAATGGTGAATTCAGAAAGACGTCTTGATTACAAGATTTAATGATTATCGCGTATCACAAGGTGCAGGTCAATCAAATCTCAAAATTTGATAATGGATATTTGAATTTCAAAAGACAGCTGGGAAACGCAATCATATAAGAGACCTTTGGGTTCCCGCCTCTTAAAAAGGTAACGCCATCTCCTTTCAGACCTAACCTATGACCTTCGTTCTAGCTCATGTCTGTGGGGCTTTTGATGTGGGTATGACCCGACGTCATAAACGTGGCACTTAATGGGCTACATCTGATCATCTTACCATATGGGCCACAAAAGTTCAACCAAGTTAAAGGCCTCATACTCTAGATATCTTTGATGAATATGTCTGTCTGATATGCAGTGCCTTCTAACCCTCATTCAAGCGATATGGTGCAAGATCACATCGGTCCTGAACTCCCAGCTAGGGGAAAATCATCATCGCCGACTTCGTGTTTCTATGATGAGCGGTCAGGTCATTTAGCTGACTATAACTGCCAAGATAATGGCTCCATGATTCTAGCTCCACTATGGCATGAATCATAAGTCTTCCCATATTCTCAGTCATGTCTACAATCGTGTGCTCTAAGGCATCATCTCCGGAAAGGGGATCATATAAAAATAATTCACTCCTCAGAAATTCAGAAGTATATTAATAGCTTGATCCCAAATCATTTGGGTACGTAGATAGTAAATCACATTGGCTTAGCTATAATTCATCACAAAATCCACCATTTTTCCTAACAAAGCCTAATTACTCGTACAAAGATCAAGTTTCATTAATGGCGATTTCAGACATCATCCGATACTATTGTAGATTTCAAGATAAACATAAAAGTGTAATAAGTGGAATATATATATAAAATAAAACTACAACAGTTTATAGAAATAAAAATTTTCACTTTGGAACACAAAGCTTAAAGATGTAGTTGTCGATACCGTGTTCTTTCATTGTCCATGTTGTTAGGAAATGTACGCGGGAACGCAGCGGAATTTAAAATTTTATTTCCTTTTAACCAGGATCGACTTCGTTTAAGCAATAAACAAACGAGTTAGTAGACGATGGTTACCTTGGTTGATCTAAAAGACCGACGCTTTGACCGTCTAAGGAGAGTAGTTCTGCATAGAGCCGCCCAAGTGTTCGGCCTCTACCGCCACTCCACACGAACAGCCCGCCGGAATCCCATCATGGATTGCTATTGGAAAACTCCGGTTGCTAGACCGGCCTTTTCCCTCTCTCTCCAACTCTCTATAGGATGCTCTCTATTCTACACAAGAACTATTAGTTCTTGGAATTGTGTTGTACAAAAGAGCTTGACACCCACCTCTTATTTATAGTGAAAGGGGCGCCCCAACTAGAGTGGAGGAGAAGAAAACCTTTTCCCAATAAAATAAGGAAAATATAATTGATTTATTTATCTCATTTATTATAATATCTTATATCAAATAAATTTAGGATATTGTCAATATCTTATATTGAATATTCCCAAGATACTGTCAATATCTAATATTGACTATCTTTATTTTATTACCATAAATCAATTTACACATGTGTATATATCACATATATATAACACATATAAATCTATATACATATATCTTGAAAACAAATGTGCACAAGCACATTCCAAGTGCAAGTCACGCATGTGACTATATATATTTAATAATTAATATCTTATATTAATATATGGTAATCTTATTAATTAAATTGCACAATCCAAGTGTATCATATACACACACAAATTGCGCCACCTTAGCCAATAAATTGGCATCCGGAATATTCTTTAATTAATGTAATACTATTAATATCTTGTATTTAATTTATTCATAATTAATAAATACAACCATATTAATTTATCACTATAACATTTATAGTACGAGATAAATTCTTTCCTTATTTGGTTATCATCTATAACCACATATTAATCCGGCTAGATGTTCTTATGTGTGTGACCCGATAGGCTTCCGAATATGTTGGCCGTAGACACAAAGTGCAAATTACGAAAATGCCCTTCATGCCTAACGATCACGGGATAGCGTCTAGCAACACACCGTGACCCCCAATCATCGGAAGAGTCAAATGCAATGACTACTACCTTTCATGTGAAACAGTTACCGTGTAACTTACAATCCTATCATTGTAATAATATCCATACGGTCGTAAGTCGAGTGTCAAACATTAACGACCGTATCTTATAATCTAGATATCATGCTCTCTCGAAGTAACTCGCTTACTCCTACTTTGCAAAGATTCACGAGAGTAAGACATTCCTTATAAGAAGGCCATTTCGGATATTCGATCCCAATCATAGGATACGCGATTCCCGGACGACCAATCATGTATACTCTGCATGCTTCAGTATCACACCCAATCACTACCGCATGATCGCCCCGTGGCTAGGGGAAACCTCAATAGTGTCAAAGCATGACAATCCACACCGTGATGCCATGAAGACTCCGGTCCTAAGTATAATTACACAACCGTCACATAGTGTGACACTTATCCGTGTAAGTGGGTCGATCCCAACGTCGCGCATTCTCTAATACACGTCCACGTACAGTCCAAGTGTCTCTACACTTCGATAGACGAGATCTATCCCTACCCTTAAAGACAGAAGACATCTAATACGTGCTAGCCTGTTTATACTATCAATGCCCTGTTTAATAGTACATCAGCCTAGAGACATTTAAGTATCAAACTTATTAAAGTGATTAGAGATCTCATCAACCATAATCGCTGTCATGGTTTCTCTATCACGCTTTTAATACTCAGGGCGTTATCATATAACAATTCATAATTGGTTCTTTAAAAGAACAAATATATGACAACAGAAAAGCCATTTTATATATGTATATATAAACATAAAGAAACAGTAGAAATGATCCGACCCGGTCGGATCTGGTCCAACCCGATTGGGTTTAGGACACTATTTCAACAATCTCCCACTTGGCCTAAAACCAATCACTCGCACACACAAGACCAAGTTGAAACACAAGAATCCCATGCAATACTCGCAACTAGCCCTAGCCATAAACGGATCGCTATCCGTGGGGACTCAGAATATCTTCATATCATGTTCCAAATGACCAAGTCAAAGGAACCGCCTCAACACACACACACGAATCTCTGACGAGACCCTGGTCCTTTTCTTCAAGCAATGAATCCACTTACTATATCAGCTATATAGAAAAGGTGGAAGAACCGTACAAGGTTCAGGAATGAACCTTCTAGATCCATGTACTGCTCCTGCTGCGCCTCTAAGGCACTACTGTGTTTTGGCATAGTTGTAGAATTTACAGTGACCAATATGCTAGAACATTTCCAGCTCACTGTATCACTTAATCAAAGTGATTGCAAACCCAGACTGTAGCTCCCACTCGCCTTCATAAGACTTAGGATACACGTCTGTATAACTATATTTATCTGATTCCAAGTTTGATAAACTAGGAAACCATCCTTAACTTGTTTAAGGATATTCTCGACATTCACCAGATTTACTTTCATACTTGCTCATGACTCTTCATAAAGTATGAACATCTGACGTAACTCTTATGATGGTTCCTATCGCAGTAGCAAAGGAAACCTTTCATAAGCATCATCTTTCACCTTATCTTTAGGACGAACGCCCTAACATAGATAGATCTTGAGAACACTGGCTAGCAGTATCCCCGTCGTGATCTATGCCAAACTCCTTTTAGCATCACATCTATATAGGTAAACTATAATCTAACATCAGTTAAATCTATCGCTATAGATTCTTATTTTAAAATAAGAACTGCTAATCCAAGTGCTTTCGTAAAGATCTTGAACCACCAAACATTAATTGACTGTGACATGGGGTGATAATTCTTGAGAGAGATATCCAATATCTTACTCAAAAATCGTAACACACTCCCACTATCCATTTTGCACATTGGGCATATCCTTCTTTTGACTAAATCAAACTCCTTTGATTATCAAACAAAGAAATTGTCTATAGAAACTTGTTTGAGTCCATAAGTGGATCTCGTGGGCTTACATATCATGTTATTGTCTATGAACATCGAGTTCTCTGCCCAACGTCTTCAACACTATCATACAGTCATGATACAAAGTTATAACAAGTATTATCTGAATAGAACTGGGCTCAGCCTTATGGGGACAGTCCCTCTAGGTAAGACAGACTAGGTTCATAACCTGGTTGTCACTGATGGAATCTAATTCAGATATTATGGCTCATAGCCATATCTCTCAATCTTGCCTTTCAAATATTCTTTCATAACTCGTGAGACATTCATTCTTCGAGATGAACATACCAGCGGCCTTTTCAGGCTTGAGGTTATCCACAGACTTACAGAACTTTTGTGTGCATTGAGCGTTGTCTCACACCTCATCGCTTATCGGCGTCACTCATGTTCTATTGGTTGAATGTATCTTTGTAGTTCTCAAACTCTTTTGAGATACAATTCACTCCCACTGTTTCTTTTGGAAGAAACACTTCCTTTAAAAGACAGCATGTTTGGAGACAAATATTTTGCTCCACGGACAAGTAAATAATATCCAGCGTGCTAGCTAAGATATTCCACAAAGTTGCATATGTCGTACTAGGCTCCAAGCCTTTCTGACTCAGCCTATGACAACTTCAAATCATCGGTTAAGATAGATTCGACATTATCTTCTTCCATATCTAATATGGAATTTATTCAACCTTTATCTTTGGAACTCGGTTAAGTATAAGGGCACTATCCCGAAACGGGTAAGGGATACTTCGCATGGCTTGCATCACACCTTTATCATATAAAGTGTTGTTTCCATTTGGGAACACAATCTAATTGCGTATCCCAAAGATGGTATCCTTCAAGGGAAGAATCTTATTCCTTTCAGACGACTTCTGAAACACCCTTCAGGTATTAATTACTTCAATCCAATTGAAGATTAATTCCTAAGTAGCTCGTCAATCTTATATTCGTTCTAGCTCGAACTTTTCGGGCTTTCCGAATTATGCACTTCACTAAGTACACTTGACTATTTCTAAAAATAGTCGTAGATATTAATGAACAATTATTTGTGGCATTAATTGTCACAAGCCAACAAACATCGGCATGTTTAGGCTTTAGACAATTTTCTAGATTTTATAACCTTTTCATAAAAGGGTATTGTAGTCATCTTTAGATAAGATACGTATTACCCTCAAGATTCATAATCTTTATAGTTCAACATCATCAGAATGACGTTTAATTACACGCTTTCCTTCCAGAGAGACTATGTCTAGAACAGCCACAAATCAAGGATAACAGCCATACAAATATTTAGTTGAGACGTCATCACATATATCAACTATATAGTGACATCAATCTAGTATGTTAGATTCAGTGACCTTCCAACTTTATTGGAATAACATTTATTCTTTACAATTGAATATGTCTACTAAATCCTAGCAAGTAACTGAAAACATGTTCTTCATAAGAACCGGAACATAATAACATTATTTAGTTCCGTTATCAGTTTACTAGATCCAGAAGATGGTAAGTGTTACAACATTTGTTTCACCTTCCATATCTGTATTTAATCTTTCTAATTTAATCACACTCGTAAGATATCATATATCTAAGAGTTGACTTGAACTTAGATATATTTATCTCAACTCACTTGCCTAGAATAGAAACTTCAATAAGTTCTCTATTTAAGCATTTGCCCTAACTTTCCTTTTTAATCCTTCAGGCACTTGTAAATATTTCTTAGTGTAGTCTTCATAAGACTTAAGAAAAATCACAAGAGCTATGTCTTTGATTTCCTTTCATAAAGAAAATCTAAAGTTTATTAAATAGTTTATTTTTACCTTTTAAATCGTATTTAAACATCAACTATTTAATTAACCTTAAGCAATGGTAGAATTAAGTCGATACTTAAATTTTGAAAACAACCTCTCCAAAATTAGATGTGGTCATTCTTATCCAACGTTTGAATTAATTGTCATCGTATGACAGAATGATCATATTGGATCGTATCCAATGCCATGAGCTTCCGCTTTTCATTAATAATTAAAGTCTTGGAGCACTGTAGTCTCCTTGTCTCTAACTACTATAACGAGATTGCTCGTTTCATTGCTTACTTTAAAAGGATTAAAATTACTTAACCATATCTGAGAACGTTTCTCAAAAGGTAACAGTCATAATTTGGTTTTACTAATCGACAACTAAAACATAAATATAAAAGTCTGCTAAAACTACAACATAAAAATGAAAGTAAAAGAGTGTTGTTGTTTATACACGCAAAATCAAAAATGGTCTTTTGGTTATGATTTTGCTCCCACTAGTCAACTACTCCCAATTGACTTTCAAGAATATTTCAAAAATTCTTTAGTGGCTGAGATCCAATCTAGTTACCTTGATTCCCGGCGGTGGTCGATCAACCAAGATAATTTCGAAAGGTAGGTAACCCTTTACCATTCACATCTCTATGTGATTCTCAGTGGTTGACTAATCAACTCTTTGGCGATACACATCACTATGTGTTAGTCAACCCCTTGTCTCTAAAGTCAGACGGCCCTGACGGTGGCCAATCACCGAAAGACTCTAGTCAAGTCATAACCCAATACACTACAAAAAAAAGCGGTTTTGCGACGGAAGATTACCGTCGCAAACAAGGAATTATTCCGTCGCAAACCCTAGTTTGCGGCCGGATTTGGCGACGATTTTTCTTTGTCGCATTTTTTAGTCGCAAAACCCCGCTTTTGCGACGGTTTATCCGTCGCAAATTTTTTGCGACGGATTTTGCGACGGATAATAACGTATTTTATTTTATTTTTTAATTATAATATCCGTCGCAAAAAATGTATAGTCCGTCGCAAATAACATATAGCGACGGAATATTCCGTCGCAAACATGTAAAATTTTCGCCGCAAAAATGTATAATCCGTCGCAAAAAATGTATAATCCGTCGCAACCGATTTTTATTAAATAATTTATTTATTTTAGATCTTTTCATATCCGTCGCAAAATGAGCCTTTGCCGTCAAGAAATACCATATTGCGACGGATATATTCCGTCGCAAAAATAAATTAAACAGAAAATTATGGTCATTTTGGCGACCGGCCAAACCACCGCACAAAAAAGCCTTAATTTTCCCGGTAGCATTACAATTGCTACCGGCTATCAACAACAACAATATAAACGGGAATACGATATCAAAGGGATATGTCAAAAATACGCCAAAGGAAATGTCAAAAATGAATAAAATGATATGTCAAAGGGGATACGATAAGCCAAAATAAATAAAAATGTATCAAAACAATGTCACCCAGTCGGACCGGTGTACTACCTAAACCCACGCCACCTCCTCCAGGTCCATGATCGAATGGTCATCTCTCAGTGGCCGCCTCGTGCCCGGGTTGCATCCTCCGGAGGATGCCGCCTAACCGCTGGTAATCCACGCCTCATCTCGCGCTAGTCTGTCATCCTGGACGCTTTGTCTCTCTCTAGCTCCTCCAACCTCGCCTGGGTTTCTGCGCGAGTCTGTCTCGTCTCTCGCCATCTCCTGGGTGAGGCGGGTGATTATGCCGGAGAGTATGTCTCGGCGGATGAGTGTCGAGCAAAGAAGCAGTTCGTCGTAGTACATGGAGGCAAATGACCCCATGCCAAAAACTCTCCCTTCTTGTCGTAACCACCGCCAAGCCAGAATAAAGACGCGACTGTCGACAGTGGGTGTCAGTCATTGCGTCTCGGACTTTCGCCTTCTTCGAGGTGAAGACGTCCCGCAAAGTATGATATAAATTTGTTAGTAACAATAATTACATGATATATATATAATGTATATATATAATATTTAGAATACATAACGTACCATGATTTTCTCAAACTTCCTCGAGACGAAGTTGCCCGACTTCTTCTTCTTCGAACTACTCACCGTATCACCGATCGATAGGGCGCCTCTATTGTCCTCCATGGCCCGAGCGAAATCGATAACGCTGCTGTCGCCCATAGCATGTGTCCTGTGGATCTTCCTTCCTCACCGGATCCGAAGCTCGGTTTAGCTTTCTTTTAGATGTTTCTGAACGCCTATTCCGACATAAGATAAACAAGTTAGTACATACATATATATATATATATATATATATATATATATATATATATATATATAAAACAAGTATTGTTAATTAAATATTGAATAATTGCTTACGGGACTCCCAATCCACTCCTCGAATCGACGGAGAATATCTCAGGGTCATCCAAAGCCGAGCACGGGGGTTTGTTTGAGCCCGATACATATAATCACGGACCCTGTTGATAGCATACCGCTCAAAAGCTTCCCTAACCAGGCGCTCGTGGCGTAACTCGAAGCTGAAATGACCCTGCAACATAGTTATATATATGTTATATGTATAGTTATAATTATAGTTATATTTATATATAGTTATATTTATATGAACGACGTACCCTAAATGCGTTCCACCACCTATCCTGCTGCTCCTGGCTGGCATTATGCCACGTGGTGGCAAAAGTGTTGAAGCCGCTGATTATGGCGTTCTTGGCCATTTTCTTGACATAGTTGTCGGTAAACCTGTCATATTGAAAACAATAAGTTGTTAATATATTTGGTTAATTAAAATATAAATAAAAATACAAACAAATTAAAGCAAGATATGTATTAACTTACCATCTCCCCTCGGGATCCAAAACTGGCAATCCAAGGTCACCATTGACAATGACACCAAAATCCTCCTCGCTCATCTGGTGTATCTCATCATCCAAACCTGCTGTCTGTGAGGAGGAAGACGCTCCGGGGGAGGGGGAACTACCCCTACCGCGTCTACCTCTACCTCTACCTCTACCTCGACATCTATTTGACACGTAAAATGACGTTTATACTAATATAAATGCAATTATAATAAAAGGCGTTTATACTAATTAATAATAAATTACAATGTTTAATACATTATTATTCACTATCATGACAAAATAAAATATTTAATACATTATTATTCACTATCACTACTACAATGGAAGAGTTCTTCCTCCTCTTCATCAGTATCTAGATCATCAACCGATTCTTCTTCCTCTCCATCTTCTTGTTGAATGAAATCCGCCATCTCATCATCATCCAAGTCATTATCCCCAACATCGGAGTCAACATCGACATCAAGATCTTGGTGGACAATGTTAAGAGGATCAGATAATCGGGAAACATCATTGATCACTTGTTCTTGGAAAACGGTTTCCTCGACGGGAGCATCGATAGTCGATCTTGCCTTTGTTTTGAAAACAACCGACCATTGATCTTTGTCTTTTTTCAAACTTGGATATGGAGCATAGTAGACTTGCTCGACTTGATAAGCCAGAACAAATGGATCATAAGCGCCATATTTCCTACCACGATGAACTTCAACTATCTTATAATCTTTATGCACATTCATGCCCCGTTCAGAATTATCAAACCAATCACATTTGAACAATACGGCTTTGTAGACAGTCGAATGTCCATAATACACCAACTCAATGATTTCATTTAAAGTGCCATAATAGTCGGCACCTTCCGTGGAACTGACACAAACTCCGTTGTTGGTCAAGATTTACCAATATCGCTTTGCCGGTTGAATGTCCGAAAGTTGTAGCCATTAATCGAATAACGTTTCCAAGTTTTGACTTGACGAGAAGGACCACTTGCCAAAGCTTTTAGCAAATCATCATTCAACAATGATGCTTGTTGTCCAAACCATTTGGTAAATTCATGTTCATGTTTATTCCAAATATCTGTCGAGGTCAATTGAGGCTGTTGAACACGAATAAATTGCTCGAACAATCTAAGAATGAATCATTTTGTCAGTTAATGTATATTTGTTCGTAAAAAAGCTATTAAGCATTGTATATATGTAGTAATGAGGTACTTACAGTTCATACGGTTTCATGATTTCGCAGTTAGACAATACGTACTTGTGCACAAAGTCATATTCTTTATTATCCAAGAACCTCGTCTTGCACTTCCCAGTTGTTGTACCATTATGATCACGGAATAACTCAGGTAAATCTGAAACGATTGCTGATGCCGAAGTCTCACCAACAGCAAGATTCTTTGCTTTTGTTTCAATATGATCATCGTAATACATAGAACAGAAGTTTGAAATCTCTTCCAACAAATACGCATTGCATATTGATCCCTCTACGAAAGCTTTGTTACAATATTTTGTTTTAAGTGATTCAAAAACCTTTCGAATGGATACATCCATCGATATTGCACGGGACCACCAACTCTGACCTCATACGGCAAGTGTAGCGGTAAATGCTCCATCGAGTTAAAAAACGCTGGAGGCAAAATCTTCTCTAACTTGCAAATAATCTCAGCAATGTTATTCTCTAAACGAATCACGTCTTCTATTTTTAGGGTAGCAGCACACAAGTCTCGAAAGAATTGACTTATCTCAGTCAATGCATTCCATTCATTTTTCGGAATCAATTCTCGAAGGGCAACTGGCAACAAACGTTCCATAAAAACGTGACAATCATGGCTTTTCAAACCACGTAGAATGTATTGATCATGATCTACGCACCTACTCAGGTCTGAAGCATAACCGTCAGGGAATTTCAACTTGGTGACCCATTCACACAACACTTTTCTTTTCGCTTGTCAAGAACAAGTGTACAATCGGGCGCTTTACGCAAAAGCTCTTTCAAATCTTTAGCGATTTTGGACCACAAGCGATCTTTCCTTTAACGTCCATAACCGTGTCAATCAGTTTTTCAAAGAAGTTTTCTCAATATGCATCACATCCAGGCAATGTCGAAGCGGCAATGTTTTCCAATACGGAAGATCCCCAAAAAATGCTTCTTTTCC
Organism: Gentiana macrophylla; assembly: GCA_026214975.1. Classification (NCBI taxonomy): domain Eukaryota; kingdom Viridiplantae; phylum Streptophyta; class Magnoliopsida; order Gentianales; family Gentianaceae; genus Gentiana; species Gentiana macrophylla. The sequence continues at coordinate 23,648,415 of CM047815.1, read as the reverse complement.
ACCAACCATTCTTGGAGTTTTTAAGCCGTTTCAAGTCTGAATCTGAGCCATCAATGATGCTTGGTAGGTGTTGTACAAATTCCCATACCTCCTCACCACTCAATCTACGGGGTGGAGTCGCGTGTTCATACTGTTTGGACTTCAAAACCTTTATCGGTCACGAAAAATATGGTCTTCAGGAGAAATCGCCGATGACAATCAAACCAAGTGCATTTACCACTATGTTTGAGCCGAGCGACTTGTTTCCATCACCACAATAGGGACAAGCTTTCACACCAAATTAGTCCACCCGGATAGCATGCCATACGCAGGAAAATCATTGATAGTCCACATTAGTGCAACCCTCATATGAAAATTTCTGCTTTGTGGATACATCGTAAGTAAACAACCCCTGTTTCCCACAAATGCTTCAACTCCTTAATCAATGGTTGCAAATAAACATCGAGGTTTCCTTTCGATTTTTCGCCCGGTACAAGCAATCGATAAGAATATAAACCGTCTTTTCATGCACAACCAGGCGGAAGATTGTATGGTGTAACCATGATCGCCAAAAAGAGTAGTTCTTCCCAAAATTACCAAAAGGTGCAAAACCGTCTCATGCAAAGTCCTAACCGCACATTTCTAGGCTCCTTAGCAAACTCAGGGTGCATTTGGTCAAAATGCTTCCAAGCTTCAGCGTCACTTGGGTGGGCCATTATACCGCTTGTCCTGGGGTTTTCCGTGCCACCTCATTTCCTTGCCTATATGTTTCGTGGCGTACAACCTTTGGAGTCTAGGTCCAATCGGGAAATAAGTCATCACTTTGTTAGGCACACGTTGACCTATTATGTTCGTTTTGGTTTGTATCGATCAAGGTCACACTTCCGACACTTGTCCAGTTCGCGTCCTCCTCCCAAAATAACATACACCCCGTGGGACACACGTGTATTTTCTCATGGGGTAGCTCTAATGCCTTTAACAACTTTTTGGTTTGATAGAAGTTCGAGGTCATTAAGTTATTCTTCGGAAGAATATCTCCTATCAAACCGTAACCCCGTCAACGCATTTGTGAGAGAGGTTGTGATCACATTTCAAAGTGAGCAACCTAGAAGCGCTTGCGATCGGAGACACTACTTCCATCACATACGAGTTCCTCTGCGTTTTCAAAGATTTCAAAAAATGATGCAACTTCGGGTTTGGTGTCTCATTGTTCTCCTCTTGGTTAAGAAATTCTTCTCTTACGTGATCAATCCTATCACGTAATGCGCGCATTAACCATGTCCTGATAAGGGTTCACATTCCGTTCTTGGCTGAACGTTGATCGAATGGGAAACTCTTCACCGTGACACACCCAATCATAGTAGTTTGCGCAAAACCCATATTTAGTTAAATGTAATCTCACGTCATGTTCGATTGAAAATTTAGTGTTCTTACACTTACTACATGGACACTTCATCATTCCATTATTTGCCCGAAACGAATCTAATCGCTTTGCATGTTTTATGAATTCCTCCACACCATTCACAAATACCGGGTTAAATTTCTTGTTAGCATCCAACCTCTCGTACATCCAACTCCGCTCTATTCTCTTCATTTTCAATCCTACACATCATATCATACAAAATATGAGACTAACAATAGTCTTTGAAGGTTGTCTCAACACTTTTGCAAACTCAGTTTTACTCAACTTACTATGAAACTAACAACACTATAACCTAAATTTTCGATTCATGGTCAAAGGTTCGACGTCAAAATAATTCGGAGGCTTTGCCGGATAACAAAGTACCCCCAGGATACCATTTTCCAAACGGGTAGGAACAAAGACTCCTTTTCAACAAACCAATTCAACCACATACTTATCATCATTTTCAACCAACATCCGGAACTACCCCACCGCGTCTACCTCTACCTCTACCTCTACCTAACATCTATTTGACACGAAAAATGACGCTTATACTAATCTAAATGCAATTATAATAAAAAGGCGCTTATACTAATTAATAATATGTGCAAGGAAAGCGAGATTTTCTCAGAGATCTCGTAAATCACGGGTTTGCAATAGATCCCCTAACTATTGAGATTTACAGTAGCACCTCTAACTACACTGACCTCAAGCAATTTCTTTGTTTGCTAAGCCGAGTAACTACAACACCTTCTTCGGAAACTGTAAAAAAAGTGCAGCAAAGTAAGTGGATAATATTTCTTTTTCTCATTACAATATCAAAGCTAGTTCATTCGACTGTGTTTTTTTTTAATTAATGAATTTCCTGCTAGTTCATAGTGGTGTTAGACGTCATACGGAAAAAGACCTTTTTGCAGCACAATGAAAAAAAACTTGGAGTAGCTATGATATTTCAGCACTTATGCATATAATTGTTATTGGGTGGATAATGAGATGGAGTCATTTGGGCTAGCTGTGTTCGATAAATTTTCAGTTAAAACTAGATAACAGAAATGGACGCAATGTATTAGTTATTTATGATTTGAGCCTTTTCTAGAGTGGAGAATACAGAAAATGGAGCCCAAAAATGTGACATGTTTTTGGAGGATTTAGGTCCGGTACATCTTAGTTCTAGGCTCAACGACAACCAAAGGTTTGGAAACACATATAAAAGATCTAAATTCAGCTACTGAAATTCATTAGGGCATATAATTTGGATAAAAGATAATAAGTCCTAGAGATCTCAAGGATGTTCAAATGACATACACCTTCAAAGATCGAAGTCACTAATCAATTAGTGGAACTACATCGATCTTTAGGACACATTATTATCAACAGCCGTAAAGATGGGTGTGATTGAGAAGGTGTTCATGTACTCGCTTTCCTAAGGCTATAATGTGATTAAGGTAGAACAACTAAGTTCCATCGGAATATACTAAGAACAATTAGCATAATAATTCCACTTGACCGTAAGGATGTTCGAATAATATTAACTAGCAATAGATGCATAAATAACAAAGACCAATTAAGTTATCATCGAATATATATGTTGTAGAAATTAAAAAGAGCTAACTGAAAAATCTCATTACCGCTTTATCAACAACAAAAAATCTCATCACCATATTCTCAGAAAAAAAGAAAATTGATTACGTTTACATAATACATACCACTTTTATTGCACTAATTTGACAAAAATAAAACTAAAAGCAACTAATTTGACAAACAATAAAGACTTACCGGAGATGTGGCGGAGGAAGGAGGAGGCGGTTGGTTGTTGCGGCCCTGTGTGTTGTTGTTGTGGTTGCTGCTCGCCGGAGGAAGGAGGGGCGGGTGGTTGAAGAAGTGGTGACCGGAGGAAGAGTGGTGGTAGTGGTGGTGACCGGAGGAGGAGAGGGGTGGGTAGTTGAAAGAGGCGGCCGGATTTTCTGTTTTTCGACTTGCAGGCTGAAAAAGAAATGAAGAAGGAGAAGAGAGAGGCTTCCCGTTATCTAATTTAGGTTAAACTTTTTTGGGACGACAAGCCTTTTTTGGGACGACAATGTCGTCCCATTAAAGTATTCCGTCGCAAATTTACGTTTTCCGTCGCAAATTTTATCCAAATTCGAGAATAATAAAATAATTCTATAAAATTTTATTGAAGTCCGTCGCAAAATAATAAAACTTTCCGTCATAAAATGCTTTTGCGACGGAATTTAAATTCGTCGCAAATTTTATCTAAATTGAAATAATAAAATAATTTTATAAAATTTTATTGAATAGGCCGTCGCAAAATAATAATAATTCCGTCGCAAAATTGCCCGCCAAGTGGAAAAATCGGTCCCGCCAAGTGTCCCGTCGCAAACTTTAAAATATCCGTCGCAAACGTAAATTTGCGACGGAAATAATGTCCGTCGCAAAAACTCCGTCGCAAAAAGCGCTGCTTTTTTGTAGTGATATTCACGAGATCTCATACGATCATATCTCAATAACGACGATATACCCATGGTAGGTCAACTCCCGCGGTGGTCGATCGCTTGGATCCGAACACAGCTCTTCACCGTCGTTATAATATTGGGAGACAATATTTCGACTTGATTTTTGTTGTGGAAGTATTTATGTAAATTAATTCACTTAATTAATTTTTAATTGCGGTCTCATCAAATATATCTATCTCTATAGACATACATCCTACACATTTATCTAGATCGTGCCTAGTCATGCATCTATCGTATCATATAAAATAAATACAAGCACAAAATAAATAAATGCGTAAAGTAACCGGTATGATCATGGACTTTTTCCTAGGTGCGGTTTCGAATACAAACCGATTTAAACCGCTGGTCACAATCTAAGGGTAGCTGCAACCGCCAATAGGATCTTTAATGCGCCATCTCCAATGGGATCTTTATTCTTCTTTCCTTGGTCTCCATCTTCTGCTCCATTCTTGTTACATTTAATTCTATCTAATAAAATAAATACACCCGCCGCATTGCAGGGAGCTAATGGGAATGAGATAAATGCAGAAAATAAACTAGGTCACGTTCTTCTTAACGGCTCTAGACAATTTTAAAACCAACAGAAAAATTAAATCATTCACATCTATCCTATCGGCCGAGTCCAATGATCAATCTAGTCCATATAATCACATTATATCTACTATATCTAATCCATACAATAACATCTTATGAAAAAGATAAAATTAAAATTTAACTACTTGCGTCTTAATTAATCAATTAACATTTAATCTATTAAATAATTTTATCCAATCAATTAACTAATTAACATTTAATTAATTAAATGATTTTAATCGAAATAAAATTAACGATTAATTTTAAACGATTTTAATTTTAATTTTAATTAATTAGAACTATTCTAAAAATAAATCAAAATTAAAATTAAGTCTATTTTGTTTCTTTCCTTTTGATTCTTAATCAAAAGGGATGCCTTTGGTTTCCTAAACCAAAAGGCATCTTCCTAAACCAAATTTGGCTTAGGCCTGGCCACTTTCCAAAATCAAAATTTTGGAAGTGGCTTGAGCTAAGCCTTTACAAATCAAATATTTGAAAAGGGCCTGGCTATTCCAAATCAAATATTTGGAAAGGCCAAATAATTTTGGTTTAGGCTCGCCACTTTCCAAAATCAAAATTTTGGAAGTGGCGCAGGCCTGTGCCTTTTTCTCAAATCAAATATTTGGAAAGGACCTAGGCCTATTCCAAACATAATTTGGAAAGGCCATTATTATTTTAATTCAATGTGGCATCCCAATGCCCCAAACTATTTGAACCATTGGTTAGCCACATGACACAACTAAACAAAGGAGATTTTAATCACAACTATGAACAATATTGAAACACAAAATACACAAAATAAAATTTAGGGATCCACCAAAAAGATGCACCAGCCGACGTCGACCGCCCCAAGAGGCCGCGCCGCCGCGCAATTTCCGGTTGGGGTGCCGCCGCCGATCGGCTGAGCACCCCAATAGCCGCCCCTTTATTTTATTTTTTTCTTTTCGTGTATCGATTTGCGAATAAAAAATCTTTCATCTTTTAATTACGTGATTTAAACGATAAAATTAACTACGCATATTAACATGCTTATTGCTTAAGCTCGAAACTCTCTCTGATACCACTATTAGGAAATCTACGCGGGAACGCAGCGGAATTTAAAATTTTATTTCCTTTTAACCAGGATCGACTTCGTTAAGCAATAAACAAACAAGTTAGTAGACGGTGGTTACCTTGGTTGATCTAAAATATCGACGATTTGACCGTCTAAGGAGAGTAGTTCTGCATAGAGCCGGCCAAGTGTTCGGCCTCTACCGCCAATCCACACGAACAGCCCGCCAGAATCCCATCATGGATTGCTATTGGAAAACTCCGGTTGCTAGACCGGCCTTTTTCCCCTCTCTCCAACTCTCTATAGGATGCTCTCTATTCTACACAAGAACTATTAGTTCTTGGAATTGTGTTGTACAAAAGAGCTTGACACCCACCTCTTATTTATAGTGAGAGGGCGCCTTCAACTAGAGTGGAGGAGAAGAAAACATTTTCCCAATAAAATAAGGAAAATATAATTGATTGATTTATCTCATTTATTATAATATCTTATATCAAATAAATCTAGGATATTGTCAATATCTTATATTGAATATTCCCAAGATATTGTCAATATCTAATATTGACTTTCTTTATTTTATTACCATAAATCAATTTACGCATGTGTATATATCACATATATATAACACATATAAATCTATATACATATATCTTGAAAACAAATGTGCACAAGCACATTCCAAGTGCAAGTCACGCATGTGACTATATATATTTAATAATTAATATCTTATATTAATATATGGTAATCTTATTAATTAAATTGCACAATCCAAGTGTATCATATACACACACAAATTGCGCCACCTTAGCCAATAAATTGGCATCCGGAATATTCTTTAATTAATGTAATACTATTAATATCTTGTATTTAATTTATTCATAATTAATAAATATCACCATATTAATTTACCACTATAACCTTTATAGTACGAGATAAATTATTTCCTTATTTGGTTATCATCTATAACCACATTTTAATCCGGCTAGATGTTCTTATGTGTGTGACCCGATAGGCTTTGAATATGTTGGTCGTAGACACAAAGTGCAAATTACTTAAAATGCCCTTCATGCCTAACGATCACGGGATAGCGCTAGCAACACACCGTGACCCCAATCATCGGAAGAGTCAAATGCAATGACTACTACCTTTCATGTGAAATAGTTACCGTGTAACTTACAATCCTATCGCTGTAATAATATCCATACGGTCGTACGTCGAGTGTCAAACATTAACGACCGTATCTTATAATCTGGATATCATGCTCTCTCGAAGTAACTCGTTTACTCCTACTTTGCAAAGATTCACAAGAGTAAGACATTCCTTATAAGAAGGCCATTTCGGATATTCGATCCCAATCATAGATACGCGATTCCCGGACGACCAATCATGTATACTCCGCGATGCTTCAATGATCACACCCAATCACTACCGCATGATCGTCCCGTGGCTGTGGAAACCTCAATAGTGTCAAAGCATGACAATCCACACCGTGATGCCATGAAGACTCCGGTCCTAAGTATAATTACACAACCGTCACATAGTGTGACACTTATCCGTGTAAGTGGGTCAGTCTAACGTACGCATTCTCTAATACACGTCCACGTACAGTCCAAGTGTCTCTACACTTCGATAGACGAGATCTATCCTCGCCTCTAAAGATAGAAGACATCTAATACGTGCTAGCCTGCTTATACTATCAATGCCCTGCTTAATAGTACATCGACCTAGAGACATTTAAGTATCAAACTTATTAAAGTGATTAGAGATCTCATCAACCATAATCGCCTATCATGGTTTCTCTATCACGCTTTAATACTAAGGACGTTATCATATAACAATTCATAATTGGTTCTTTAAAAGAACAAATATATGACAACAGAAAAGCCATTTTATGTATGTATAAACATAAAGAAACAGTAGAAATGATCCGACCCGGTCGGATCCAGTCCAACCCGATTGGGTTTAGGACACTATTTCAACACATGTGCCATCCTCTTACATAGCATAAATTGGGTCATTAATAAGTGCAAAAAATTTGTGTGCTTTAATTCTTCATTAAGAAGGGTAATCATTTTCCTTAACACTAACCGGATAATTAAAAATTGTAAGAACTCATAACAATAGGCATGAATTATTTAATGAAAATAAAAGAATAATGACAATAAAGGAATATAATATTTACATACCAGACTGTAGAACTTGTGATGTGATCCAATAACACCATTTTAAGATTCATAGTTCACTTTTAAAGTGTATTGAGAGTTCTTGCGAGAATTCAAACCCCGACTAAACAAGACTTGAGTGGGTCTTGCCATTCTATTCTTCTATCTTTCCTTCAATCAACGATCCCTTAAATCGAAGTCGTGTTAACAATTCCCGGTTCACGCCAGTTGGTATCAGAGCTAACTGATTGACGGTATTATATCCATTTTTTCTCAAAAAAAAAAGAGTGGAGGATGTTGAGGCACATACAAGAAGAAAAGGAATATCAGATCCATGAGAGATTGAGAAAAAAGGAGAGTGCATGAGAGAAGAATTCGCCAAGTAGAATTGAGGCGGCAACAAGAATTAGAATATGAAAGACAAAGGAAAATTGAGTTACTCTTGCATGACATTCAAGATGGAGTAAAAAAACTTTGAAAATAGTTTTGTAGAGCAAAACAAACTGTGGGAACAATTCGGTCATGTTAGTGGCCGCACATGAACAACAATCTGTGCCTATTGTTGAGGTGCCCAGAGTTACTCCATTTCTTGAAGAGACCACCATTTCTGAGGAGTTGAATTTTGGAATTTTGAATGAGGTAGTTGTTAATGTTTGTGATGTGGTGGAAATTGCAAGTGTGGAGATTGAACCAAATGCCCCAACTTTTCTTGTTGGTACGATTGCTCCGCTAGGGCAAGTAGAGGATGGTGTGGAAACTACAAAATTAGCCGGGTTGATTGAGCAATTAACGGAAATACAAGTGACACATATTCATTATGATCCATTTTTTGAGATTATTAACGCCCCTTCGACTCCACTTGGCTCTCATTCTTATATTGTTCCTTCACTGGAAGTTATCCACAGGTTTCTCAACTCTAAGTCCCAATATGTTGCTGATACAATTTTGATGCATCACTCCGCAACAAATCATGCCGTTGACGAGAATATATTTCTTCGACTCATATTTGATCCCGGTGTTCGTTTGGTGATCTTTTGGCTTTGTGCAAGTTTTATTGGTGATGAAGCTTGTTTTTATGGCGTCCTATTGATTCGAGGGCGAATCCTTTCGAACCGGGAGGGAATGATGTGATCCAATAACACCATTTTAAGATTAGCTATTTTAATATTTATAAGTGTTTTATATAAATATTTATTAGTATATAATGCTGAAAATAAGGGCTGGAAATTAAGTAAAGGAGGCGCCATTTTGAAGAGAAGAAACAAGCTTGGAAGAAAATAGATACATTGGCCTTGGACAATTCAAGATACATTGGATTTTTGGAAGCATTGAATGAAGTTACATTGAACTCATCTCACCACAAAATTGGTGCCACCTTCTTGGAGTTTTTTAGAAGACCTTTCATCTTAATCATGCTATAATTCATGTACTTATTTTCCTATAAATAGTCCTTATATTGTACCATGAAGAAATATATTGTTATTAATATAAAAACATAGTTCACTTTTAAAGTGTATTGAGAGTTCTTGCGAGAATTCAAACCCCGACTAAACAAGACTTGAGCGGGTCTTGCCAGTCTATACGAAGATTGCTAGATACAAGTTATCTAGAGGTCGACGTTATACCGAGATTGCTAAGTACTAGTTACTTAGAGGTCAAGGTGCTCGATTATCCATCCTTCTATTCTTCTATCTTTCCTTCAATCAACGATCCTTTAAATCGAAGTCGTGTAAACCATTCCCGGTTCACGCCAACTTGTTCGTATACTATCTTTATTGTACATCTGTTGGTTTTGTCTAGTTGATCCTTGGGTTTCATCAGCACCTTAGTTGTTGATATTGAAGTTCCTCTTGATAGTGCAACATATTGTTGTCTATGAGAGAACATCGGTCAAGGCAAATAAACTACTACAAATGATTTTGTTTCTTCTTGTGCTTTATCGATCCTCATTGCAAAGCAAAGATGAATAAGATATTGCTTTCTTGTAAGATGAAACGGGTATTTTTCATTTTCTGCCGTTGAGAGTGGAATACGTGCGATTAAAACATGCTTCCCACAATGTTGCCCAGTTGTGATTTCAGCATGAATCACTTTTTTCCTTTGAACCCTTTACATATCATCCTTGTACCATTGCATAATCCTCATGCTGGATCTATGTTCCTTAACAGAATTTTCAGTGAATACTTTGTCAACACTAATTTGTGAGGAGACAATACATTTGGTGTCAAAGTGTTGGGAAATTCTTCTTGATAATAATCATTAGTATCATCAATAGACTTATCAAAGCTGTTGAAACAATATTCTTCACCTGGAAAGATTGATATCAAATTCTCATTAACTTATCAACATGTTCATTAGTCGCGGCCAGTATTGCTCTGCATGTAATGTATTACGTTAAGAATGCGTTCTCCTGTATAGATGGAAAGATGGAATTGATTAAATGAATTTTCAAAACCTTATCGTCGTTTTCATCATATTCAATAACTATTTCTTTTGATAACTCTATGTCTCATTTAGTGTTTGTTGGTTCTTCTCTACAACCACCCTTAATAAGAATTGACTGAAGTGTATATCTCTTTTTCCATCATTTTTTTTGGAAAAGTGTAATTTTTTCATCATTGGCCACAAATATGACTTCATCAAGCTTGCCTCTATTGTTTGTAGTATCGTGCAGTTTGGTAAAACAGGAAGCACTTGTCTAAAATCACCTCCAAATACAATCATCGTTCCTCTAAATACGATATAATTTCTCATGATGTCCTTTAAGTTTTTGTCAAGTGTCTCAATTGCCCATTTCTTTGTCTTTGGTGCTTTATGTCATATGATTAGACTTGCTTATTGTAGTCATTCTACATTTTCACTCTGCATTGGAATATTGCATATACTTGTTTCAAGTGCATTAACTGGAATTTTAAAACGCGAATGAGCAGTTCGGCCTCTGGGCATAATTTCAGCTGCAACTCCAGATACGGTTGTTGCTATAGTTATATATTGTCTCCTTCTTAGATTTGCTAGCAGAAGCCTATATAAATATGTTTTCATCTGCCACCAGGGCCATCAATATTTTGGTCATTATCAGCCTTATAGAGAATTTTTTGGAATATACTTTGTTGTTCAGGATTAAATATGTCTTTTAAAAAATAATATTCTTGGGGAATGTCTATAGACAAATCACCATGAACCTTTCTTTACATATTTTCTACAATGTTACAGTAACATCCAATGAAAAAGTAGTAACAGCCAATAAACAAGTAGTAACAGCCCAAAAAAAGTAGTAACAACCCATAAAATGTAGTTACGGCCAATAAACAAGTAGTAATAGCCCATAAAATAGATAAAGTTACATCAAAAAATATAGTAACGTTAAAAAATTAATAGTAACAACCCTAAACCCTAAAATTTTTCAAAAAAAAACAAAAACAAAAAAAGAAAATACAGCCTGCTTCTCCGTCAACCATGGCCGCCGTTAACTCCTTCGCTGGTGCACATGGCCCAAGCCCCAGCCCGAGATATCGTTCAAATCCGATCGTTCAGCTCCGGCGGCACAGCCGTCACCCCTCTTTCTCCTCCCCAAATCCTAATCACCAAATCGTTCAATCTGATTCGGGTGATACAAATCCGATCTTTTATGCAAATCCACTTTGTCCGTCTGCTCAAACACTGTCTATATACCGCTTCCCATGGATGATTCCGGACGCCGGGAATCATCACCACCAATCGATGAGAAATTTTCGTCTAGTCCACCCATCTTCCATTCCATTCCGTCGAGTCAACTCATCTTTCGATCGTTGCAGAAGTTTCTTATCAAAATCCGCAACGGCTACGTTCGTATGATGATGAAACTGGCCAACTCACGGTTCCTCAACGCCGGTGGGCAATAGACCTCCGCGGATGCTGCCATTTGATTCGGATCCCGGCCAATTGAAGAGTACGACAAGAAAATGGTGCTTGAGATCTACAAAACTATTTTCATGGCACAAGGAGTTGTTCGACTGGATTGTGATTTGTGAGTTTGATCGGAAGTGGCGGTTGTGGTGTTTTTTTTTTGTGGTTTGAGATATGGCTGAGTCTGGATGAGGGAGAGATAAGAATTGGAAAAAGGGTATATTGGTAAGTTTATGTAGATTTTGTCCTAATTAATAATCAGTTTCCGTGGAGCCTAATAAATAAATTAATCCGTCCTTCCCGTCAAAAACCTACTTTTTTATTGCTAAATTGTGCGAATTCTTTGAGTGCATTTAATTATCCATTTAATATTTTGCTTGTGACTAAAATTTTAATTAGTAAATTGATGTTTTTAACTAATAAATTAATAATTAGGAAGAAACAATTTTTGGGGGAAACAAACTCACACTTTTAATATAATAGGTATATATATATATATATATATATATATATATATATATAGTGGCCCTCAAAGTTATGGGATGGATTTTGTTGCAGAAGTTTGCAGAAGTTTTGGGAGAGAAAGTTTTGCAGAGGGGAATTGGAAGAAGAGATTGAAATGGATTGGTGAGAATGATTGGAATGAATTCAGGTAGTATATATAGTGCGTCTGATAGCTACCTCAGCTCCGGCCATCCCTTTCTTTTCAATGGATTTTTTGGTACCACAAAACGTTTAAAGCACAAATGGACATCCTGATTCAATATTTATAGAATTGTGATACTACTCAAGCTGCCTACAGATCCAATATGTGAATTGGAATCAAGTGTTCATAGTTCCTTAGGATTTGTTTATATAGAGGGGTTTGTGCCCTAGCGTTTGCGTTTGCGTGTTTTTGGTGGACTCTTATTTTGTGTTCCCTAAGGAAAAGATAATGATGATTTGATATCCTTGATTTGAGGAGATAGTTACAGATGTAGCGGCTGAATTAGTGTACCCTGGGTGATGACATTACTAACAACAGAGTTCGGGGTCGAATCGAAGAGTATAACCGGGGCTGTAGAGTTCGCTAAGCTACGCTCGCTCTAATAACTCGCTAAGCGGATCCTCCTGCACAAGGTGACCACGGATGTGTCAGTTCGCATTGACTTATACTCTCTCATACTACTCTTTCTAAAGCATTACACTACGGTATTTGAATGCCAGGATTAGAGTAGTTATGAATAAGGATTTTTTCCATATTCATCTGATTTAATGCGTGAGTAGGATGTTTGGCCCGAGGAGGACTTAGGCCGACCTGTAGGGTCGGCCACGAATAGGCTAGCCATGTGCACCAGCCAACCGGTAGAGATCGGAGGTTGATGACCGAGCTCATGCAGCTCGGGTACTGGGGGTTCTGGCCATTGAGGGAGGATTTTCTCTATCTTTATTTATTGTTAAACTATTACGGGGATGACACGTGGCGAGGAGCCACTACAAGAAGAAAAACTTTTTTGCTACACTATTGTTTGCCACACAACAAAAAAAAGTGTTGCTATATACTTACTTTTAGACACATAAGCATTGCAAAAGAGTCTAACCAAGTATATAGCCACACATTTTTTGTGTGTGTGGCAAAAACTAGTGTAGCAATAGAGTGTTTTTTTGTAGTGAGCTAATCCGACCTCCATCAACTGTTTGTAAAACACTCACACAAAGTATGCACAACGCCCGCACGAAAGTCGCACACCACACGCACGATGTTAGGTCTAATTGATAATTGTTCAAATCATTCTTAAACATTCTTTTATTTTGGATGTTTATAGCATTGTAATGCGTACATTTGAAAAACTGTTGTCGACAGGGGGAGCGACAACTTCAAAACAATATTGATCCGTTGGTCCTGAAAAACAATGACTGTACTCTTTTTCCCTTTAACTAAGTTTTTTTCCCATAGGGTTTTCTTAGTTAAAGGTTTTTTAACGAGGCAGTCAGTTCAACACATAAAAACGCATATGTCATGAATTATTTTTCTTGTCTATTTTTTTTCCTACAAGGGTTTTCTAGGAAAGTTAATAGTATGTGATATATACGTTATGCAACTTAGATAGAGCATTCAAATTAGCTCTATATTCAATGAGCTTTGTTTACTATTACAATTGCAAAGAATATTATTCATCTCAAATTCAATAATATTTACATAAGTGGGAGAGCACATGATCTTCATAAGAGAAGTGAAATCGATATGCGATGAATAAACTCAAAGTGTTGATCCGACAGATTCAGTTACACTCAAATGACAAAGAACTGTAGCAGTACATGGTATTCGAAAGATATTTCAAAGGACACAAGAGGAATTATACATCATACTTGTGCAGATGAACTAGAAATAAAAAGGTGATGCACAGATGTTCAAATCAAGTGATTGGTTCAGTCGATTTATTCACAGAAGTATAGCTTTCTACTACATTTGAAGCGAAGATTTCCATTTGCTGGTTCAAAAATCTCAAATATTGTTTTCATCAGGGGGAGTAATACAAGCACGAACGAATATGTACTCTTTTTCCTTCACTATGACTTTTTTCCCAAAGGGTAATTTCTTATTAAGATTTTAACGAGGCATATTCCTTGTGTAATGGACATCCAAGGGTGAGTGTTATGAAATATTGTGTATAATGGATGTCCATTCCAAGAGTTTACATACATCAATTAATTAATATCCTTCATTCCATAAGTTATGGATTCCAAAAGACATAACATTCAATAGTATTCATTAGGTACACATTTATCATAGTTGAATGCTTGGGGTTGTACCTATATATACATCACTTTTATAAGAAGTGAGTGATGGGGATGAAATATAATAAAAGTTCATTTCTTTCTCTCTACATCTTTGCTCATATAGCTTTGCTTGTTTTCTATTATTTTATAACAAGAAGAAGAAAATTTGCATGTATATTATTAATCCAATAATGTATTTGTAGCATAGAACTTGAGATTAAGTGTGTGAACACAATCAAGTCTTTGAATCACAAAACCAACATAAATCAATTTGAATAATAGATAAATATATCATTAATTTTATCTTTTATATAACACAAATTCAATTCGAATATATTATTAATAATAATATCAATATACAAATATAAATTATTACACGAATATCATTACAAGAAAGGATGCACGCCGTGTTTCCGTCGTATTGAATTGTATAATTTTCATTAATCTTGACAGGGGTTATGCCTGGTTGGTCAGCAATCCAACCATCAGCATCAATGAATTCAATACTTCCAAAATTTTCTGCCATCATTGGAGAAACTGTCTTTTCCCACACAACACGTCCTAGCTGGTTTGAACCGGGACCTGAACAGTTGTATTCTCCGAATGTGATATCATTCCTGCAGATCAAGAAGACGAAGCTTTTGTCAAGAAACTAGAGTCAACAGAATGAAAAAGAGAATATATATATATATATATATATATATATATATATATATATATATATATATATATATATATATATATATATATATATATACTTCAATGATATATTCTTACACGTTCTTCTCCCAAGAATCCCATCCATCGGGGCAATAACATATGCCATGGTTGTTTGGATGAAGAAAACCCTAGAATACGGTTTTCATGCTCTCCCCAAGAGTGTTGATCCTTTACCAAAGATCGTGCACTCTTTGAATACAAAACCATTCGTATCGTACGGGTTTATTCGTCCTTGTGCAGTAATTGCGCCCCCCACGCCATTTACTGCTATCATGCACTTCTGCATGAAATCAAGTTGAAAAAATGTTGAAAAAAAATGTTGAAAAAATGTTTGTTTATATTTTTCATTTCATTTCTCCTATCCAACTTAATTGTAGATACTTGGAACTCGGAATAATATTTACGGGATGAACTATATTATTGTTATAAATACATTTTCTCTTTACCTCATAAATTGACTGTCCAGCACCAAAGATAAAATCCACGGTGCCTTCAATGGTGCAAGAGTGGAAATAGTGTCTGCCTTTATCATCATACAACGTATCTTGGACGCTTAAAAACGTCACACCATAGAATGCCGTTTTGTCCCCGGATATCTTTGCTGCTACTGCTTCAGCTTTGGGATTCACGTTATTCTCTAATGGATAATTGAATGTATTCTACATGAACACAATGGAAAATTACTATGTATGAACATTCATGTAATTCTATAAATTAATAAGACTGGGCCGGCCTGAGCTCCAAGGCCTCCCAAAATAACTTATATAGCCATTTTTATAGGGGATTTATATAGCTGTCTAGGTCCTCAATTTTTCAACATCGATATAAATAAAGGGAAACTTGAGAAACTATGCCCGCGTGCGTCACTCATGCGTCGCGCAGTGGTCATGCGTGCCTCGTGCGTCGCGCGTGCGTCGCTAATGCGTCGGACACTAGCATAGTTTTCAAATGTTTACTTTTAAAACATATTTTTCCAATGTATTGCTTTCCAGGCATATTTTTTTCAAGTTTCCCCAAATAAATTGTATAAAAGCTAATCTTTCCACTATGCCTAGCCCAACCCATTCATGTTTTTATTAGAGGGAAACTTGAGAAACTATGCCCGAAAAGTAAAAAAATTGGCAAAATATGCCTCGACGCGCATCGTGTCTCATCGTCACTTCACGCTGTCAGCGGCGTGCATCGCGCAGCGGTCATCGCGTGCCGTCGTCGTCGTCGCGCGCGCAAGCGTCGCTCATCGCGTCGGACGTAGGTATAGTTTTCAAATGTTTACTTTTGATGCATATTTTTCCAATGTTTTGCTTTTCAGGCATATTTTTCAAGTTTCCCTTTGTTAAATAGCAACTTTAAATAATTATTAGGGAAACTTGAGAAACTATGCCTAAAAAGTAAAATATTGGAAAAAAAAATGCCTCGATCGTCGTCGAGCGTGAGTCAAGCCTCGTCGCGTGCGTCGCGTCGCGTCGCGCGACGTAGTTTTTGAAATGTTTATTTTTCGGCGATATTTTTCCAACAATTTACTTTTTGGGCATAGTTTTTCAAGTTTTCCTAATTAATAGTAGTATGGATTTACTTCCTCCACTTATCTGGCCGAGAACGCCTGTTGTTTTTTTTTTTTTTTTGGAAAATCAGAACGCCTGTTTGATCGCTAGTTTCATGCTTTTAATTGGGTATATCTATATAAAAAGAAAATGATAAAACCACATAAAAATTATAAATATCCACCCCCGAAACTTTGCTTTTTTATGGTCCATGTTTTTTGTTCTTTTTTATTTATATATCAACTCTGAGGTCTCAAATTAATTTATGTGATGTTTTCAGGGGAAGATGAGGTGGTGCCTCTATCACTCTCCATATAAAAATGGTTTCCTGTAATATTTATTTTGCGTCTTGAATTCCTCTCAACGATCTACAATGAATATATATATATATATATATATATATATATATATATATATATATATATATATATATATATATATATATATATGATTGGTTCTTAGTTAGTAAATGAATGTATGGGTAGTATTGTTATATCCTAATAGTATAAGGGTATAATTAGTAGTATTGGTGATGTGGCATTTGGATATATATGGAATGTACCACAGCAAATCTATTGACTGAATTCAATCGAAAGAATCTTTCCTTTCTCTGCATTTGTTATCTTGGTAGCAGAGCCAGAATGTTGGTGTAACAACCGTACGGATGAACACCACCGCATCCATGGCGTCCTCCGCCGCCGGTACAGCGGCCGGAGCATCAACAGTAGCAACTATGGGTATCTCCTCCATGCCAGTTAACACTCAAACTTTGATTGGATCATCGATCGGAACCCAAGGTGTTCTTTCTTCTGGTGATTCAGCTGTTCGAATTGGAGCTTCACTCACCGAAACTAATCAAACTTCCATGGTAGGAGCTTCTAATCTACCTCCTTTGAGCTACATGCAGTCTGGAATGTTCTCCAACTTCGGTTTGCCTCCACTGTCCAATTTCAGTCTTCCTCCACTAACTGCTTTGAGTTTTGGTCACATAAGTCCTTCAACAGGTATGCCTCCTTCCAGTTTTCCTTATGTTCCCTCTGTTCCTAGTACGTCTTGGTAATCTTGGGATGAATCCGGTGTCAAATCTGCCTTTCACTGGAAGCCTAAACCAGACCTGCAATGTGAAGTTGGACAGATCTAATTATCTGCTTTGGAAATCGACTGTTTTACCCATAATTAGAGGTCATAGACTTGAGAGTCATGTTTTAGGAGATGACTGACAGAACAGGATTAGATCTAACTCTCTGTCTGTCTCACCATCACCTTTTCAAAGACCTCAAACTGCAGAGGAATGGAGCATAACTGATCAGCTATTGATTGGGTGGTTGATGAGTTCTATGACAGAACAAGCCCTGCAATAAGTTGTGGGATGCACTACTGCCAGAGAAATATGGGTGACACTGGAGACTCTATTCAATAATCAAGCTGAATCGAGAATGTTGGAGTATAAAAGTGCCATGACAAGAGCTACAAAAGGATCAAAGTCTATGGCTGACTATCTGGCATAAATGAAATCATATGCAAATAATTTGGCTGCTGCAGGGTATCCAGTGTCCAAGTCAGAGCTTATATTAGCTACTCTTGGTGGTTTAGATAAGGAATATGAAGCAACTATAGTAAATTTGACTACAAGAGTTGGTTCCATGAATTGGTAGGAAGTTCATTCCCAATTGCTAACTCATGAGAGGCTACTCCTCAGGTTTAGCTCTGGTGGTTCAGTTGACATCCAAGGAGGTCCTTCTGCTCAGTTGACCTGGAAATGCCTCAAACTCCAACAACAGAGGTAGAGGTGGTAGAGGAAATAGAGGCAGAGGGGGTGGAAGAAACTCTAGTGCAAATTCCAATAGACCTGTGTGTCAATTGTGTGGAAAAAGTGGGCACATTGTGACTGCCTGTTGGCACGGGTTTGAAGAGGACTTTGTGCCTCCCAGCTTCAATAACAGTTCCTCTAAGCAAGCACTGGTGGCCACTCCTCAAAGTACTGTGGATTCAGCTTGGTATATGGATTCTGGAGCTACAAATCACATAACTTCTGACATCAACAACCTGCACATCACTGGAGACTTCTCAGGATCAGATAACCTTACTGTTGGCAATGGTGAGCAACTTCCTATTAAACACATTGGTACCTGTACTACCCCTACACACATCAACACATCCCTTCACCTTAAAAACTCTTTACATGTTCCTACCATTAAGAAAAATCTTATCAGTGTCTCTTAATTAACTAATGACTATCCTGTGATTATTGAATTTGACAATTCCTGTTGTTATATCAAGGACAAGGAAACAAGGACACTGCTTCAAACAGGAGCACTTAGGCATGGTCTCTATCAAATTCCTGTTGTTCTAGGTCCCAAGTGTCAAAGCTCAAATTCCAGTCAGATCTCTCTTCAATCCAAGAGTCAGCTCCAGAATAAAGTTTGTAATGCTTTTGTCTGTTCTACTGTTCTAGAAACATGTTTTAATGTTTGGCATAACAGACTTGGCCACCCTTCAAAAGCTGTCTTGAAAAATATTTTGAATCTGTGTAATGTGTCTTTCTTGAATGATCTTTCTTTCTGTGAAGCATGTCAACTTGGAAAAATGCATGGTCTCCCTTATAATAAGTCTGTCTTTCATGCTAAGTCTATTTTAGATGTGATTTACACTGATCTTTGGGGTCCTGCACCAGTCACCTCCACTCTAGGTTATCAATATTATATTCACTTCATAGATGATCATTCCAGGTACACTTGGATCTACCCTTTAAAACATAAGTCTGATGTTGTTTCTGCCTTCATTTCCTTCAAAAAGCTTGTGGAAAATCAATTTCAGACAACCATTAAGTGTCTCCAATCAGACTGGGGGGGAGAATATAGAGTTTTTGAATCCATTTGTAAGGAGAATGGCATAATTTTCAGACACCCCTGTCCTCATGCTCATGGCCAACATGGTAGAGCTGAGAGGAAGCACAGACACATTGTAGAAATAGGGCTAACCCTACTTGCTCAATCATCAATGCCCCTTAAGTTTTGGTGGCATAGCTTTGAACAGGCTGTCCAAATGATAAATGACCTTCCTACCACTGTCCTAGAAAATCAGTCACCCTCTGAAGTCATGCTTAAAGTTAAGCCTGAATACACCAAATACAAAGTGTTTGGATGTGCTTGTTATCCTAACCTTAGACCTTATAACACTCACAAATTCAGCTATCACTCTGTGAAATGTGTGAATCTTGGTCTAAGTCCTCAACATAAAGGCTTTAGGTGTCTTGATAAGTCAGGAATGATATATGTTAGTAGAGATGTGGTTTTTAATGAGACTGAGTTCCCTTTCAAAGATGGTTTCAGTCAAGGTCCCAATAAAGTTGTCCTTGTTGATCCTAATCTGGTCAATACTTTTCATCTTCCCTTTGGAGTCTCTCAGCCTAATGGTGTGGTTCAAAATGACACTTGTCTTAGTCCTAATACTCCTGCTGATAGAATGATAGAACTCAGTTCTACTGATAATAATCTGAACCACAATGGTATTTAAGTCAGTCATATCCCTAACAACAGCAGTCAGAGTCATAGGGATCTTGAAGCCACTCCTACTCCTAACACTCAACCTAGATATCCTCAAAATTCTCCTATAATCAATTCCTCCAGTTCTTCTTTAAGTTCTTCATCTTCTAAAATTGGGTACCTTACTGATCCTGTAGATCATGAAGCTGAAAGCTCCTCCAGTCATTCTCCATCTAAGAGTCCTACTTCAGAGACACCCTCCTCTAAGCCTACTAGCCATCCTATGCAAACCAGGTCCAAAAGTGGTATCTTCATGCCTAAAGCCTATCACTCTTCCATTACTAATACCAACATCCCTACTCATCTTGCTGAACCAGTAAGAGTACCTGATGCATTGAATAGTCCTCAGTGGAAACAGGCTATGGTGGAAGAATTTCAAGCCTTGCAACAAAATCATACCTGGGATTTAGTACCAAGAGCTCCAGGATAGAATCTTGTTGGGAATAGATGGGTCTTCAAACTAAAGCTAAAGCCAGATGATAGTATCCTGAAACACAAAGCAAGGTTGGTTGCTAAAGGGTATCTACAGAAATATGGAGTTGACTTCACTGATACATTTAGTCCAGTTGCCAAGGCATCTACTATTAGAATTGTGCTTACTGTTGCTGTTATGTTCAAATGGTCCATAAGACAGGTGGACATCAACAATGCTTTTCTAAATGGACCAATTGATGAAGCCATTTTCATGCCACAGCCTGAAGGCTAGATCCTGCAAAACCTCATTATGTGTGCAAACTGAACAAAGCCTTGTATGGCCTTAAACAGGCTCCAAAAGCCTGGTTCAGTGCTCTTAGGTCACAAATGTTAGCCTGGGGTTTTGTTCAATCCAGAACAGACACTTCCCTGTTTATTTTACAAACTGCCAAGGATATGATGTATGTGCTCATCTATGTAGATGATATTCTTGTGACAGGGAATTCCAACAACCTGATTCAAAAGTTTATATCAATGCTGAACTCACGGTTTGCTCTGAAAGACTTGGGCCCTATAGCACACTTCCTTCGAATGTAGGCTTACAGAGATGGGAATGGTCTGATTCTATCACAGAAACACTATACAAGTCAGCTGCTGCAAAGGCTGAATATTGAAAATATCAGGCCCTGCAATATACCTATGACTGTTGGTGTTCATTTGAGCCCTAAGGAAGGGGAACCTATGCAGAATCTACTGCTGTATAGAAGTGCAATTGGGGGACTGCAATTTCTTACCTCTACCAGACCTGATCTAACCTATGCTGTGAATTATTTGAGTCAAGTCATGCAAGCACCCACAATTGAACACTGGACAACACTGAAAAATGTGCTGAGATATGTAAAGGGAACTCTACATTATTGTCTATTCATTCCAGCTGATGGATCAATACAGTTGCAAGGATTTTCTGATGCTGATTGGGCTTGCTTTCCTTCAGACAGGAAATCTGTGACAGGATATTATGTTTTTCTGGGCTCATCTCTAGTTTCCTGGTGTTCTAAGAAGCAGGCTGTGGTATCTAGGTCTAGCACTGAATCAGAGTACAGGTCTCTGTCTAATTTAGCGGCTGAACTGGCATGGATTAGACAATTGTTGAAAGAAATGAAGCTTAAACTGTCTAAAACCTCTATAGTCTGGTGTGACAGCTTGGGAGCAGCTTCATTGGCTCAGAATCCAGTGTTTCATGCTAGAACGAAGCACATAGAAGTGGATGTTCATTTTGTTAGAGACAAAGTGCTCAACAAGGAGCTGACAATCAATTATATTCCTTTAGAAGCTCAAATTGCTGATGCTTTTACTAAAGCACTTCCTGTTAGTCAGTTTACTAAGTTTAGAAGCAAACTCAATGTGATGGTTGGTACACATAGTTTGAGAGGGGGAGTTAGTAAATGAATGTATGGGTAGTATTGTAATATCCTAATAGTGTAAGGGTATAATTAGTAGTATTGGTGATGTGGCATTTTGATTTATATGGAATGTACCACAGCAAATCTATTGACTGAATTCATTCGAAAGAATCTTTCCTTTCTCTACATTTGTTATCTTGAGTTTGATTTCAGGTTAATTTATAGCTAGCTAGATAATGAATATAAAATTGTATTTGTTTGCGAATATAAAAATGGTTTCCTGTAATATTTATTTTGCGTCTTGAATTCCTCTCAACGATCTACAATATATATATATATATATATATATATATATATATATATATATATATATATATATATATATATTTGATTAGTTCTTTGAGTTTGATTTCAGGTTAATTTATAGCTAGCTAGCTAACTTTCAAATATTTGCTGATCAGACGTGGGCTGCTTACTTGAAAAAATGGTCGTGAGCTGTAAAATTGAATTTTTATATAATAAAAAATATATTCAACTAATCAAATATACTTATTTAAAATTAGATGGAAGTCAAGATGAACATCTATATATAGATGTAAATCTAGGTGGAATCAATATTTTTGTAGTCCATTTTAAAGCTATTACTATGTATAAAAATTGAAATCCCATCTAAAATTGATGACTTTATTATCAAGGGAATCAATTTTTGAGCCATTACAGTAGCTCTTAGTGGTGAAAGAATGATTTTAACTCAGTTGGGTATAATCAACGGCGGACACAAGATTTTTTTTAACCAGGGAGCATAATTTTCGTAAAATGGCACATAAAAAATATTGCGAAGAAAAAACCTGCAAAGATACAAGGAAAATGTTAAATTCACAACAAAATAGACACAATACATCTCATTCCAACAAAATTGATATAATAAAATCGACCCAATATATTATTGATTATTATGAGAAAATTATCTATCTATGTGCCATATACATAATCAATGATGTAGGATGTGCTATATCTTTTTATTGTGTCCATTTTCTTGTGGGTATATATATGACTCAAGATACAAATTAATATGAAATTGTTATTAGTTTGGATTCTAGAAAAGTATTACATATATTGTTTTTAGTGGCGACAAATAGGGATGCATATTTCATTATATTGCATAGAGTTTTGTGGGGTAGCCATTCCCTCTTGTCCCTTTCTATGTCGATTATATATTCTAATATAGACTCTTATTGTATACTCTTTTTTTTTATTAACTCTTTTTGTATATATACTTACACAAAGTATGCACAACGCCCGCACAAAGTATGCACAACGCCCGCACGAAAGTCGCACACCACACGAACGATGTTAGGGCTAATTGGTAATTGTTCAAATCATTCTTAAACAATTTTTTTTATTGTATTACTCTAATACAAACTACTAAACATTTATGGTACATTGCATATCCATTATTACTTATTGAACTGTAATATTGTATTGCAATGCAAAAGTCACAGAGCAATTATACAGACATGCGTATATTGTTAATTTGGTAGAAACATTTTAAGGAGCCCCCTATATATATAGTTCCGCCCATGTAAGATCCCAAAATTCGCAGTGAAGCCTTTGTCTACAGAAATCTTTTTTTGTTCTGGAAACTTTGAAAGATAAGAATATGAAAAATAAAATAAAAAATAAAAAAGTAAAAATAGTTAGTTAGGAAGAAAACACAAAGTAAAACTTACAACAAAAGTGATGTTTCGCACGATTACGTTTTCAGCAAGTGAGTTGAAAGTAGAACACGAGCTGATTTTACCGTGGTCATTCCATTCTAACCGTGTGTTCACTTCCCCCATCCCTTGAATATAAAGGAATGGCTTGTTCTCCGGAATCGTTACTTTCTCCCTGTAGAAAAATAAAAACAAAATGGTTGATGAATTTACGTAAACAAAGTTGGAATATAGATGTGTCATTTTTCATATATAGAATTAAGGAAAAATAAATCAAACAAAAACATTTATAATGTTTGTTCCATATATATAGTGAATTCTTATACAATGTATGGATATACCACATATATATATATATATATATATATATATATATATATATATATATATATATATATATATACTTACCTATAAACCCCGCAGCCACGTTGATTTGTATCCAGCCAACATTGTTAGGTGAAATGGTGTCTATTGCAGCTTGAATGGTTGGGAAGTATCCTTCACCCGGGGACTGATCAACGTATAATATCGTCGTGACGACGGGGAGGCGGAGGCTGTAGATGAGAGAAGCAGTACGTATATCATAGTAGTACATAAATAATAATGATGGGTTTCCATCTGATCGAACTGTGAAAGTAAGCACAGTGGAGTAAATTAATTAAGAGTCAAAGTTCAAATAATTAATTCAGCAATGGAGGAGTACGTGATCAATGTACCGGCAAGCAGAAGTGAATATATAAATTAATTAATTGGTTTGTTTAATTTATATTATATTATATAAATAAATGGTGGCCCTCAAAGTTTTGGGATGGATTTTGTTGCAGAAGTTTTGGTAGAGAAAGTTAATTTTGCAGAGGGGAATTGGAAGAGGAGATTGATTATGGATTGGTGGGGATGATTGAAATGAATTCAGGTTGTATATATAGTGCGTCTGATATCTACCTCAGCTCCGCCCTTCCCTTTCTTTTCAATGGATTTTGGTACCACAATACATTTTTAGTCCTAAAATGTGTCGATTTTTCTTTTTTACTTTTTGCACATATTAAAAAGAAAAAAAATTACTTAATAAATGTGTTGTTTTTTGTTATGATGTTATATGTAACGCTCTCAGACCCCATGCCTGGTAGCGTTAAATGAGTCATAAATTTCTGATCAACTGCTTAGATCGCCGTGCTCGCTTGGTCTAAAAAGGCTAACTCGAGTTGACAAGACTTTTATGTCTCACACTTATATGGGGTGAGCATTCTACTATTTTTTCTACGTGGGATAATACATTTTCTGTAACGCCTCTAGACCTTGTGCCTAATAGCGTTAAATGAGTCATAAATGGTCCGGTCAACTGCTTAGACCGTCGTCCTCGTTTGGTCTAAAAGTGCTAACCCGAGTTGACAAGGCTTTTATGTATCACATTTATATGGGGTCTCTTATAAGGGAGTGGCGTCATCTCCAGGACGGCCAAGACTTGTCCCAGTGGATTTGTCTCAGTTCATTCCTACCATAGGATTCTAGAGGTGGCATCCACCGCCTCTCACGTTGTAGCACTTAGTTCCGTATGATAGTCAGCTCTGAATACCATTCTGTAACGCCCCCAGACCCCGGGCGTGGTGGTGCTAAATGAATCATAAATATCCGGTCAACTACTTAGACCATCGTCATCGGTTGGTCTAAAAGGATTAACCTGAATTGACAAAATATTTATGTCTCATACTTATTAATTTGGGGGTGAGTAGAATTTTACTTTACCGACGAGGGATTTTACATTATATATCTTATGGCTTTGTTTTAAAATGTGAAAGGATTGTGTGTAATTTGTAGATGATTGTATTAGAGGATAAACTCAGCACATACATCGATCATACCATATATCAGCAAGCAAAATTCGAAAATACAGCAAGCAATAAATAATAAAAATATATAAGCACAACTAGGTTATCAAGTTTATCTTCACAAGCTAGTTTATCAGCTAGGCATTATGTCGAACACTTGTAAGACACAAAGAAGATCAGCACAATGGTTCAACAAAAGGAGAAAAATTATGGTGCATCGGTGATTTGACGGGTCATACCAAGTGGAGGGATGAGATGCATCCAACTCATCCACTTTCACACAGTAGATGTGTGTACATGTGAGGGGGATGTATCTCATCCATCCACTTGGTATAACTCCTCAATAACCGTTGCGCAATAACAATTCTCCAATACAGGATACAAAATTAACTAGAATTAAATTTGTAAAAGAGTAATAAATAATGTATTTATGTTCTAACTTGACATTTTTTGTGGAACAAATTATTTTCGAATAAAACAATCCCTTTTCGGGGACAAAGGAACACATGCGAAACTATGTACGTAATAGTTGCTGTTAGGCCGAAGTATGCATTAATAGAAGGTTCTCTTTTTCCTTTTTCTCCTTTTTCCTTTTAGCCTCCCTATGCTTGTCTTCATCATTTCTGTACGCTTTAGTATAATTTGGCACATGTACGAATATTGTACTCTTTTTCCTTCACTATGACTTTTTTTTCAAAGGGTATTTTCTTAATAAGATTTTAACGAGGCATATTCCTTATGTAATGAACATTCAATGGTGAGTGTTATGAAATATTGTGTATAATGGATGTCCATTCCAAAAGTTTACATACATCAATTAATTAACATCCTTCATTTCATAAGTTATGGATTCCAAAAAAACATTACATTCAATAGTATTCATTAGGTACAAATTTATCATAGTTGAATGCTTGGTGTTGTACCTATATATATACATCACTTTTATAAGAAGTGAGTGATGGGGATGAAATATAATAAAAGTTCATTTTTCTTTCTCTCTACATCTTTGCTCTTATAGCTTTGCTTGTTTTCTATTATTTTATAACAAGAAGAAGAAAATTTGCATGCATATTATTATTCCAATAATGTATTTGTAGCATAGAACTTGAGATTAAGTGTGTGAACACAATCAAGTCTTTGAATCACAAAACCAACATAAATCAATTTGAATAATAGATAAATCATTTTATCTTTTACATAACACAAATTCAATTCGAATATATTATTAATAATAATGTCAAAATACAAATATAAATTATTACACGAACATCATTACAAGAAAGAATGCACGCAGTATTTCCGTCGTATTGAATTGTATAATTTTCATTACTCTTGACAGGGGTTATGCCTGGTTGGTCAGCAATCCAACCATCAGCATCAATGAATTCAATACTTCCAAAATTTTCTGCCATCATTGGAGAAACTGTCTTTTCCCACACAACACGTCCTAGCTGGTTTGAACCGGGACCTGAACAGTTGTATTCTCCGAATGTGATATCATTCCTGCAGATCAAGAAGACGAAGCTTTTGTCAAGAAACTAGGAGTCAACAGAATGAAAAAGAGAATATATATATATATATATATATATATATATATATATATATATATATATATATATACTTCAATGATATATTCTTACACGTTCTTCTCCCAAGAATCCCATCCATCGGGGGCAATAACATCTGCCATGGTTGTTTGGATGAAGAAAACCCTAGAATACGGTTTCCATGCTCTCCCCAAGAGAGTTGGTCCTTTACCAAAGATCGTGCACTCTTTGAATACAAAACCATTCGTATCGTACGGGTTTATTCGTCCTTGTGCAGTAATTGCGCCCCCCATGCCATTTACTTCTATCATGCACTTCTGCATGAAATCAAGTTGAAAAAATGTTTGTTTATATTTTTCATTTCATTTCTCCTTTCCAACTTAATTGTAGATACTTGGAATTCGGAATAATATTTACGGGACGAACTATATTATTGTTATAAATACATTTTCTCTTTACCTCATAAATTGACTGTCCAGCACCAAAGATAAAATCTACGGTGCCTTCAATGGTGCAAGAGTGGAAATAGTGTCTGCCTTTATCATCATACAACGTATCTTGGACGCTTAAAAACGTCACACCATAGAATGCCGTTTTGTCCCCGGATATCTTTGCTGCTACTGCTTCAGCTTTGGGATTCACGTTATTCTCTAATGGATAATTGAATGTATTCTACATGAACACAATGGAAAATTACTATGTATGAACAGCCATGTAATTCTATAAATTAATAAGAAGAAAATATATTAAGACGAATGAATTTATTTCTAGAGGCTGGGCCGGCCTGAGCTCTAAGGCCTCCCAAAATAACTTATATAGCCATTTTTATAGGGGATTTATATAGCTGTCTGGGTCCTCAATTTTTCAACATCGATATAAATAAAGGGAAACTTGAGACACTATGCCCGCGTGCGTCGTGCGTGCGTCGCGCAGTGGTCATGCGTACCTCGTGCGTTGTGCGTGTGTCGCTAATGCGTCGGAGGCATGCATAGTTTTCAAATATTTACTTTTGAAACATATTTTTCCAATGTATTGCTTTCCAGGCATATTTTTTCAAGTTTCCCTAAATAAATTGTATAAAAGCTAATCTTTCCACTATGCCTAGCCCAACCCATTCATGTTTTTGTTAGAGGGAAACTTGAGAAACTATGCCCGAAAAGTAAAAAAATTGGCAAAATATGCCTCGACGCATGCGTGTCTCGTGCGTCACTCGCGCGTCGCGCGTGCATCGTGCAGTGGTCATGCGTGCCTCATGCGTCGCGCGTGCGTCGCTCATGCGTCGAACGCAGGTATAGTTTTCAAATGTTTACTTTTGAAGCATATTTTTCCAATGTTTTGCTTTTCAGACATATTTTTTCAAGTTTCCCTTGTTAAATAGCAACTTTCAATAATTAATAGGGAAACTTGAGAAACTATGCCTAAAAAGTAAAACATTGGAAAAAAATATGCCTCGACGCATGCGTCGCGCGTGCGTCACTCATTCGTCGCGCAGTGGTCATGCCTCGTGCGTTGTGCGTGTGTCGGCTGCAGGCATAGTTTTTCAAATTTTTTTTTTTTTGAACAACAACATTTTTATTAGAGCAGAGTTTACAAATATTTACTTTTGAAGCATTTTTTTTCCAACAATTTACTTTTTGAGCATAGTTTTTCAAGTTTTCCTAATTAATAGTAGTATGGATTTACTTCCTCCACTTATCTGGCCGAGAACGCCTGTTGTTTTTTTTTTTTTTTTTTTTTTTTTTTTTTTTTTTTTTGGAAAATGAGAACGCCTGTTTGATCGCTAGTTTCATGCTTTTAATTGGGTATATATATAAAAAGAATAATGATAAAACCACATAAAAATTACAAATATCCAACCCCGAAACTTTGCTGTTTATGGTCCATGTTTTTTGTTTTTTTTTTTGTTTTTTTTTACATATCAACTCTGGGGTCTCAAATTAATTTATGTGATGTTTTCAGGGGAAGGATGAGGTGGTGCCTCTATCACTCGAGAGATTTTATGGTGCAACGGTTGTAGGAAGGTTATAACAAGTGGCATACATTAGAACCTCTTATTTTTACTCTCTTTCACATAATACACTTTTATCGTGTGTGAGAGGTTAGAAATAAGTGGTTGTAATGTATCTTGACTTTGCAAAACCTTCCTACAACTGGCCAGATTTTTAAAAATTCACCTATCACTCTCCATATAAAAATGGTTTCCTGTAATATTTATTTGGCGTTTTGAATTCCTCTCAACGATCTACAATGAATATATATATATATATATATATATATATATATATATATATATATATATATATATATATATATATATATATATATATATATATATATATATTTGATATTTTGATTTTTGAGTTTGATTTCAGGTTAATTTATAGCTAGCAAGATAATGAATATAAAATTGTATTTGTTTGCGAATATAAAATGGTTTCTTGTAATATTTATTTTGTGTCTTGAATATATATATATATATATATATATATATATATATATATATATATATATATATATATATATATATATATATATATATTTGTTGGTTCTTTGAGTTTGATTTCAGGTTAATTTATAGCTAGCTAGCTAACTTTCTAGGGAATTTTTAGTAGTGTGTGCACTACGTGAGTGCATCACTACGCGACACACTTCTGTCCACACGATTTCATTCTGCACTTAAACTCGTAGTTACGATTAAATCGACTTGCTTTCACCACACATGAATTACGTGAGTACGTATCACCCAAAAATTTCACAACTTTCTAATATTTGCTGATCAGACGTGGGATGCTTACTTGAAAAAGTGGTCGTGAGCTGTAAAATTGAATTTTTATATAATATAAAATATATTCAACTAATCAAATATACTTATTTAAAATTAGATGGAAGTCAAGATGAACATCTATATATAGATGTAAATCTAGGTGGAGTCAATATTTTTGTAGTCCATTTTAAAGCTATTACTATGTATAAAAATTGAAATCCCATCTAAAATTGATGACTTTATTATCAAGAGAATCAATTTTTGAGCCATTACAGTAGCTCTTAGTGGTGAAAGAATGATTTTAACTCAGTTGGGTATAATCAAGGGCGGACACAGGATATTTTTTAACCAGGGAGCATAATTTTCGTAAAATGGCACATAAAAAATATTGCGAAGAAAAAACCTGCAAAGATACAAGGAAAATGTTAAATTCACAACAAAATAGACACAATACATCTCATTCCATCAAAATTGATATAATAAAATCGACCCAATATATTATTGATTATTATGAGAAAATTATCTATCTATGTGCCATATACATAATCAATGATGTAGGATATGCTATATCTTTTTATTGTGTCCATTTTCTTGTGGGTATATATATGACTCAAGATACAAATTAATATGAAGTTGTTATTAGTTTGGATTCTAGAAAAGTATTACATATATTGTTTTTAGTGGCGACAAATAGGGATGCATATTTCATTATATTGCATAGAGTTTTGTGGGGTAGCCATTCCCTCTTGTCCCTTTCTATGTCGATTATATATTCTAATATAGACTCTTATTGTATACTCTTTTTTTTTTTGTTAACTCTTTTTGTATACTTACACAAAGTATGCACAACGCCCGCACAAAGTATGCACAACGCCCGCACGAAAGTCGCACACCACACGCACGATGTTAGGGCTAATTGGTAATTGTTCAAATCATTCTTAAACAATTTTTTATTGTATTACTCTAGTACAAACTACTAAACATTTATGGTACATTGCATATCCATTATTACTTATTGAACTGTAATATTGTATTGCAATGTAAAAGTCACAGAGCAATTATACAGACATGCGAATATTGTTAAGGGCCAAAGACCCAAAAGTACACAAAACGGATTTATTGGACTTATAAGGACAAAAAGGAATCTGTTGGACTTATAAGGACACAAATTAGATAGATAGACTCAAATACCCTTAATTAAGAAAAAAACAAAAAAAAAAATAAATAAAACAGGGGGAAGAGGCGGGGAAGTGGGGAACACTGAATGTCTATTTTTTTTTAAATTTTTTTTATCTTACGCTATAGTTAACTTCTTGTTGTGTTTTGTTTTGTTTTGTTTTTTTTTTTCTGGAGAACGATGAAAGTGTTTTTTTTTTTTTTTTTTTTTTTTTTTTTTTTTTTTTTCCAATGACCACCGCGACGCATTGACCGCCCCGCTGCAATGACCATCCTGATGCAAAGACCACCGCGACGACCGATGCGATGACCATCGCGATGCAGAGACACCGCGATGTATAGACACGGCGATGACACCTCGATGAAGTGATACAACGACGTAGTGACCACCCGCGATGCATAGACGCCTCAATGAAGTGACACCACGATGCATTGACCACACCAGATCCATTGATCACCTCGATCGATGACCAACCCGGATGCATGTACACCGCGATCAATAACCACCCCGATCACGAGAGACATCACGATGTTATAACATTTGACGATGCAGAGACATCGCGAATAAGAGACACCGCGATGCAGAGACACCGCGATGAAGTGACACCGCATTGCAGAGACACCACGATGAAGTGACACCGCAATGCAGAGACACCGTGATGAAGTGACAGCGCGATGTTATAACATTTGACGATGCAGAGACACCGCAATGCAGAGAAACCGCATTGCAGAGACACCACGATGAAATGACACCGCAATGCATAGACACCACGATGAAGTGACACCGCATTGCAGAGACACCATGATGAAGTGACACCGCAATGCAGAGACACCGCATTGCAGAGACATCGTGATATTATAACATTTGACGATGTAGAGACACCGCATTGCATAGACACCACGATGAAATGACACCGCAATGCAGAGACACCGCGATGAAGTGACAACGCGATGCAAAGACACCGTGATGAAATGACACCGCATTGCAGAGACACCCCCGATGCAGAGACACCGTAATGAAGTGACACCGCATTTATGCAGTGACATCAACAATTTATGCAGTGACATCTGCAGTGACATCAATGTCACTTCATTAGTTGTCTAATGTATGTAGTGACATCTGCAGTGACATCATTGTCACTTCATTAATTATATCAATTTGGCTTGTTTGGCAACGGAGAAACTCTAATGGCGTGTTTGGATTGCGGTAATAGAATGGAATGCAATACTTTTTTCATTACATTATATCAATTTGGCTTGTTTGGCAACGGAGGAATGGAATATGATTTCATTCCAACGGAATGAAAATGGATTTTCATTCCATCCAAAATTCAATGGATGTATTTCTATTTTCCAGGTTCGTGTTTCTGTTGTTCTTACAAATGGACCTTTCATGTTGAATCTTGATTGTGATCACTACATAAACAATAGCAAGGCATTGCGAGAGGCAATGTGCTTTTGATGGATCCCAACCTCGGGAAATATGTTTGTTATGTTCAATTTACAGAGAGGTTTGATCGTATTGACAGGGAATGATCGATATGTCAATTGCAATCTGATTTTCTTCGACGTGAGCATTCTATTCTCGGATCTGGTTTTCTGGTTTACTTGGTTTGAAATCAATGGTTTAGGTTGTCTGTTTGGACCCACTAGTCAATTGGTTTGTTTCATTCAGGTATATGCAGTGGGAGAAACCAGAGGAGTTGACTATCTTGAGCGGCAGCAACAACAACAAAAACCTCAACCTCCTTCCAATGCGAAAACCTTCCACCCACCACCACCCCAACCACAAAAGATCTCGACCGGTTTACCCCTCACCCCGCGGGGATCAATCTCGGATTCGTTATCCTCAGCGATCTTACTCAACATTCATCTGTTAGTGTGCCTATTCTCTTTTTTTCATGTACAAGTTTTATTGTTGTTGTATTCTTGCTCATATTTGATGTTTTTGTATATTGCAGTATCAAGTGTCTGGACTGGGGGGAGGCCACCAGAATCATCAGCAGGTACACACACTTAAAGCAGGCTGTCATTTTCATCTCTGGATTTTGAACTGTAATTGCTGGCTGTGGAACATAATGATTGATTATGCCTCGTTTATTGGATTCACAATCCGTTATTTTTTGGGGTCATCAGGAGCTCAGCTATGGACAAAAACCTGCTGCAGTTGGCTCAGTGAATGATTCTGGACGTATGCAACAGGTATATATCAGCATTGTTGTTTTTTTTTTTTTGAATGGCATCATTGTTAACTCGTTAATAACTTTCACCAACCAAAATAAAAAAGAAAAAATTGATTTGCAATTGAGCAAGAATACAACAGCAAAATCTGAACTTGAGAGGTTTGGACGGCATTCGAGGACAAGTTTACGTGGAGTGCAGTTGTGTCTTCAACAAATGCGTTGTATGGTTCTGAACCACCTCTCAAACCTAAGCCCAAAAGATGGGTTTCTTTCTTCTTGTTTCGGTGGATCAAGAAAGAAAAGTTCCAAATCAAATAAGAATGGATCATTCAATCAAAAAAATAAGAAGGGATCAGATAAGAAGAAGTCTAGCAAGCATTTTGATCCTACTGTTCCAATTTTCAGCTTGGAAGATATACAGGAAGGAGTTGAAGTTATGTGGGTCCTGCCTGTATATATGACGAGACATGGAAGGAGGAGGAGAAGGAGAAGAATAAATTAGATTAGGGGTATTTTGGTACATGTAGATATATTATGTCCTTATAAGTCCAACAGATTCCTTTGGGTCCTTATGAGGCTAATAAGTATAAAAAACTATACTTTTAAGTAATAAACCCTATTGTTAATTTGGTAGCAACATTTTAAGGAGCCCCCTATATATATGTTCCGCCCATGTAAGATCCCAAAATTCGCAGTGATGCCTTTGTCTACAGAAATCTTTTTTTTTTTTTGTTCTGGAAACTTTGAAAGATAAGAATATGAAAAATAAAATAAAAAATAAAAAAGTAAAAATAGTTAGTTAGGAAGAAAACACAAAGTAAAACTTACAACAAAAGTGATGTTTCGCACGATTACGTTGTCAGCAAGTGAGTTGAAAGTTGAACACGAGCTGATTTCACCATGGTCATTCCATTCTAACCTTGTGTTCACTTCCCCCATCCCTTGAATATACAGGAAGGGCTTGCTTTCCGGTATAGTTACTTTCTCCCTGTAGAAAAATAAAATCAAAATGCATGGTTGATGAATTTACGTTAACAAAGTTGGTATAGTCGTATAGATGTGTCATCTTTCTAGTGAAATCTTAATGTATATAGTGAATTCCCAATGTATGCATGTAGTACCATTTATGAATATATATATATACTTACGTATAAATCCCAGCAGCCACGTTTATTTGTATCCACCCAACATTGTTAGGTGAAATACTGTCTATGGCAGCTTGAATGGTGGTGAAGTTACCTTCACCTGATGAACGATCAACGTATAATATTGTAGTGACGGGGAGGCGCAGGCTGAGGCTGGTTTTTGCTGTTGATGAGAGAAGCTGTACTACGTATATAATAGTCCATAAATAATGAACGGCCTCCATCGATTAGGACTAGAGTAAATTAAGAGTCAAAGTAAAGTTCAATTAATGAAGTACCGGCAGAAGTCAGTAAATTATTAATTGGTGTGTTTATATTATATAGTGGCCCTGGCTTTTGTTTCTGTACGTTGCAGAAGAGAAGAGAACTTAGAGAAGAGAATGTTTTGGGAGAAAGAGTTGCAGAGATTCATTTGGGAAAGCTAAGAAGAGGAGATTGGTCATTCTATTCTAACCGTGTGTTCACTTACCCCATCCCTTGAATATAAAGGAATGGCTTGTTCCCGAGAACGGCTTGTTCTGTAACGCCCCTAGTCCTTGGGCCTAGTAGCGTTAAATGAGTCATAAATGGTCCGGTCAACTGCTTAGACCGCCGTCCTCGCTTGGTCTAAAAGTGCTAATCCGAGTTGACAAGATCTTTATGTGTCACATTTATATGGGGTCTCTTATAATGGACTGGAGTCATCTCCAGGACGGCCAAGACTTGTCCCAGTGGATTTGTCCATGTTCATCCATACCATAGGATTCTAGAGGTGGCCTCCACCGCCTCTCACGTTGTAGCACTTAGTTCCGTATGATACTCCGCTCTGAATACCATTCTGTAACGCCCCCAGACCTCGGGCCTGGTGGCGCTAAATGAATCATAAATGTCTGGTTAACTGCTTAGACCATCGTCATCGGTTGGTCTAAAAGGGTTAACCCGAATTGACAAGGCCTTTATGTCTCATACTTATTAATTTGGGGGTGAGCAGAATTTTACTTTACCGATGAGGGATTTTACGCTACATATCTTATCTTATCTTTATTAACGGCTTTGTTTTAAAATGTGAAAGGATTGTGTGAAATTTGTAGATGATTGTATTAGAGGATAAACTCAGCACATACATCGATCATACCATATCTCAGCAAGCAAAATTCGAAAAGACAACAAGCAATAAATATAAAAATATATAAGCACAACTAGGTTATCAAGTTTATCTTCACAAGCTAGTTTATCAGCTAGGAATTATGTCGAACACTTGTAAGACACAAAGAAGATCAGTACAATGGTTCAACAAAAGGAGAAAAATTATGGTGTATCGGTGATTTGACGGAGTTATCCACAAAGTGGAGGATGAGATCATCCAACTCATCCACTTTCACACACAGATAGATGTGTGTGCGTATGAGGGGGATGTATCACATCCATCCACTTGGTATAACTCCTCAATAACCGTTGCGCAATAACAATTCTCCAATACAGGATACAAAATTAACTAGAATTATATTTGTGAAAGAGTAATAAATAATGTATTTATGTTCTAACTTGACATTTTTTGTGGAACAAATTATTTTCGAATAAAACAATCCCTTTTCAGGGACAAAGGAACACATGCGAAACTATGTACGTAATAGTTGCTGTTAGGCCGAAGTGTGCATTAATAGAAGGTTCTCTTTTTCCTTTTTCTCCTTTTTCCTTTTAGCATCGCTATGTTATTTTTGTACAGGTTCTTTGTCCCAACATTTGTTCTTGTACCAAACAGCCGTTCTTAGCACCACATTTTAAATTGGACAAAAAAAAAAAAAAAAAAAAAAAAAAAAGAGTCCTTTGAAAATGTATCAAAAAAGTTATTTGAAAATAACAAATATTCTGATCTATAAATTCTTTCACTTTGTGGTAGATATATAATATGAACCACGAAAATTTTGAAATACATATTAGCTCAACAAATTATGATCCAAAATACTTTTATTCAGGTGCCACAAAAACAAATCGTTTTAAAAAGAAAATAGCAGAAATTTGGTATTCCACCCCATCCTACCCACCACCCCACCCCAGCCCCACCCCAGCAACACCCATCCCATCCCAGTCACCCCTACCCTACCCCTACCTCTACCCTTACCCTACCACTATCCCTTACCCCTCTGTCAACAAAAAACAAAAAACAAAAACAAAACAAAAAAAAAGAAAAGAAAAAAAACTAAACTCAGTGCAACGTGTATTCGTGTAGGTATGAGGAGCTGTCAACTTTTTGCTGAGAGTGTAACTGATTTTAAGGATAGAAGGTAATTTAATTGGCGTGGCAATGAGAAATACTTGTGTTGAGAGGAATTTAGGGTGAAATAACGGGTGAAGTGAAGGGTATAACTCAAGGGGAAATGGTGTGTGCACTACACATTTGTTTAGTGTAAATACCACTACAGTTTTTATTTCCATTCATTAAAGTGATTAATTATTTATTGTGATGAGTTCCAACAAAATGTGTGGTGTTAAATGTGTTGTGTAAAATGTTGTGGTAAAAAGAATAGTGGATGTCACTACTCTAAATCAGGTGAATCTGAATGATTTTGATATATACGCGGGCTATTCGTTCAGAAATATAAATATTTTCGGTTTTTTTTTCCAAGTTCTTTTAAAATACCCGGCCATTTGATCCGAAATATAAATATTTTCGGCTTTTTTTTTTGTCCCTAAAATACCAAAATAATTCTGGTGAAAACCGATTTTTTTTTTGAGGGGTGGTGAAAACCAAAATTCAGCCCCTATTTTTCTCTCAGAAAAAATATTTCGTTTTTTTGTATCGTTAATGTAGAATGATTGATATTGTGAAACAAATTTAAAAATGTATGATGATATATATTTTTAGACGGAGTCATGGAGGTAGTACTAGTTTATCATAAATTCAAGGTTATTCATTTTTTATTTTTATTTTTATTTTTTTGAAGAAACAAGGTTATCAATTATTGTATTATTATTGCAATAATGATGATCAAATAATTAGATTTTAGTCTTCATAATTTATGAGATTGTTTCACTTTACCAGTGTAAAAAATTTAAGATAATTTATAATTTATAATTTAAGACAGATTGAGTTATATATAGCACTATTTTATAATATTTTATAATCTATAGCGCAAATCATAGAAGAACTTTCTAATAATAATATTGTTGTGGTCCAATTATTTTGGATCCTTTAAAAAGCTACGCTTTTTTTCGGCGATGATAGTGTTAATAATATGTGGTTACTTAAGGCACCACACATTAAATAAACCTAAAACTACACCACACCACACCTCGTAAAACTAAAGTTTTCTACATCCATATCAGTTTGACTATTGACAATTATCTATTTTATAAAATAAACCTTCACATTTTAAGAACTACAATTACACCCATCATTTCTTCGTCTCTCCCCACAATTTTCGTTCAAAAATAAAACTCATATTTCCTTCGTTTCATCGTAAGAGGGGTTTTCACACTAGCGCTACTAGATATTGAATCCGATTCCACATCAATGTTAACTTTATTAGAAGAAAATGCAACTTTCCTGGTAGATTTAATTTTGAAGTTGTTCAAAAGGTTGAGGGAGCACAATGTGGTTACCTAAATCAATTCCCTTATGCTCATCATTCGAATTCTTGGAATTAACCCGGAACTTTTCAGCCCCAGATGATGAATTGGTGAAATCAGATAAAAGATTGGATCTTGGAATGAGTTTTGAGGTGGGATGCCGGGAAGTTGCCATTTTCGAGCTTCCGTGAGGTGGCTCTAGGGAAATTGTTTTCTTTGAAAGGGTTAGATCTTGGCCTGTAGAGATATTAGAGCACGTATGTAGAGAGCTACAAGCCTACAACAAAAGGTTTATCTAGGATTTTAGAATGAGATTTGGGATTATTGTGAAAATGGGTCTTTGGAGAATTAGATAAACAAAGAGATTGAAGGCGGTTGAGGTGGAGCATCAACGGAAGCGAGAATGAGGAAATGTCAAAGAAATAGGGTGTTTATTCGGATATTCTGATGGAAAAGTGATTTTGTAATTTATTTGTCTTTCTTCATTCTCTGCAAATTTTGTTGATCTTGTGAGGGACGATGAGGAGATTTGATGAAGAAAATGGAAGGGGAAGGTTTAGAGACAAGATCGACTTAGTTGTTTTTTGGGAGGGAAAAAATGTGGTGTAATGTGATCGGGGTCAATCAGGTTATAATATACTTGACCACCATAAACCAATACTAGCAAGAGGACTAGGCCCATCGTAGTATAGCTATAGTGAATCAAGGTCGATCCCACAGGGAACCAATTGCGGATCATCTTATATACAAACAATTAATTAAACATGTCAAGGACATAGAGGCGGTCTACGACCAACATAAGACAAGAAAAGTAAAGACACGACTCGACACAACGTAATTAACCTCCCCAATTATAGTCTTTATCGTTTGGACCTAGATAATTTATATAATAAACTGAACTTATTAACTGTCAATCCGTTTGTATCTATCTTAGATTGGCTACGGAGTCATCCTCTTTAACTTGACTTAGCACCGGTAAGTCACTAAATCAACGTGATATTGTTACGTGACTTCTCCTTTTAGTGCCTCCATCTCATATAACTCACACGCTTACGACTTTCAAGGATGCCGATATTAATCGTACACCTCGTCTAGGCAACATTCCTGTGGTTAGGCGTACTTCCTAAACGATCGCATCAGTCTCTATCCTATTAACAATTACCTGAGCGGTCTCATGTTAATCTACGATTTACGTATAACTAGGTGATCTCAATTCCCAAATACAAAACCTACCTAGATCTCGTTGAATGTCCCGGAAGATCATTCATGAGCCAACCTAGGAGCCCTATATTGGTATTTCCTAATCATACGCTAATTAAAACAGACGAGCAACGTAACGTAGCCATACCTACGAGATGATAAATTCTATTAAGTTAACCTAACCATAAAGGCGTGGCTATTTAACGGATAAAACAGGCTCGGTCGACCGAATAGGTGGGCTCGGTCGACCGAGTGAACTCATTCGGTCACCCGAATCAATTTCGTCCCAGATTACATCCTTGAACA
Organism: Gentiana macrophylla; assembly: GCA_026214975.1. Lineage (NCBI taxonomy): Eukaryota > Viridiplantae > Streptophyta > Magnoliopsida > Gentianales > Gentianaceae > Gentiana > Gentiana macrophylla. The sequence continues at coordinate 23,609,056 of CM047815.1, read as the reverse complement.
TATCTCTCGGCGTTTCATCATACGAGCAGTTAAGCGATGAATTCGCACGATATTCATATAAACTAACATAGATACGCATTAATTAAATCAAGTAGATTCATGAATAAATACTAAGTGTATGACGTAGGTTATGGGATCCCCATAGACAAGGAGTCGCCTAACGTCATAGCCTAGATCTACATCATCTAGCTATGATTAACTAATTCAAACGATAAAGCATAATTGGGAGGGATTAATTACTTAAAGGAAAGAAACAGAAAATAAAGGCTTACATATTGCAGCCCTTAAATTGCTGGAAACCCTCAAATTATTCTACATTGTATCAAAGTTGTATTATGAATTGTAAGATTAAAGAAAGAATGAAGGGATGATGGAATGATTTACAATTTCTCGTAGCTGCTGCTTATATAGGAGTTTCTGCCGACTTATGAAGGATCTAGAAGGTAAATACGAAAAAATCCGAAAAGTGACCGAGCCGACATACTCGGTCGACCGAATGGATAGGCTCGGTCGACCGAGCCCTTTTACACGTGTTAAACGCGTCTCTTTGTCCGACTTGTTCCCCATTTGCCGCGCTTGCGTGTTGATCTGATTAATCTTTCATTTAATGCTCCGATTTTCTTCCTCTATTATCTTGAGACCGTTGATTGAATGACATTAATCCTCTCGATTTGTCGTGATCTACAAAATCGCATTTATCGCACAATAAATCGGCTTTTAATAATGAAAACGGCTAAATACCAAATATCATATTAATAATCACTTAACATTAAATAATAAATATAAACATGTGATTTAATATGAAATATATATTATTAATCTCGATTTAAGGTCAACGTTGATGACTTTTACGAGTATAATTTGACCGTCATCAACTACCCCCCACTTAGATTTTGATCGTCCCGAACAAAGCATCAACCCAAGACAACATTTTCTATGGTCAAATCATACTTACACAAGAAACTCAAGTCAACTCATACTAGTCATGCTCATAAGATATCCATTATTCACTACTGACTATGAATCAAGTGATGTGTGCATGTGCATTTAGTTTTATATATTCGTGGCAAGATCGAGTTTATGCTAACCGCCAATCTCAACCTACCAACCTCAACATTCATACTTCTTATGCCTCGCAATGGTTGAGAGCACTAGAGCAATAAGCAAGAGCGTATCTATAGGGTTTTGGACTTGGAGACCGAGTACTACTCAAAGCCTCTTAAAGAGTTGAATATTTTTCATATCTTCATATTTTTCAAATACTATTAATCTCAAGGAAGAAAACTTTTTAGAGTATCCCCTATCTTAGATCATGTATAGCATCGAATATTACCACAAGCGGGGCTACTTTGGTAATATTCTCGCAAGCCCAGTGTTTTAACGCATTGTCAAACACAGGTACGTCTCAAGCTTATTACTCCGCTTTAATGGCTAAAATATAAGAATGCATCAGCAGATAGATATTGACACTAAGTTTACATAACCAATCATCTATGCAATGTACACATAATTTCTTCAGTTATTATGATTTGCGCGGTATACTCGATTCATAGATTGAGTAATTGAATAATAAATAACTACTTGCAAAAACGAGTATGAATATCCTTAAATTTACCTAACATAAGTATAAAATGATCACGTACTCATGAAACTTGGTTTATTTCCTATCAATTCTTAGCTAGGAACTCACAATTCTAAGGGTGCGAGATAAATAATATGGTATGTATTCAAATTTTCAAATTTTCAATTTTTCTACCGTTTCATTCAAATTTTAATCATAACAACATAGCTAAGTCTCCTACCCCCCACTTAAACATGGCATTGTCCTCAATGACAAAAATAAATGAGAATTTAAGAAAAAGACTTAGCTCTGGAAACGGCTCTCAAGTAAAGGAACAATATCGGAGTAAATGTCAAAGACGTTGTGGAGAAGCAAGTGAAAACTCATATAAGCGCACAAACTCCACGAAACCGATAATAACACCATGTCTATGGAAGTTATAGAATAATGTGGCAGTAATTAGGTATGAATACCGAAAAACATTTTAAGCCACTTTATTTTATACAACCAAAGACAAGAAAAATACTAAATAGAAAGAAAAATAAACAAGCAACTAAAGATGGTAGTCTTCATCTAAAAACCGGGTGGATAAGACAAAGATCAAAAAGCATAACCCCATGTGGGAAAACACGAGGTGGATCGGCTCACTATGTATTCATTCCAGTATATAAAAGAGAAACTTGGTAAGTATAACAGATGCAATGCGACCTGAGGGATAACGATAAAATCAAGCAGTTAAGCGCGAGAAAATTCTCGCTTGCATTGGATATCAAGAACTTAGGAGATGTAGCTACTCCTTGAAATTACTAATAACCCAATGCATCACGTAAAAGTCATAACCGTCATCAACAAGGTCTGATCGGTGTGATAATGTAGAACAAAACTGATCATCTATAAATGCCGGAATAAACGGAAAAAAAAAATGTGAAATTTAAAACTTCCGGTAGAAAGATAAGTTGTACTTTGATCGAACCAAAAACCTTTAAAATCTAGCTAGGGTCAGAGTTACACTTACCCCAACTAGGATCAGGAAAATCAAAATGATGAAAGATAATAATTAAAGCTGAGCAATATTTCAAATTCCGCAACACAAAGGTATTTTGTAAACAAAATGGAGGTTGAGAGTATGATGGGTTTAGAAAAAGATACACATAAGGTTGGGAAGAAAAGATAAAGGGCGGGTAAGAAATTGTGTTTATGGGTGGGTTGAAAATGGTTAAGGCATTGAGATTGGGTGGGAGAGTGAAACAGATGGAAAGAAAGAGAGCGATGAAAGAATGGTTAGAAATGTGAACTTCGGGCGATTGGTGAGAGGATCGAAAAGTTTGAAGGTGAAAAATTGCGTAATGAATTGCACATCACTTTGGATTTTCACTTGGATCACCATTCTAAAAGGTTTTGGAAGTTGACCAAAATTGTTCTTGTTCGCACCAATCATTCTCTGTTACATTTTCAATAATTCTCAAGCTCTCTTAATGCCTCCATCTTAAAGTGGATTGCTAAATTTCCTTTTCTTTAGCAATTTCTTGACTCTCCTACGGAACTCTATTTCGTGGCCTATATTGAGTAAAAAGTTTTGCACATCCTTAGCCCAATGGCCATCGAAACACGGCAAAATAAAAAACCTCAACATATGTCACGTTACTTTTATTTGACTCAAAGAAAACAAAACCTAAAATCCTAAAAAAGAAATCCTAAGGGTTTTAAAAGTAGTTACGAGTTTAAAGTCCTCACTTCGACGTTCCAAAAAAATTATCCTTGTCAATTATCATTCTTGGATCGCTGGACTTTGACCCTTCGCACTATAAGAGGTGGGGCTTGTTGCTTTTAAGCGGATTAATACCCTTCCCTTGGTTGTGAGACCTAGGACACAACATTTATCCATACCATTTATCCAAAGCTCTTACCTCGGCTCTCGTTTTAGGAATTAGTGAATTCTAAGAAACTCGGCTAAAATTATGGTTTTGGCCTTGACAATAAGAAACAATGAATCTAAGTACTCCGAATAAGGTCGGTTATGTAGGCAAGCCTACGCCGTCTTATTCGTTGGAACATATGTGACAGTTCAGGCCAATCCGTCAAGATTAAGCCCCGTTTAGCCTGAAGGCTTATCGGCTATGCTAAGTCTTGTTGAACTGCTGTAACGTACATCACACGTGGAGGGGAATCGATTGAGCCGAAGCTCGGTTGAAATCGCCCAGCCATGGTTAGACCATTTCCGAACCCATGTACTACGATTCTGTGATTTCTAAATTGTCACCCAAAGCGTAATCTCGTTTCTGTTTAAGGTGGGTTCACCGAGAAGCCATCACCATAAAACTCAACGAAAGCAGAAGATTGTGTTCTCTCAAAACTCAACGTCTTCTTTAGATTTTGAATGCTTAAACTACACAATTTGTTGCTCCTATAGCCAGTAGAAGTAATCTCATGCATAGGACAATGAGATTTTGATAGAACTACGAGGAACTCTTTATTCACTGCTTCCTTTCAACGACTACATGTTTCCTTACACCCTCTAGATGAGACAGATTTGGGGCAGAACCTTCCACACTAATAAAATTATTCTTACAAACCAACTCCGGGCTAAGATTCATACTAAGGTTCATGTATAGGCTAACTTATGCTCAAAAAACCAAAAGGTAGTAAAACATAAGCAAAAATGGTAGTACCTTGCCTTCAACATTGTACCACGAAGAATTTAAGCCTTTAAAATTTTTTCGGAGCCATCTTGGTGCTTTAAAGGTATTGCTTCCATCGCTTTTCCCATCTTAGATTCGTAGCTCCACATGTTTGCTGGGTTATTCTCTCAGCGCCCGCTAAAAATTATTGACTTGGATTATTGCTTCCCTGGTTTCTGCAAACAAAAGAAAAATAAAACATACCGTAGACTGATTTTAACATGGTTTCCCATGCTGCTATCAGACCTACGGATTAAACATACGGGGATAAACAGACACGCGAAATTCTAGAAAATAGAACCAGAACAAAAATAAATTCTCGGTCGACCGAATGAGGTCTCTCGGTCTACCGAATAAATTTTTTTTCTATATATATTTTTATTTTTAATTTTTTTTTATTTTAAGAATCTGGAATTTTCAGACAGAGCAGACAACCAGAGGGACTCAAAACGTAAATACTGAGACTAAAAAACGAAAAACATGACATGAATAAGAAAATTATTTATATAAAAATTGACCGTTGTCTTCCCGCACAGCGGCGCCAAAAACTTGATCGGGTCAATCAGGTTATAATATACTTGACCACCATAAACCAATACTAGCAAGAGGACTAGGCCCATCGTAGTATAGCTATAGTGAATCAAGGTCGATCCCATGAGAACCAATTGCGGATCATCTTATATACAAACAATTAATTAAACATGTCAAGGACATAGAGGCGGTCTACGACCAATATAAGACAAGAAAAGTAAAGACACGACTCGACACAACGTAATTAACCTCCCCAATTATAGTCTTTATCGTTTGGACCTAGATAATTTATATAATAAATCGAACTTATTAATCTGTCAATCCGTTTGTATCTATCTTAGATTGGCTACGGAGTCATCCTCTTTAACTTGACTTAGCACCGGTAAGTCACTAAATCAACGTGATATTGTTACGTGACTTCACCTTTTAGTGCCTCCATCTCATATAACTCACACGCTTACGACTCTAAGGATGCCGATATTAATCGTACACCTCGTCTAGGCAACATTCCTGTGGTTAGGCGTACTTCCTAAACGATCGCATCGATCTACGTCCTATTAACAATTACTGAAGCGGTCTCATGTTAATCTACGATTTACGTATAACTAGGTGAGCTCAATTCCCAAATACAAAACCTACCTAGATCTCGTTGAAAGTCCCGAAGATCATTCATGAGCCAACCTAGGAGCCCTATATTGGTATTTCCTAATCATACGCTAATTAAAACAGGCGAGCAACGTAATCGTAGCCATACCTACTGAGATGATAAATTCTATTAAGTTAACCTAACCATAAAGACGTGGCTATTTAACGGATAAAAGCAGGCTCGATCGACCGAATAATAGGTGGGCTCGATCGACCGAATAGGTGGGCTCGGTCGACCGAGTGAACTCATTCGGTCACCCGAATCAATTTCGTCCCAGTTACATCCTTGAACATATCTCTCGGTGTTTCATCATACTGAGCAGTTAAGCAATAATGCGCATACGATATTCATATAAACTAACATAGATACGCATTAATTAAATCAAGTAGATTCATGAATAAATACTAAGTGTATGGCGTAGGTTATGGGATCCCCATAGACAAGAGTCGCCACATCCCTAACGTCATAGCCTAGATCTACATCATCTAGCTATGATTAACTAATTCAAGCGATAAAGCATAATTGGGAGGGATTAATTACTTAAAGGAAAGAAATGAAAAATAAAGGCTTACATATTGCAAAATTAAATTGCTTTGAAACCCTCAAATTATTCTACATTGTATCAAAGTTGTATTATGAATTGTAAGAATAAAGAAAGAATGAAGGGATGATGGAATGATTTACAATTTCTCGTAGTCTTTGCTTATATAGGAGTTTCCGCCGACTTATGAAGGATCTAGAAGGTAAATACGAAAAATCCGAAAAGTGACCGAGCCGACATACTCGGTCGATCCGAATGGATAGGCTCGGTCGACCGAGCCCTTTTACACGTGTTAAACGCGCGTCTCTTTGTCCGACTTGTTCCCCACTTTGCGCGCTTGCGTGTTGATCTGATTAATCTTTCATTTAATGCTCCGATTTTCTTCCTCTATTATCTTGAGACCATTGATTGAATGACATTAATCCTCTCGATTTGTCGTGATCTACAAAATCAGCATTTATCGCACAATAAATCGGCTTTTAATAATGAAAACGGCTAAATACCAAATATCATATTAATAATCACTTAACATTAAATAATAAATATAAACATGTGATTTAATATGAAATATATATTATTAATCTCGATTTAAGGTCAACGTTGATGACTTTTACGAGTATAATTTGACCGTCGTCATAATGGCTAGAGGTTGATCAGTAAGGTTCTAAGATTCAAAGGATAGAATTGTACTTATTTTGTTAGGAGTGGAATTTTGTTGACAGATGTGGTGTCTTAGGTAAATATGATAATATAGTAATCATAGTGTGGTTTAATAGGTATATGCAAAAATTAGTGTGGTGCCTTCAGTAAAATAGCAACTGAAGGTGTGGTGCCTCTTAATTTGGATGCCCAAGTAAAAACAATGTGGTGCCTTTAAAGACACCCTTATTTTTTTGCATTTATGTTCCATTTATTATAGCCATTGACTAGACGATCGAGACTTTAACCCACTTCTTGAGCACAAAGGTATGCATTGCTAGTTTTTTTGGAATGGCTTTTATGTATGGATTATATTCCTATATACTATATACTAGTAAACGTGAGTTGTGCAAGACACAGCGGGCCCAACATAAATCGTTACCAACGATAATATCAAAGAATAGATCCCAACGTGAAATAAATCGCGTAAACTTAAACCGTAACAAATCCAAGGCACAAGACAAAGAGAACAATAGAAACGTATCACATTCTCGGCAAGAGTTAGCTCTTTCTTAGAGACGTGAAGATTGTGAATTACTTCTCTTCCAGCCCTATCAGGAGTTTCCGCCTACAAAATAAACCACAATATGATGTAACGGAGAACAATGTCATAAAGTCGATCCTTTTAGCTTCGTCTTTACGTAATGAAACATTATAGAAAAACAATAAGCGGACAATAACTACACGGTCAAATCTCCAGGGACGCCTTAGCTTCCAGATCATTAATATGCTTTAAAATGTGTTTCACTCATTTTCTATATGATCTCAAGAATATAAAAAGTGATTTTGTATTCCAACGTCAATTTTAGTGACTTTCGTACTGCAATCGGCCGTCGGTTCCACTGACGTTATGTTGCTCAAAATAATAAAAACATTTAATATGGTGTCCACATGGCCACATGTGGGCACACCTTTTTGACGCGGATATTAGTTTGCCTTGATTTTTTTGTTGTATTTTATAGCTAAATTTGACTCATCTTCCATCGACACTACAGATAAGAACTTCAAATCTGTCGGTCTTTCCTTTTTATCTCATTTCTGCACAAACTACTAACTGTACACGTTTAATAAAAAAAAAGTACACGGTTTTATTCAATTGTTGTGCCGAAATCAAATCAAAAATTTTCCCTTGATTGAAATTTAAAACTAAAACCGCACCGTCTGTTGGAGATACAAACTATCAACCGTATCGGAATATACACTTTGGTTCGGTTTATATAACGGAGAATCGAAAAAAAAATTCGGTATCTATATAACGCTAACCGAAATTCCGGTTTTTATCGAAGGAAATAAAAAACAAAAAAAAGCAGCTGTTAAAAAAAAAAGAAGGGCCACGTGTCAGCTCAGGAGGTTGCCATGTGGCCAATTCTGGAGCAACCTCCTTAGCGACGTCAATTTTAATGACGTTAAATGCGCAAATGCAAATAACGTCGTCGGTTTCACCGACGTTATGTTGTTCAAAATAATAAAAACATTTATTATGGTGTCCACGTGGTCACTTGTGGGCACACCTTTTTGGCACGGATATTGTTTGCTTTGATTTTTTTTGTTGTATTTTATAGCTAAATTTGACTCATCTTCCATCGTACACTATACAGAAGAATTTCAAATCAATTTCTGCACAAACTACTAATAGGCGACAAGCAAAAAAGCTCTCCAAATATTGCACAAATCGATGATAAAATTGTATCTATACTGGTATAATATGTATTTTCGAATACGGTACAAATAACTGTCCATTTTTAAATTATTATACTATTTAATAGAGGTAAATGGGTTTGGAAACTTTGGGGTTAATTAGGGTTATTTATATGAAGACTGAAGGCTGAGGGCAAACTCAGTTATTGAAGGCTAAGGGATCAAACTTAGTATTTAAAGTCAAGGATATGGAATTAGAATTTAGGGAAATCTGTGATGACCTAAACTGATTACATATACCTGTGTACAAGGTCTAAGTTCCATAAGTTAAGTGGTGATTGGAACTTAGTTATGTTCAAATTGGTGTAATCTTACTTCACAATTAGAAGTTAGATAAAAGACAGTGAGCTGGAGTGTTTTATAAACACAACAAAATTCAGACAGCTGACTGACATGCATTTTAGCAGACATACATACACAGGAATCTGCTGAATATATATTTCGATTAATCAAAGGTTACATTGGAAGATTACAAAGATAAGGACAGATCACAAGTCTGCATTTTATCAACAAATCAATGGTCAAGATTATAGGGATGTTGGAAAGATTCAGAGGATTAACCAATGGATATAAGTCAAATGGTGGATAGACTAAAATCACAAAAAGTAAATCGGCAAAGATGTCGATTACTATGTCTGAGACGAATGCAAGTCAAGATGGGGACAAATCTAAAATGGCTATGTTTGAATTTCAAACATAAGTCACAGGATTCTATACTATAAATAGAGGACTCCTGATTCAGATACAAGTGATAGAGAACAACAATCAATCTTAAGCTATCAAGTTCTTATCAACAAATTCTCCCTGCTGACTTTACTGAGTTTAAATCTACTGATCCAGTATACTCTTCAAGTGTAACCTGCTATCAAGCTACATCAAGTTTACACACTTGAAGACATCATGCTGCTGATCATTTCATCCTGATCAAGCTGCTGAAAGTTGAATCATTTACTTGATTCAAACTTTCTTTTACAAGAAACTTGCTGAAGATAGAGAAGCACTTAGGTGTCAAGAACTGTTGTTTGTGGTGGAGCTGGTGAAGAGACAATCCTACCCTTCAAGGACCAGTGGAATAATTTGGAGCAGCAATCCTACCTGTTTCAAGTGTTCAGTTTGTGAAGCCATAGTTATTGGTGAATGAAAGACAACTTAGGGATTTTTGTAACTGCAACCTCAAATATCTCTAGTGAATTTCCTTCAAATATTAAATGGTACAAAAAATTGCAAACTACTATGTGTGCAAATGTTTGTCTTTGTGTCACAATTCAATAGTATGGTACGTACGGTCTTACAGTGAAATGGTTATATGATAAATAGTGCAACATATTTTTTCTTCTTGGAAATTATCTACGTACCAGCTTTCAAATTGGTAAACTTGTGGACTAAATATTGTATTCTGGAAAATTATATGTTCGCGGGGGTATTTTTTCCCTTTTGAATATGTTTGCAGGGGTATTTTTTTCGTTGAGTACGAGGAGGAGCCTTATGTTGGAGGAGCACCTGTAATTTATTAACTAGTTACGGTAAGCGCGCGATGCGCGTTTTGGGTCCTCAGTTGGATATATTACCTGGAGATGTGTGTAGCTTTTAGGATCATATTCGGATTGTTTTCCGAAAAGCCTTGCTAAGGAAAGGGACCGTTGTGAGGAGAACGATGCGCAGATGTCGAATCAAGTTAGGCGTCACGTGGTTGAGAATAAGGAGCAAAACAGGTTGGTGAACTTATGGCGTGGGAAGCACTTTAAGCTTATCAATGCGAATTGTGTGTGAGAAATGTGTGCTGTAGTGAAGATGTGTAAATTGTATATGGTGTTTGTAACAAGAATGATGCAATTTCCAGTTTCATTAATAAATATAGGCGAGGTCAAAAATTCGAGATAAAAAAGTGCTGATTAAACTCAAATGGGTGATACCTTTGAAACATCTTCAAGAGATTGCCGCGCTCTTTCAAAGAAATACATGAGAGAACCAATATGTAACATGTCCATAATGCAACCCAAAAAGAGAATAACAATACAGGTGTGAAAAAAAAGAAAATGATTGTGTCCCATATTCCTTATGCTTATCAAAACCATCGCGTGCGTTGTCACTTCCATCTTTCAAAGAACGTCTTTGCGAAATAATTTCTTTGGTGGTGCATCAAGGCCATATCCTAAAGAAGAATTATCTGTAATAACATAGCAATGTGAAGAAAACCTTTAGAGCCGAACTTCTTCACTTTTATAAAGAAGAGAATCTTGGCTGCAGGAAACATTTAAAGGACAATACCGGTATACTTAAACATGCTTTGGATCTCTAACCACCAAAAGCCCAGATCCTAAAATTCGGTCCATGGAACTTTAGCTAAAAGCAAAAGCGGCGACTTTTTTTTTTTTTTTTTTTTTTTTTTTTTTTTACCTTACCACTTAAACATAAAAATAAATTTATAAATGCTAAACCATGAAAACTCAAACTAAAAAATGTAGCTGCTTACAAGTTACAAGCGAGAAATAAATGGGAAAACACAATGCAATAGAACAACCAAATAAAAAGCTAAGAAAAATTTGCAATGGAACAGTTGAGATATGTATATATACATACCAAGGTGAGGAAGACAAAATAGACAGTAGAATCGACACCGAAAACTCGATGGCGTCGGCTTCACTTGAAGATAACGCTGTCGGATCCAAACAAACGGGTTGCGGGTCTTCTTCCCACTCTCGATCGGATCTAAGCCTTTCAAGATCCAATTCAAGTAGTAAATGACATAATTATCAGCCTTCCTTGCCAGAAGCCATGCGAACAACGACATAAGCACCACAAACAAAATGAAAGAAGTCCCTAATGATGTCAAGAACGCCTTAAACTCCATTTTCACAATTCAAAAACAAAATCCCAACTTTTTCCAAACAGATCACGATAAAGATAACCATTAAACCAAGAAATCCAATAACAAATGAAGACTACAACAGAGGCATACAACATGAAAGTGCAAAGAAAGGGTATAAAAGATGAACAAACACTACAATTCCTACAAAATAAACATAGTGAGAAACACATTGATAGCCTAACCACTCTAAATATCACCCTCAAAATCCATTTTCCTCTCTGGCAACTATCATATAATAAAGTTTGCAGAGAAACTTGAACCATTCAAAACATAAAGGTTAACGGTGGAACATTAAACTATTGCAAATCATATACAAGGCATCAGACGAGCCACCATGACAATAAATATCAAATCCTAACTATTAAAATGAGCATTTTGAAGCCAAGCCATAGTTCAAGACCAAAAATGAATGGAAGTTGACCGTGAACGATAACAAACTTTATACACAAATTCTACAACATGCTAAGAATTCACGGTGTTCGATGACTATATCTCGCATGAATGCAATTATCTACAACAAGAACAACAACAACAACAACAAAATCAAAATATCCTAAAATGCCAAGCAAAACATCAAATTCAAGAATAGAAACAGTGAAAGGAAAGTAGAAGCAAATAATACATAAAATCAACAACCATAGTAGAATAGAACAGGCAAATACCTTCATCCAAATGCAAGAACAAGGGCAAATACCTTCATCCAATCAAGCTCTTCACAAAACATAATCAACATTCAAAGGTAAACTTCGAGCAAAAATCCAAACCTTATATAATTCAAAGGGGTATAGAAGTCTGTTGTACCTTATGAATCACTCCATCATCTATAATTGAACTACTCAATTTCTTGAATAGTTCATACAATGCCTCTACTTCATTTATCAGAATCGTAAAATTGAAAAATGCGCGTTATACACCAAAATATTTATTCAATTCACAAGGAAGGGAAAACATAGAGGAAAAGAGGAAAACCGAATCATTTAAAGTCAGATCATCGAGAGAAAGAAGGTGATGAAGGTGAAATTAACGATTAGTCAAGAAGTGTCGTAACGAATTGAGAACATAGTGAAGCGGAAGAGCACAAATTGCATGAACAAAACCTTAAATCCCTGAATATATCGACAACAACTAATTGAATCCTTACCCCTACTACTTGTAACGGTAGAAATAAAGCTAAAATCCCAAATGGCGGCGAGAGATTGGGATTAAAGAAATGAATCCTCCTCCCATCTTATTCAATGCAACTCAACAAACCCACTGCACACACCACGGTTTCACAAAAATAACATCAAAATTCGGAAGACGAGCTTAAATCATCGACTTAATACATATATGAATGATCGAATTTTGAGATAAAAACCAAAAATACAAATGCCAAGGGCTTAAATTTACCAACACACCCAGCTCAAACCGAATTTTGAGATAAAACCAAAAATACAAATGCCAAGGGCCTAACTTTACCAACACCACTCAGCTCAAACCTAATTTCACTCAACTATTTTTATTTCTTTCAATTTCTTAACAAATTAAGATCACTGGAAAAATAATCCCAAGAACAATTAGCATAAAAAAATTGCTGCGCGGATAGCTAAGCTAAATGAGAAACCACCCTTGGACTGTGTACCTTGAAGCTAAGCTAAATTAGCACAATTCATATCTAAAATCACACATAAATGATGGCACAAAGCCACAAACCAAAAATTGATCCATCTAAGATTGGTACCATCAAGAAAAGCAAGCACGCATATGAAATTGACCACAAAATGATTTGAATCCTTGTTTAGAAAGAACATACCTTCAATTTTAGGATAGCCGAATGCACCACTACCACCGTGGAAATCTTCATTGCGACGTTGAATCTTCGATTCATTGCACGGGATAAGAATGAGTGGGGAGTGAGCAGAGACAAATGAACAAATAAAAGAAAGAAATGAATCCCAATAAAGGCCTCAACCACAAGAACATCTCCATTGGAGACCTCTCTCAGTAAATCTTACTGCAATTATTATCGGACATGAAATCTCAAAGCATAAAAAAACTCTTTTAACACCGAAACCAGTTAAAAATTCAGTTCATATTTTTTCTCATTTCTTGATGTGGGATCCTATAAAGATCGAATCTTGAAGAAGATAGTAGAAGCTTGAAACAAGAAAGAAGCAAAACAGAACTCTAGATAATGGCGGTTTGAGAAAGCGAGAGATGCCACGAAGCGGAGAAGCTGGGAAGCACCCATTGGCCTTCACGGCCGGTGGTGGACAACTGCGAAAATGACCAAAACGGCGTCGTTTAGTACGACCAAAAGCTGAGGATCAACAAATAAAGGTTACTCCAAGGTATGATATTCACCACATACACCCACTCCATGTATCATTCTATCACTATTAATCATAATGTATAAGTGTATAACCTATTCATTAATATTTATTCCAATGTTATTAATGGTGATGAAGTTGTATATTTATGACTTCTTCACAATAAATGGTACATCAACATAACAGGATTCTTCGATGGACCTGCATGTGTTGAACCGGCATGTCTTGTTCCATGTCTTTGAACTAATTATCTTTAAAATTTTACATAAAATCATCACCTAATATCATCTTGAAGTTGTTAATATTTATGTCTTTTTAAAAACCTATATACATATATATATATATATATCCCTCTTCTTCCCTCTTCTATTAAGAGTGAAGAAGGTTGCTCCTGAAGAAAAAGAGAATTTGAAACTAAGAAAGTTTCCTTCTTATTAATATTTTGCAGTGCATTTTCTGTTTTAAATGACAACAATATATAGGAAATACAATAGCTAACCCTAACTAGTCCTTTCCTAAATTGCCCTTTTTATTTAAATATAAAAAAACAAACATAAAAAACTAAATCATCATTATTTGAGAGATTGAGTATCCTTCCGGCTCTTAACCACCATTATTTTGAATTATGGTTAAATACACCTTATCACTCCAATCACCTTATCTCTCCTGTGACCATAGTTTCCTTTTGAGTATTATACATGTCTGTCAATAGCTACGTACAACAGTGATCCACGTTGCTGTTGTGAGGTGCTGACACGTGTATATCTTTAATGTGTGATATATTAACCTTTTTTTTTCATTTTCCATTATCTTTTTTTGTTTCTCCACATTTCGTTTCCCTTGTTGCCTCGAAGCTTCCTCCAACCGATTTGATGTAATAATAATATAAAAAAAATTTAAAAAAAATGTGGCTTCAGACAGAGAAGGAACCTCCATCTAAAAGATTTGCCTCATCCAACGGCCGAACGGAATTTGCGTCCTATCATCTGTAGCAGAAGTTCGTGAAATCGGCGCCAAGTTTTAGGCAAATGTTTGATGATTTTGGCTTAACTTTCATCTTAGAAGTTCATGCAGTGGTAGTCTTCTTTTTTTCTGCGTTGTTTCTCCTGTAAATATCTTTTACATGGTTATTTTGCAGTTTTTGTCCCATGTTGTTGATGGAAGCTTTGAAAAATCCACGTTTTGGGCCATTGTCTTAGTTGTTGTTGTTTCTTTCTTGTTCTTTTTTTTTTTTTTTTTTTTTTTTTTTTTTTTTTTCAGGATTGAGGTTTTTAGGTGAGATGTCATTCAAGGAGGGGTTGTTTGTTGTGCTTTCATTGGTCAGTTTTTTGGCACTAGCTAAGCCATCTTCTCTTGGATGTTACTGAAAAGACTTATAATCCTATGGGTTTACAATATTAGTTTCACATTTTAGTTCCATGTATGTGCTCTTAAAAAGGTGTTAGGTACCTACTACAAAAAGGGATATATATCACGCTTTTTAAATGTAACATATTAACGTTCATCACAGGTTATAAACTGTGCCATATTCAGCTGTGACATAAAGTAGTTAAAATTGATCACGTTTAAGAATTGTGATCTATTAAAGCTTTTATCACCTTTAAAAACCGAAACCATTTATAGTTTTGACCACGCTTAAAAACTGAGACCATTATAGTTCAACACCATCCTCATAATCTTTTGATCTCCTATCCTTGAATATCCATGACTTGTCCATTTTAAGGTAAAATCAGTAAATATGAACAAACCGTCTCGCTTATTTGTATCAAATGACAACTCTTCCGACGCTAGCAACAGCTAAGAAAAAATATAAACACCAGAAAGGTCTTTAGCGAAAACACATCAAGAGAAGAAAACTAAGCACATATCATTTAAATAAATTTCATTCACCGTGCAAAAAGTTAACAATACACAAAAATGAAAACTCAACATACATATTTGAGCAGCTTAGTTGAAATGTTTCAAGTTCATTGTATTTAATTGGAGGATAACAAGCCTGGTTTGATCATATCATATCATATATGAGTACAATTAGAAACCAAACAATAAACACCATTATGAGACCAAAGAGCCGCTTGCATATATGAAGATTTCTTTTTCCCTACGGGCTACGGTCATACATTATTACAAAGATATTTGTAAAATTACCACTGTGTAATTGATTGATATAATATGAAATTTATCTTGAGAAAAATTACCGGAACTCCTAGAGAAGGTGATTCCCCCACGCAAAATTGCTGATCTTGAAATTGTTTCCACAGAGAAGCAATAAGCGATGATCGCCAATAGGGTTTCTCCAGATGGAAGCGTCAAAAGGGTTTTATTTTTAGGGAAAGGCGCAAGGACAAAAAAAAAAATTAATAAATGGATCTCGGAATATGCCAAAGTAACATTTTCACGATTATAAAGGACAAAAATCACAAATGTTACTTTAAAATTGTTCTTCACGTGTTAATGTTCTTTGTGTTTCACAATTATTCTTACATTTACTCTATTCCACATTTGTTACTTCATATTTATTCTTTCATAATTGTTACTTTTGTCCTCATTAAATTACAGTTTCCTTCTATCCTGATTTTTTTGATAATTTTGTCCTTCTAGACAAAAATCTATTTTTTTTAATCACACAATAAAAAAAAGTGATAGATTTACTAAAATACAATATATAAACAGAACGCATAACAAATTTTGAATTTTTTTTTCGGGAAAGGAAATTTTGAAAGGCTGGGGGGTTTGCCAATTGGCGGGAGTTGTATTTTTTAGTTTCAATCACACAATAAAAAGAACGTGATATATTTAGGTACTTAAATAAAACCAGTGACGGTCATAGGGGATGAATCACATGCTCAAGTTGTGTGTCTGATTTCGGTACCTAAATAAAAACTACGTCGTTTCATGTGTATTTGAATTTTTGAAGAAAAACATAAATATCAAATACACATAAAAACCGAAATTAGACAGACAACTTGGATAGATGATCTCATCCCCAATACGAGACGTCCAAAACGAGACGTATGTAATTCTCCTAACGGGGTTCGAACACTGATATCCATGAGACATTATAGTTTAGTTTACCACTAGACCGATACACCTTGTGCGAGACGTATGTAATTCTTAATGAATAGAATCCATCACGTGTACATGAAACTGAGATTTTTAGATATAAAATATTATACAATTTCAGTCACGGTTAAAAAATGTGATTATCACTAGTTTAATTTATCTCATTAATCACGGTTAAAAAGCGTGATGTATTTAATAATAATATAATAGAATGAATAACAGTTAAAAACCGTGATTTAAATACAATATATTATACCATTTCAGTCATGGTTAAAAAATGAGATTGACTAGTTTAATTTATCTCATTAATAACAGTTATAAAGTGTGATGTATTTAATAAGAATCAATCACACTTAAAAACCGTAATTTATATACAACATATTATACCATTTCAATTCACAGTTACAAGCATATATAATTTGTCTCGCTTTTCTTATAACCGTGACAAAAATATCATACGAATTCAGTCACAGTTAAAAATGTGATTGATTGATATAATTTATCTCGTTTTTTCAATAACTGTGACAAAAATATTATATCAATTCAGTCACGGTTTAAAAGTGAGATTAAATGACATAATTTATCTCGGTTTCAATAACTGTGGCAAAAACATCACATCAATTCAATCATGGTTTAAAAGTGAGATTGATTGATATAATTTATCTCGGATTTCAATAACTGTGACAAAAATATCACATCAATTCTGTCACGGTTTAAAAGTGAGATTGATTGATATAATTTATCTCGGTTTTGCAATAACTGTGACATAAATATCATATCAATTAAGTCACACTTTAAAAATGAGATTGATTGATATAATTTATCTCGGTTTTTCAAAAACTGTGATTAAAAGTTGTAAGTGTGATATATATAATTTCTTTGTCACGCTTTTATTAAAACTGTGACTGTTATCATTTCTTAAGTGTGACCTATAGCATATTTTGTAGCAGTGGGGTTGCTTCAATTCTTACACACGGATTGTTAGGTTTGGTTGTTTCGGGTTTAGGATTCAAGGGAGTAGGGTTTAGGGTACGGAAAATTGCTATTTATAGAATGGCGTTGGCTTCCTTGTTACTTTAATATATTTTTTCGTAAAAAAAAGTTGCATGATTCATACAATTTAGTTTAGTTTAACAATGTCTAATCATAATATTAGTTTTGAGCCTGAATTGCAAGGTCAAGGAAAAAATTTGGAAGATAGAGCAGTATGTTTAATGAAATGGAAAGATAAGAGAGCAGCACAAAAAAGCATATACTCTATTCTACGAGTTACATGCATTTTTTTTAAATGAAGGCTAGATATAGACGATAAATGAAGGCTAGATATAGATGATAAGAGAGCAGAAATCTTAAATGAAGGCTAGATATAGATGATAAAAAACACATTACATATCATACGAGTTACTTGCATTTTTTTTATAGACATCAGCTTTGCATTTGAATTCTACGTTTAATCTTGTGAATTCAGGAAATCTATTAAGCCTATACTTTAGGGACCTTTGTCGAAATACCACTACTTTGAACCACTATTTATGAGAATACCATTCATTTGTTGAAATACCACTAGTGCTATTGGCCAATCCATTTTTTACACAAGGGGGGTGGTATTTCGACAAATAGTGGTTCAAACTAGCGGTATTTCGACAAATATTGGCCAAGGCATTTTTTCTCACAAATAGTGGTTCAAACTAGTGGTATTTCGACAAAAATCCCCTATACTTTATTTGTAAATTTCGTATCACAACAATAACAGGAATATTGTAAACGCTTTGGATGTGAGACCGAAGATGACGAGAACCTGGACTGTGATTGTCCAAGTTCTACAAAAACATTATGTGAAAGTAAGCAAAGCAGGGAAAAACTACCAAGGCTATGTGCCGGCTGACATGCAGGTGATCCAGGAAAAAAAATTACAACAACTGATTACGTCATTGTTGATGAATAGTAAGTTTCATTAATTGTTATTAAACGTTGTTAGCACAACCACAAACACCAACACAGAATAATTTGATTTTTAAACCTCTACGCGTTTAACTCTAGTATTATTAGGAAGAAAGTTGTGATCATTCGTATTTGGGGGGATCTGATGGACAACGATCAGAATCAAGTAACAACTAAGTTTCCCGAACCAACAATGGTTGTTGTTACAAATGTTAAAGTTGATAGAATATTGCGTGTATTAGCAGTATTTATGAATTGTAATTATAGTAGATATGGGTTATTATTTGTAATTAAGGTAGATATGGTTTATTATTTGTAATTCCTATAATCAAGCTAGGATCCCTAGATTAGTGCCTTGATTATAGACAATGTATTCTGTATATATTTGATTGACTGTTAATGAGAAAACCACGGAAAATATTCTTTCATGGTATCAGAGCACTAGGTTGTTCGATATCGCTTCCGCTCTTTTTTTTTTCCGCCGTCTTCTTCCTTTTTCTGTCTACAACTTCACCGGAAAAAATGGGGGACTCCGCCACCAAGTTCCACCCAGCACTTTCCATCTCCAATGTGAAAACTCTAATTCCGGTGACCTTGGACCTGAATACCGGCCCTTACAATAGTTGAGCAGCACTTTTCAAAGTCCAAGCTCGCGTTCATGATGTGATTCATCACATCATCCCTCATACTTCTGGTCCTGATCGAGAGGCATATCTCAAAACCAAGGCCGCGGATACCACTCTCTGGAATCGTCTCGACGCTGCGGTGTTACAGTGGATATACGCCACTGTCTCCACGGATATTTTGACATCCATTTTGGTTGAGGATGACACGGCTGAGAATGCGTGGAATAGCATGGCCACCCTGTTTCAGGACAACCGCAATTCGCGGGCTATGTACCTTAATAAGGAGCTCTCCAATGCGTCCCTGCCGGATTTTTCTTCAACCGGAGCCTATTGCAACCATCTGAAGTCCCTCTCCGATCAACTCAAGAACGTCGGGGCTCCGGTGGCTGATCACGCCTTGGTTCTCAAATTGCTCCAAGGGTAGACGGAGCAATATTCGAATTTTGTTATGGTTCTCCAAAATAAGAAGACAATGCCCTCATTTGCAGCCGCTAGGTCGAAGTTGGCATTGGAGGAAACCACGATAATGGAACGAGTCAAGCTCGATTCATCTGCTGCGGCTATGGCGGCTTCATCGGACCACCGTCCCTCGTCTCCTACCCACAGCAATTCCGGTCAGTCTTCTCGGCAGAGTAAGAAAAATAATCGGTCAAAGAAAAATGGGGGAGGCCGCAACCAGTCCGGCAATGGGGGTAATAGCAGAGGGGCTGGTCACGGCGAAGGTGGTAATGGCAGCAGAAGCGGCGCACAGGGGTTTCAACCGGGGTTCCAACAGTGGCAACAACCATCATGGTGGGCCATGTATCCCTCCCCATGGGCTATGCCACCGTCCCCGTATCCGACTCAGCCATTTCGGCCCAATGCTCAGCCACGCCATGCTCAGCTGCCACAAGGGGTTCTCAGCCCAAAGCCACCTATGCCGCATCAAGCTTACAACACAGAGGTAGGATATACACCAACGGACATTGCCGCTGCGATGCATACGATGACACTCTCTCCACCGGAAACGAATTGGTATATGGATACCGGTGCCACAGCTCATATGACCTTCTCGTCAGGTACACTCACGTCTTATTTTAATTCGAGCAATAATACTGGTATTACTGTCGGTAATGGCCATTACATTCCTATTCGTGGTTCCGGTAATACTTCTTTGTCTCATCTCCATCCCCCGTTAAAGTTAAACAATGTCCTGCACTCTCCTCACCTCCTTAAGAATTTAGTCTCAGTCCGAAAATTCACCACATATAATGATGTCTATCTTATTTTTGACCCTTTTGGTTTTTCTGTGCATGATCTACAGACCAGGACGCTTCTGATGAGGTGTAATAGTACCGGTGATTTGTATCGCATTACTCCCAACTGCTCGAATAAACCGTCATCTTTCCTTGTGACTTCCCTTTGGCATAATCGGTTAGGTCATTCGGGTGTGTCAATTTTAGATTCTCTTAAGCACAATAAATTTATTGATTGTACGAGTACATCCTCTTTTACTTCGTGTCAATCATGTATTCTTGGAAAACATGTTAAGTTGCCATTTGTTCGCTCTACTTCTGTTACTATTTCTCCGTTTGATATTATTCATAGTGATATTTGGACATCTCCGGTTCTTAGTTCTTTGGGTCACCGATATTACGTTCTGTTTTTAGATGATTTTTCGAATTTTTTATGGACCTTTCCTATCGCGAAAAAATCACAAGTGTTACACTACTTTTCGAAACTTAAATCACATGTTTTCACCCAATTTGAGCGTCCTATTAAAAATATACAATGCGATAATGGGGGTGAATATGCCGGTAATCCGTTTCGTGAGTTTTGTCAAACACATGGTATCAATTTTCGTTTCTCCTGTCCTAATACGTCATCTCAAAATGGTAAAGCCAAGAGAAAAATTCGATCTATTAATAATATCATGCGTATCCTCCTTAGACATGCGTCCATGCCCGCCTCTTTTTGGCCGTATGCACTACAAATGGCCATGTATCTACTTAACATCCTTCCGAGTCGCTTACTGAATCATGCTACACCACTCAAAATTCTGTATCAAAAAGATCCGTCTTATGACCATCTTCGTGTTTTCGGGTGTTTGAGTTTTCCTCTTTTTCCGTCCACTACTATCCACAAACTTCAATCCCGGTCTACGCCTTGCGTGTTCTTAGGCTATCCACCAGATCATCGGGGTTATCTTTGTTACGATATGTCCAGTCATAAAATCCGAACGAGTCGCCATGTTCGATTTGATGAAACCCAATTCCCCTTTTCAAATCTACATAGCCCAACTCCTTCCTCTTATGATTTTTTGACACTGGACTATCTCCTGGCTTGGCCCACCAGCTGTATGACCCACCTAGTCCGCCGCTTTCTCCTCCTGTTTACCATTTCATTGCTCAACCCACCCAACAAACCCGATCTCCCAAATTGATAGCACATGCCTAGCCTCCACCTTCACCTCATATACGCCGGCCCAGTACTAGAAGCCAACATGGTATATTTCAACCCAATCCCAAATACCAAACCAACGCAGCCCTTCACACTACAGCCCATAAATCTCCTCTTCCCCGTACTCCTTTAGAGGCACTCCAGGATCCGAATTGGAAAATGGCTATGAATGGCGAGTGTACTGCTCTTATTAATAATAGGACGTGGGATCTGGTACCCGTCCGGCTAATGTTAATAGTATACGATCTATGTGGATTTTCACTCATGAGGAAAAATCTGATGGTTCATTTGAGAGGCATAAAGCCCGTCTTGTAGGTGAGGGAAATACTCAACGCGTTGGCATTGATTGTGGAGAGACTTTTAGTCCGGTGGTCAAACCGGCTACAATTCGCACGGTTCTGAGTTTGGCTATGTCTAAGAACTGGGAGATTCGTCAGTTGGATGTGAAGAATGCGTTTTTGCATGGCGATCTTAAGGAAGTTGTGTATATGCATCAACCCATGGGGTTCCGCGACACTACTCATCCTGATTTTGTCTGCCGCTTACGGAAGTCACTTTATGGCCTGAAGCAGCCTCCCCGAGCTTGGTATAAATGGTTTGCGGATTATGTGTCATCCATTGGGTTCAAGAATAGTAAGTTCAATACGTCTTTGTTCGTCTACCAGCATGGGCAAGATATGGCTTACTTATTACTCTACGTTGATGATATTATTTTGACGACATCCTCTACCAAGCTTCGTCAGTCCTTGGTGGACCGCCTTAGTTCTGAATTTGCTATGAAGGACCTGGGTCAGTTGCATTATTTTCTGGGTATTCGTGTCACACGCCATAAAGATGGATTGTTCTTATCCTAGCGTAAATATGCCACGGAGATCATTGACCGAGCCGATATGGGGAATTGCTAACCCACCCTTACGCCTGTCGACATGAAAGGCAAGCTTAGTGCCACTGTTGGGTCACCGTTTTCCGACCCCACCCATTATCGGAGTCTTGCCGGAGCCTTGCAGTATCTCACATTTACCCGGCCAGATATTTCTTATGCGGTACATCAGGTATGTCTGCACATGCATGACCCCCGAG
This sequence comes from Gentiana macrophylla, assembly GCA_026214975.1. Classification (NCBI taxonomy): domain Eukaryota; kingdom Viridiplantae; phylum Streptophyta; class Magnoliopsida; order Gentianales; family Gentianaceae; genus Gentiana; species Gentiana macrophylla. The sequence continues at coordinate 23,586,375 of CM047815.1, read as the reverse complement.
TAGAACACATGCAGGCTCTTAAGCGTATTATTCGATATATACAGGGCACCCTTCATCTTGGGCTACATCTGTATTCTTGCCGGTCACTCACCTAGTTGCTTATCTGATCTTGATTGGGGTGGGTGTCCCGACACACGCTGCTCGACTTCCGGATATTGTGTTTTTCTCGGAGACAACTTGGACTCTGGTCTTCCAGCGCCACCGACTTTATCACGATCCAGTCACGGAGGTGAGCATCTTGTGGTGTTCGCGAATGTTGTCGCCGAATCTTGTTGGTTGCGAAATTTGTTGCTTGAGCTTCAATGTCCAATTCCCAAAGCTATGTTTGTGTACTGTGATAATCTTAGTGATGTGTATCTCTCTGGCAACCCTGTTCAGCACCAGCGTACGAAACACGTCGATATGGATATTCATTTTGTTCATGAAAAAGTGGCTCGAGGCGAGGTCCGCATTCATCACGTCCCGACTCGCTACCAGATTGCGGATATTTTCATGAAAGGGTTACCACTTGTCCTATTTCAAGATTTTCGATCCAGTCTCAGCGTACACGAACCACCCGTTTCGACTGTGGGGGTGTGATAGAATATTGCGTGTATTAGCAATATTTATTAATTGTAATTATGGTAGATATGGGTTATTATTTGTAATTATGGTAGATATGGTTTATTATTTGTAATTCCTATAATCAAGCTAGGATCCCTAGATTAGTGCCTTGATTATAGACAATGTATTATGTATATATTTGATTGACTGAGAATACCACGGAAAATATTCTTTGAAAAGTCACAACATACCATGCATGTTATATTTTTCAATAATTGTGCTGATGTGTTCGCTTACGCTCATTCATTATTAAAATAATATGACAGATTGTTGTTACTCTATTATAACAAGGCTAACATTATATATACCAGCACACTATATACTTGTGCATTTAAGTTTCTGCGTAAAAAAACAGGCCTCTCTTTGGCGACCAGGACAAATATATAGTTGTGTGTTCCAAAACCCTCCGTTATCTGATGGAGGTTCGTTAATAATCCATATGTTTGTCTTAGAGGTTGATCTGCATTTTTTATCATTGTTACTTCTTAGCAAAAATATATGCAAGAATAATAATTAAGACGTATCCTTTAAATACACATGATTTTCCAGTTTTCAATTTCTTTTCCTTTCGTTCGGTATTCTTCTTTCTCTGTTTTCTTCCTGTTGATGTACATACAGTACATTGTCAACATATTTACAGAATGTTTCTTTAATTTGTTGAAGGAGATCGAGCTTGCTATACATAAGAAGGAAGTATTGTGTTTCATAAATTGTACGTCTTGACACAACATTTGAGGGAAATTAATAATGTTCTCGAACCTACCTGGTTTTGAAAATGTATAGTATCTGTGATATGAACTTACAAGCGAAGGAGAAAAAAACGCGCATAGGTTCACTTGACAACTTTGATGGTGGTTCCAACAGCAAAAATGCAACAATGCAAGACATTGGCACAGAACCAAAAAAATCTTGGGCTGAGAACCATTTTTGTTATCAGCCCAACAACCAAAAAAATCTTGGAAGAAATAAGTGCTTCTCCTTCTGAACATACAACTTCCATTCAGTCTTTACCAGTCAAAAGTCTAATTTGCAGAGTCCTGTCAAGAAAATTAAGAGTAAACAAGATTGAAAACAGCAGCATTAAGCTCTCAAGTCATCTGAATAATGCACTCTTGGTAAATTTATATTATGTGTAATAGTATTAAGCTTTTGTTCAGTTAGCTACATGTGTCTAAGTGGCAGTAGATACTACTCCTTCTGTTTTATTTTATCTGTCGCAGAGAGAAAAATCACACAGATTAAAAAAATAATTAATATGTTTAAAATATAGTATTGGAAATATATATTTTTTATTGGAGATATAAATCCTTTGTTAGTAAACGAGTTTTTAGTATTGGAAATGTAATTTTTTATTGGAGATTTAAATACTTTATTGGTAAAGGAGGAAAAAAATAATAAATGATGCATTGGAAAGGTAAAATGAAATAGAGCAAATTCTGAAATGTGACAGATAAAAAAACGGAGGGAGTACTGAAATGTATCTAATGTCTTAAAAATACCCAAGCTAGAATATGAAGTGAAATAATCTCCTTTCTTTTGTACCCATGTATGGCAGAAAAACTTATGCCTATGTTTATGTTCTTGTGTAGGAGATTAGAAACGCCTCTCCCCTTTTTTCTAACTATTTACCTGGATGTAATTTGGCCATAGGAGGTTGATAATTCCTCCCCTTTTGCCTTGTGGATGAATCCAAAAAATTATTCATATTTAGTATGTTTGGATGCATAAGCATTCTTTTTGCTTTTTGTAAAGTTATTTCCATGTGAAGTATTTGTTGTAAATGATGCTGCTTAATGCTAAGAAAAATAATAAATAGATTCAATCCAAGTCATACTTTCTCATCTGCATCTTCAAATGTGTTACACACTGGGCTGCCGTGCCTTGCCATCCTTTGTCTTTTCCGTATTGTTTTTTTCCCTCCCCTGGCTTTTCCCTTTTTTTTTTTGGTTTACGCCTTCATCTCTGTTAAACTTTAGACTCACCTCCCAAAATCATGTCTTCCCACTTTCCGTCTTCTTTTTCTTCTCCTCTGTGCTTCCGACGTTGATTGTGTTAGGTTTTATGCCCGAAAGACAATTTGTAATTGTTTTATTTAAATAAATGACAGAATTTATTTCATCTTAATTATTGCATTTATTGCCAATATTAATACACTTTACGTAAAACTCTAAGTATATTGATTATGTAATCACATAGCTCAGTGTATGGCTATACACACGAGGATTGAGTTTGTGAAATATACTTAAAATTAACTTAGTCCGTAGCATTTATTGATCTGAGTACGGGTCTCTAGATTTATTTGCTAATAATGCGTCCAGAACACTTTAGGTGTGACAGTCTTATCCGAACTGTTGGTAATAGGGTACCTAATAGGGCATTTATATATGATGATAATCATATAAGGCTGGACCGATTTGATTTGAGTTCTCGATATAATTCCGTAATCGGGAAGTCTTATCGAATCACAAGATGATCATATATGGATTAATCTCAATCCTGAGGTGATCACAGACAACTGCTTAGACTAGGATAGGGTTTGATGTGTTAGTAAGGATCACTTCTTAGTATGTGGTCCAACACTTCTCGTTGGCTCTATTCTAGGATGAGTAAGTAGTCTGTGCTATCACAGATATGGAATCCATTCCTTCCCGGGGAAGTAGACGAACGATTCCACTTATTTGTTAACCCTAGAAAGCGATCGATGGGCCGAGTTTCATGTTATATTAGTTATGAACTAATTGATCACTAGGGGTTATTGGTAAATAAGAATAATATGTTTCGAGAAGGGTTTACGGAGATATCCCGAATCGAAGTGAACAGTCTATGAAAGATTTATCCGTATGTAATGATTATATCAGTGGACGCTTATCAACTCATAGTTGAGTGTAAGTTTATATCTATATTCAGCAGAGTTCAGTTTCGGGTTTATGGTGGTGTAATCCCGGAATTAATAGATTGAATATAATTATTTGGTCTGACGAATAATTTTGTTTAATTTATTGTAGCTACTGAATATGGGTCCATGGTCACCGGCGTGGCTCTAATATAGCATATCGTTTTCTTTCGTCGTTTCACCTCAATTATAATTAAATAGTTGGATTGGACTATTTAATTGATATGTGGATTAATTGTTTAGTTGGACTAGATAATTAAATACATAGAAAAGAATTTTTTCGTGGACTCGACCCAAAAGGCAAAAATGCGTGTGACCCTAATTTATTTAGGGTTAGAGCCGTATTTTGTATTATTATTATTATTAGGAAATTTGTTTTCTTGATAATTATAATATATGTGATTAAATTATTTATTTGTTAAATAATTTAAGGAAAAGAAAATCTTTTGTATATCCTAATTAATTTAGGAATATTCTCGATTTATCTTTTTAAGGAAAAGGATTAATATGATTGATTTTGTATTAATTAATTAATCCTTGGAGGACTAGGATTACTCTCCTATATAAAGAGAGTTCTCCCAAGCCAAATTACATCACATAATTTTCGAAATATTGGGTAGTATTTTGGCTTAGATTTTTGCTCCAAAAGTACTAGGGTTCGAGTTTTAGAAAACTTTGGCTTTTCTAAGGTAGCATATCAAGGAGGTCCGGCGGCTTGAAACACCATCCACTTGGTGTTGCTTGGAGATACACGTCGGAAGACGGTGGCATCTCATTGGATTGAGTAGCTTGGATTGAAGATTGTTCCTGGTGTTTATACACCATAAACTGGTAAACAATCTAAACCCCCTTGTAGGTTTAAATCTATTATTTTATGTATTTTGGATGACTAGATCTAGATCTTATATTTTCCGCTGCGTAATCGGGTGGATCTATGATCCATCCGGCGATATTACATCCAATAGATTGTTCCTGGGATTGGTAAATGACGTAATGATGCTATCATACGGCCTCATCTTCTCCACATTACTGATCAGAAGATGTAGCTTTTGTACGTGGCTACTGGTAATCATTGTCGTAGATTTTCCAGCTGCCCTTTGAGAAGATACGTGTTTGCCGGTGGTTACTCCGTCTCCTTGTTGGTCCAATCGTTTTCTCCTTCGTGGCGGCTGCTGTGATGAAGGGGACATCTCAACAGTCGCTCCGATTCAAGATAGCTGAAGGACGGTGGCTTTGGGAAGCACATTCCAACTTATCCGAGGAAAAACAAACAAGTTTTCTTCCTGGTGAGCTTTTTTATTCAATTCCTTTTTCTTCTCTTCTTCTCTTCTTATCTTCTTCTATTTCCTCTTCTTATCTGAGATTTAAATACTTTATTGGTAAAGGAGGAAAAAAATAATAAATGATGCATTGGAAAGGTAAAATGAAATAGAGCAAATTCTGAAATGTGACAGATAAAAAAACGGAGGGAGTACTGAAATGTATCTAATGTCTTAAAAATACCCAAGCTAGAATATGGAGTGAAATAATCTCCTTTCTTTTGTACCCATGTATGGCGAAAAAACTTATCCCTATGTTTATGTTCTTGTGTAGGAGATTAAAAACGCCTCTCCCCTTTTTTCTAACTATTTACCTGGATGTAATTTGGCCATAGGAGGTTGATAATTCCTCCCCTTTTGCCTTGTGGATGAATCCAAAAAATTATTCATATTTAGTATGTTTGGATGCATAAGCATTCTTTTTGCTTTTGTAAAGTTATTTCCATCTGAAGTATTTGTTGTAAATGATCTTTGCTTAATGCTAAGAAAAATAATAAATAGATTCAATCCAAGTCATACTTTCTCATCTGCATCTTCAAATGTGTTACACACCTGGGCGCCTTGCCTTGCCACCCTTTGTCTTTTCCGTATTGTTTTTTTCCCTCCTGGCTTTTCCTCTTTTTTTTTGCTTTACGCCTTCATCTCATTAAACTTTAGACTCACCTCCCAAAATCATGTCTTCCCACTTTCTACTGTCTTCTTTTTCTTCTCTCTGTGCTTCCGGCGTTGATTGTGTTAGGTTTTATGCCCGAAAGACAATTTGTAATTGTTTTATTTAAATAAATGACAGAATTTATTTCATCTTAATTATTGCATTTATTGCCAATATTAATACACTGCAGAAAACTCTAAGTATATTGATTATGTAATCACATAGCTCAGTGTATGGCTATACACACGAGGATTGAGTTTGTGAAATATACTTAAAATTAACTTAGTCCGTAGCATTTATTGATCTGAGTACGGGTCTCTAGATTAATTTGCTAATAGTGCGTCCAGAACACTTTAGGTGTGACAGTCTTATCCGAACTGTTGGTAATAGGGTACCTAATGGGGCATTTATATATGATGATAATCATATAAGGCTGGACCGATTTGATTTGAGTTCTCGATATAATTCCGTAATCGAGAAGTCTTATCGAATCACAAGATGATCATAAATGGATTAATCTCAATCCTGAGGTGATCACAGACAACTGCTTAAACTAGGATAGGGTTTGATGTGTTAGTAAGGATCACTTCTTAGTATGTGGTCCAACACTTCTCGTTGGCTCTATTCTAGGATGAGTGAGTAGTCTGTGCTATCACAGATATGGAATCCATTCCTTCCCGCGGGATGTAGACAGACAGTTCCCTTATTTGTTAACCCTAGAAACTGATCGATGGGCCTAGTTCATGTTATATTAGTTATGAACTAATTGATCACTAGGGGGTTATTGGTAAATAAGAATAATATGTTTCGTGAAGGGTTTACGGAGATATCCCGAATCGAAGTGAATAGTCTATGAAAGATTTATCCATATGTAATGATTATATTAGTGGACGCTTATCAACTCATAGTTGAGTGTAAGTTTATATCTATATTCAGCAGAGTTCAGTTTCGGGTTTATGGTGGTGTAATCCCGGAATTAATAGATTGAATATAATTATTTGGTCTGACGAATAATTTTGTTAAATTTATTGTAGCTACTGAATATAGGTCCATGGTCACCGACGTGGCTCCTAATATAGCATATACGTTTTCTCGTCGTTTCACCTCAATTATAATTAAATAGTTGGATTGGACTATTTAATTGATATGTGGATTAATTGTTTAGTTGGACTAGATAATTAAATACATAGAAAAGTATTTTTTCGTGGACTCGACCCAAAAGGCAAAAATGCGTGTGACCCTAATTTATTTACGGTTAGAGCCGTATTTTGTATTATTATTATTATTAGGAAATTTGTTTTCTTGATAATTATAATATATGTGATTAAATTATTTATTTGTTAAATAATTTAAGGAAAAGAAAATCTTTTGTATATCCTAATTAATTTAGGAATATTCTCGATTTATCTTTTTAAGGAAAAGGATTAATATGATTGATTTTGTATTAATTAATTAATCCTTGGAGGACTAGGATTACTCTCCTATATAAAGAGAGTTCTCCCAAGCCAAATTACATCACATAATTTTCGAAATATTGGGTAGTATTTTGGCTTAGATTTTTGCTCCAAAAGTACTAGGGTTCGAGTTTTAGAAATAGATTCTAGTTACAGATTCTCGGTCTACATCACAGATTAATTTTTACATCATCATTAGTTTTTACCTAGACCTCGGTATTAATCATCATTAATACCGCCGAACTAGACCTCCTTGCTTGACATGGAGTACAAACTCCTTCATCAAACTCCATTTTTTGCTCCTTGGCTTTTCTGCGTCAATTGTACAACACATGTAACCGTTCTATACAAGCTTCTTGTTATCTTTCATTCTCGTTCTATTTGGAAGGTTGGTTTGGGATTTTGCTTCAAGATTTTGCTCTGGATTGCAGCCGATGCATTTTCCATCAGGTGTGTGCTTTTGTTTTCTTCTTCTATGGTTGTTCTTCTTCCTCTATATTTTTCTTCGATTTCGCCGATTGTTATGGGACTAAGTCGTTCTTCAGTTCGTTTGTTTACCTAGATGCCCTCGGATTGTGTTTCTGCTTCAGATATATTTGGAGTAAAAAGAACATATTAAGGTGGAATAAGATGAAATGATGAAGACATAGGTGATTTCACTATTTTTTTTTTATTTCTTTCCCTGCATAGCCGTTTTTCATTTGTACACCTAAGGTGAATGACCTGTGCTTTTGCAGATGATTCTTAGTTTGTTGCTTTCGTAAAATTATATTTCTCTTGCCGTACAAATTATGCAATTATAAATCTTTATTTCAATTTTCTGCAATTTATTATGTTTTGATTTTATGTTTTCAGGTGATAAGTAATCTGTGGTAAGTAAACTATGTTTGCATTTCGCATTTCACACCTCAATTTGTTTCAGACTGCACATTTGCAGAAATTAGTGTAATAGAATAATGAATTTGCAGATATTACTGTAATGAGGAGCTCAAATCTCCAGAGACAGCTTGAAGAGTAATGCTTATATGTCAACTTTCATGAATAGTAAGTTGTTTTTGGTCTCTGGCTGCAATCTCTAAACTGAAAGTACTAATATCTATTTTGGACAAGTAGACTAGGTAATGACATTGGTTTTGGCTGCGTATACTAAAGGCTAGTATCTAAACCCAATATATCACCTGGATTCTTTTTCTTTTAATTTTCTATTTCTCTTGCCTTCTCACCATACTCATTTTGTTTCATAGACTTAGAAAAGATAAGATCTAGAATAATGTTTACTAGATTGTGATGGTGGTTATATAAAGGACACATATGTGACATGTGTCACTCATACACAGTACCACATGTAACACACAAATCTATAATAGATTTTACACTCTTGGATATTACATATTGACCCTTCAACAATCACTAATACAATATGATACTCTAACATCCCCCCTCAAACTAAATGTGGATGATTCTACATTGAGTTTGGCTCGAAATGGAATAAAAGATGTAGTAGAAAAAGCCTTGGTTAAAATATCAGCAGGCTGATCATAGGAGGGTATGTAGTCAACCACCAACACTCCTTTGAGGACTTGATCCCTCACATAATGAACATGAATTTCAATGTGCTTGGTCCGAGCATGGAACAGTGGATTCTGTGCCAAGGAGTTTGCACTGATATTATCACAGTAGATTATTGGTGTAGAACTGAGTTGTATACCAAGTTCTTTCAGAAGTGACTTGAGCCATGTGATCTCTGCTGCATTAGCTAAACTTCTGTATTCTGACTTTGTGCTTGACCTAGATACAACTTTCTATTTTTTGGAGCTCCATGTGGCCAAAGAATCACCAATATACATACAATAACCTGCCACAGACCTCCTGTCATACTTGCAACATCCCCCGTCTGCATCACTATATCCAGTGAGTGTAAGTTGAGCATCTGTATATGCAGTGAGGGTAAGACTGCCGTGTGATTTGAAGTGCAATCCAAATTCTATAGTCCCTTTTAGGTATCTCAAAACTCTTTTCAGTGCCTACCAGTGTACATCCCTAGGAGAGTGCATAAATTGACTCAAGGTGTTGACAGCAAAGACTATATCTGGCCTTGTGAAAGTTAAGTATTGAAGGGCTCCTATCACACTTCTGTATAGAGATGGATCTTTCATAGGAATTCCTTCATCTGGCACAAAGGACTTACCTGTTACCATAGGAGTGGGGCATGGTGCAACATTTTCCGAGTTCAACCTATGAAACAAATCTGCTTAAGGTAGTGTTTTTGTGTTAACAGATATCCAGCTGGTATCTCTGTGAGCTTCCACTCTAGGAAATGACCGAAATTTGTCCAAGATATTTCGGAGAAACTCTTGCTTCAAAAGTTGAATGAATCTTTTATAGCTTGATCTTGTTTCCAATGATGAGAAAGTCATCAACATAAACCAATACATATAGTAATGTGTGATTGTGTCTCATGATGAATAAGAAAGTATCTGATACAGACTGAGTGAATCCCCAATTAATCAGCTGATTCTTGAGTTCATCAAACCAGGCCCCGGGGGCCTGCTTTAATCTATACAGTGCATTCTTCAAGTGGCAGACATGATCAGGTTATTGGCATCAATGAATCCTTCAGGTTGTGGCATAAACACAGATTCATACAGCTTCCATTTAGGAAGGCATTGTTGATGTCCACTTGATGTATACCCCAGTTCAAGGAAGCTGCAATAGCTAAAATAACTCTGATTGTTCCTGCCTTTTCCGTAGGACTGAAGGTTTCTGTGTAATCAATTACTTCCTTTTGATTAAACCCCTTGGAAACCAATTTTGCCTTATATTTCAACACTCTTCCATCTGGTCTTAGCTTTGTTTTGTAGATCCATCTGTTTCCCACCAGGTTCTGAGATGGATGGTGAGGTACTAACTCCCAGGTCTGATTTTGGGAGAGAGCAAGATATTCTTCTAGCATGGCTTTGTGCCATTTGGTATCTGCTAGGGCCTGCTGGACAGTTGCAGGTTCCAAAATATCACATGTCTCCAAAGTAGCTGTCAGACTGAACATCTTCTTAGGTCTGGTTATTCCACTCTTAGACCTAGTCTGCATTTGATGCCTTGTTGGTGGGGATGGTGATGGTGAGGAGTCACTGGACTGTGAAGGAGACTCTGCGTGTGATGGTGAGGAAGATGCAGGTGGTATAGGAGACTCTGAGTGTGATGTTGGGGCACTAGTAGATGTTGCAGCAGTAGATGGTAGTGATGCATATGGTGAAGATGATTGCTCATCATGATCAGTGTGATGTCCTGGAAAGTGTACTTCTGGAGAGTTACCATGTACCTGTATGTCTGACAAAGTATGATAACTAGGACAAGGAAGCACACTATTAGAAACAACTATCTGGGATGATCCAGTGGCAGTACTAGTTGGATGCATAGATTTATAAGGGAATTCTGACTCATTAAACTTAACATGGACTGTGATGTATATTCTACCATTTGTATCCATACATTTATGACCCTTGTGTGTTTGACTAAGACCAAGATAGACACATTTCTGAGTGTGGTACTGAAACTTGTGAGTGTGATATGGTCTGAGATAGGGATAGCAGGTGCGCCCGAAGGTTTTGATCATGTTAAGTATACGCTTCTTTTTATAGATGATTTAAAATGGTGACTTGTGATGTAACACAGGTGTAGGAAAAATGTTGATAATAGACACAGCATGATAGAAAGCATTGATGACGGTCAAATTATACCCGTAAAAGTCATCAACATTATCATTAAATTGGGATTAATAATATATATTTTATGATAAATCACATGTTTATATTTATTATTTAATATTATGTGATTAATAAGATATAAATTGGTATTTATCCATTTATAAGATATAATTTGGTATTTATCCGTTATTTAAATATGATTTATTTTGGGATAAATATTTATTTTGCAGATTAAGATAATTTTTTGGAGGATAAATACAAGTGAAATAATTAAATTACAAGATAAATCCAAGAAAATCCGGGTGCATTGAAGATAAAGATCGGATAAGCATGACAAAAGCCGGAAAACCAATCCAAGATGGCGCCAACTTTGTGGGGGACGCATAAAGGGGCGGCGCACCTTATTATTTTGAGATCGGCCGGGAGTTATCTCTTATTTGTTTGATATTTTGAAGTATATCTTTTAATTAGCTTGAACCCCTATAAATAGAGGCATACACCATACACGCCATGTACACCGGGGAAATACATTATTCCAATACTTTTATATAGTTCTTTGTTTTTTATTTATGTTCGTTCATTACGGAGTCGTTAGAATCGCCGGTTAAAGATCGTATCGAGGAGTGGGAATCACGCTCGTCTTCGAGGGTAATGTCTACTCTATTATGTAATCTTTATTCGTAGATCTAATTTATTTCGTTATGGAGTAGTCGTTTTGTGTATTGATTTCGTGATGTAGTTAATTTATATATCTGAGACGTAAAAGACGTAGAACCCATGTTTATGTAGATCTGAGACGTAAAAGACATTTCACGAGCAAATCTGGTTCAGATCTGAGCTTGCTGTTAGCAAGATCTGTGATGTTCTTGATTTCTTTGTGAACGGCTTCGACTACGTCAGGTTCTCTGCTTTGTAATTTAAACGAGTAATTAAACTTGATCAACTTAATTATTTGTCATCGTAATTTAACGTGAGACCTAAAAAGTGATTGTTACTTAGATGAGGTTACGGTTTATACCGGCATCCCTAGTTTCGTAATTGTGTCAGAAGTTATATGAGATGGAGACTAAAAATATGAAGTCACGTAATGGAGACACTATGATCTAGATGGCCTAACCGGAGCTAGATCTATTTTAGGTGATGACTCCCGTAGTCAGAATAATTAATCTTAAATGTCTTGTTTTGTCTCGTCGTCAATCTACATAGCATGGGGGGAGTAATTACTACTAGCGTTATCAATACAGCTTGTTAATTATTTATAAAACCTATAAAAATAAGTGTCTTAGTGTCGTTGTGTCTTTTGTTGGTTTTGTGTTTCTATTGTGTCAATTTTAATTCTACGTTATTTGTTGGTCGTAGACCGCCTTTTATTTGCTTTTTAGTTTAATAAGTCATATTTCGTTTAAGCCGAGTCTCTGTGGGATCGACCTCGACTCTATCTAACTATACTACGATTGAACCTAGTTCTCTTGCTAGTGTGTTATTTAGGTATCGAGTATTTTTATTACTTGGACCGTGCATCTAGTTTTTGGCGCCGTTGCCGGGGACTCGTGTCATTAAATTAAGTATAGCTTATTTTACTAAAAGGAAATTCGTAAATATTGTGAATAGAGTCTATTTTAGTTTCGTTTTTATTATTTAGTCTAGTTAAAGGCCTAGCCTTTTAAGTATTTAATTGTTTTATTGTTTTTTGTCATTTTATAGTACGCTACTCGGAAATCGAAGGAACCGCTTGAGCCATATAATCCTGAAATAGAGAAATTTGCAAGGCGAAATAGAAAGTTAGCTAGAGAACTGGCTAAGCAAGGAGAAGAGGATCCAAATCTTGAGGAAAGCGAGCACGAATTGGAAGAAGGACATACAACCGATCATTCTGAGCATTCGGACTCTGAAACAGAAATGGAAGGCATTCCGGTTAATCCGAACCAGGTACTTAATCCTGAAGTTATTAATAATGCCAATAATGTTAATAATGCGGATAATCTTAATGCTAATAATGGAAACCAAGCTGCGAGGCGCACTTTGCAATGTTATGCAACACCTACTATTGAGAAATTCATTCCCGCTATCGTAGCACCGCAAAATGCTGTGGAAGTGTTTCACCCTAGGCCTAATGTAATTCAAATGGTGACCAACTATTCCACTTTTCATGGAATCCAAAGCGAGGATCCTGGTGTTCACGTGAAAAATTTCTTGGAAATCGTTAGCACCGTGAAGCGAAATTAATCCCGGAGGTAACATTAAATCTTAAGCTTTTCCTTTCACTTTGTAAGATAAAGCTAAGCAATGGCTTCTCTCTCTGAGGTTTGGATCTATGACTACTTGGGAACGATTGTTGCAAAAATTCATGAATAAGTATTTTCCCTTAGGAAAAACCTTTAAGTTACGCCAAGACATCTTAGGATTTAAGCAACAACCTGGGGAGAGTTTTGATCAAGCTTGGGAGCGTTTTAAGGAAGCTATGAGAAAGTGTCCTCATCATGATATCTCTCTTTGGCTTTTAATGCAAACCTTTTACCATGGATTGAGAGAGACTGAGAAAATTAGAGTAGACGCCTCTAGCAATGGAGCGTTTGTTCTTTTATCTCTTGAAGAGGCACAAGGAAAGATGGAGCAAATAGCGATGAATAGTCAATGGGAGGCAATGACATAGGCTGCTTGTGAAGATGGCGACATATTTGAGGATAGTGAATCTACCAAAATCTTAGAACAAGCATGCATTATCAACAATAAGGTAGATGGAATGCAAGAGAGGATGGCAAGAGTAGAGAAAGGAACTGGAATCGAAGTAACCCCTCAAAATGAGAATGCTGGTACTAAAGAAGCCAACTATATTGGGAAACAAGGAAATCAATGGGGAGGATATAAGCCTAACCATAACCACCCTGGATTCCGATATAGTGACCCTAATGCAGGAGAAGGGCCTAAACCGCCTACTACTTATGTGCCACAGCAAACTAAAACATTTGGTTGGGAAGTTGCAATAGAAAAACTGAGTAATGTCGTTACTGACAATATGGGACAACTTTCATAATCGATGGCTGATTTAGCCACTAACTTTAGCCCATATTGTCAGAAGACCGATGCTAAGGTAACCAATCAAGAAGCCATAGTCCAGAATCTCACTCGCCAAATAGGACAATTAACTGAGCAAGTCTCAACTAGACCTCCTGGAGGATTGCCAAGCAATACTGATAAAAATCCTAAGGATTTGAATGTGATCATGACTAGAAGTGGGAAAGAAGTAACTCCACCATCTTTAAAGGAAAAAGAGAAATCCGTAGAAAGTAAGGATGGTGAGCCAAGCAAGGAAGAAAATACCTCTGGAACTCCACCTGAGCAAGAAGCCTATAAGGAACCTGCTGGCCCTAGAGTTGAGCTTTACAATAACAAGTATCCTATTTTCACTGATGTCGATCCTTCAAACTTACCTTATCCGCCACGCAAACCTAAGCCTAAGGTTGATGACTAGAGGTATAAGAAGTTCATTGATATTTTTGGAAAATTACACATCAATATACCTTTAGTTGAAGCACTGGCTGAGATGCCTGAGTACACAAAGTTCTTGAAAGAAGCTGTCTCTACTAAGAGGAAACTCCTAGATTTAGAGACCATTTGCCTAAATGAGGAGTGCTCAGCCATTCTTCAACATAAGTTACCCGCCAAATGCAAGGATCCGGGAAGTTCTCTCATTCCCTGCACCATAGGTAACGTATGTTTGAACAAAGCCTTGTGTCATCTAGGAGCAAGTGTGAATCTGATGCCTCTATCCATTTTTCAAAAGCTAGGTATGAAAGTCCTTAAAAAGACTTCAATTACTTTGCAATTAGCTGATCGTTCAGTTAAGGAACCTTGTGGAGTAGTTGAGGATGTGCTAGTAAGAGTTGAGAAGTTTGTGTTTCCTGTCGACTTTGTTGTGCTAGATATGGAAGCTAACTACGAAGTGCCCCTAATCTTAGGAAGACCTTTTATGGCCACTAGTAGGACTCTTATCGATGTTTACAAAGGAGAGTTAGTGTTAAGAGTTAATGGAGATGAAATAGCATTCAACGTGCTTGACACTATGAAGACACCTGATGATGAAGAGGATGCATGTTTCATGTTGGATTACATTGACAAGCTTGCATGATTTCCAACAATATGAGGATATTAAGGATTTCCTCGAGGCTACTCTAGAGTTAGAGGATGAAGTGCCATATGAAAAGAGCGAGGAAGAGAAAGTGATATGGCCTGGATGTAGTAGAGGAACCCCTAGACATGTCGAGGATATGAAGTCTACCGAGGTTGAGAAATTCTACCATAGACCGACATGGCATAAGTTCTTTGAACTTAAGCTAACCGGACAAAAGTTAATGACCTCGTTAGAAGAACCTCCTACTAATCTGACATTGAAGCCTCTGCCTGCATATTTGAAGTATGTATTTCTTCAAGACGAGACCTTGCCGCTTATTATTTCTTCTGCCTTGACTGAAATACAAGAAGAAAAGCTGATGAGAGTGTTGAGAGAGTATCGCGGAGCATTTGGATGGACAATAGCGGACATTAAAGGCATTAGCCCTAGTGTGTGTATGCATAAAATCTCCGTCGATCCTGCAAAGAAAGCGGTTGTACAACCCCAAAGAAGGTTGACTCCACAATTGAAGGACGTGGTTAGGGATGAAATTATTAAGATGTTAGAAATGGGAATCATCTTTCCTATCTCTGATAGTGAATGGGTTAGCCCGATCCACGTAGTTCCGAAGAAGGGGGGTTTTACGGTACAAGCCAATGAGTTAAATGAGTTGATTCCTGTTAGACTCATTACTGGTCATAGAGTGTGCATTGACTTTAGGAAGCTGAATGATGCCACTCGTAAAGCTTCCCTTCATTGATCAAATGCTCGAGAGACTGAGCGGACATGCGTTTTATTGTTTCCTTGACGGTTACTCTGGATATTATCAAATTCATATCTCACAGGAGGATCGTGAAAAGACCACTTTTACATGTCCATATGGAACATTTGCTTATAACAGAATGCCCTTTGATTCGTGCAACGCACCAGCAACATTTCAAAGATGCATGATTTCTCTGTTTGCT
Source organism: Gentiana macrophylla (assembly GCA_026214975.1). Lineage (NCBI taxonomy): Eukaryota > Viridiplantae > Streptophyta > Magnoliopsida > Gentianales > Gentianaceae > Gentiana > Gentiana macrophylla. Next base: position 23,570,674 of record CM047815.1, on the reverse strand, counting down.
GATATGGTTGAAGATTTCCTAGAGATCTTTATGGATGATTTCTCCATATTTGGAGATGATTTCTGTCACGGATTTTATTAACACAAAACAAACAAGTAATAATCCGGTTAACCTCAAGTATAAGGATCGTAGTAAGAGTGGTTAATGCCGGGTCGATCTTACGGGGAACTAAACGATTGTGATTTCTAGTTTTTTGTTTAACCTAAACTATGTCACGAAACAAATCTAAACAACGAATAAAACGATACAGAACAGAAAACGAAACTAGACAGAGGATGTAATCCAAAGCTAGGAAGAATACGGGTTGCGTACCTATTTGAACTAAACTAATCTAAGATGCAAATAAAAGTAAACTAACTAAACAAATTCAAGTTTTAAGGATTTGAATCAAGTGTTTAACGAGCCAAACGAGGATTGATCCACCTATCCAACAAGCATTGATTTCCTATCTCGATTATGTTGTGGTTTTTATCTAGGTTGTGATTCACCTTATCTAATTATGAACCCTAATTCCTTAGAAAGTTCATCTATTAATCTATTATCTTCCGATGCAAGATTAACGCGTTTTCTAACCAAAGGTGTAAACTTTACGTTTATAATCTAGCAATTAAACCTATTAACTTCCGTTATGATAGATTCAAATTACTATTCTTATTCATGGTGATCTAAGGTTTATTAAGATTTCCATCAACAATAAACAATCAACACATGCATATCTTCCGATGTAAAAGCAATTAAAACATAATAAACATGAATAAGAAACAACCTTTAATAAAAACTCACAGTATAATCGATGAAAACGAAATCAACAATTGTTGGATGGCTTCACAATACTCGTTCGATGAAGCTTTTAGCCTCTGAACATCCTCAGCAACTCAAATTTGTAGAAACAGTGCATAAAAAGTAACTAGTTTAATCTATATCTAAAGTGCATAAAAACTGGAATAAAAGAAGAAAAACGCAGCCTAAAGCCGCCCCTAGGTTTAGGGTTTTGAATAATGAGTGTATGGTATGTTTTGGGTTGAGAAACAGCCGCTTATTTATAGATTTTAAAGTCGGTTTCAGAAAGTCGGCTACCGGACGCCCGTCTGGTTCCTTGAACGCCCGTCCACTCTTCAATAGAACTTCGAATCGGGCCGAGTCATGACCAGACGCTCGTCCACACAGCGTCCACTTCAGCGTCCAAACATCCTGAATCAACTTTCCTCAACCGGACGCTCGTTCAGTCTCATCAGACGCCCGTCCACTGGACGGGACCTGGACGCCAGTTCAATATGATTGAATTTCGATTTCTTGATCTTCTTTCTCCTTTCTTCTTGTCAATTCCTTCATTATCTCTTTTATCATCCTATATTTAACTCTTATCTCTTTTTGATCATCATTTGAGCATCAAGCACGCACCTTTATAACACAAAAACATCACAAAATGTAATAATGTCCAAATAATCGTAAAAACATAATTAAAACACATAAATTAACCAAGTTTGCGATTAACTCATCTAAAATATCATTTACTCAATATTTCCATTAAACACACGTTTCTTATGCAAATTAATACAAATATGGGGGAAATTATCATAAAACATAGTGTTATTGATCGTATAAATTCACCCTTAACAACTCCCCCACACTAAGCTTTTGCTCGTCCCGCAAAAACAAAACAAAGTAAAAGGCTCGAGAAAAGATAGACATCTAAACATATATAACACGTATCCAATAAATCAGAAGTTCACCAGTGTGTGTGCATAGCCATAATAAACTTCCACTAAATCCAAACTTGAGAAACTCAAAGCAAAACTAGCTAATACCCCCTTGTAGACTAGAAATAATTGACACTCATAAGATGCACCCTACAAACGTGAAGTATCCCGAAAAGGATGATCGAATATATCTAGGGCCTTTCTGAGATACTCAGAGGATAATCCCTACATCATATCCGTCAGTTTCTACTGGGGATAAGATAGACGATAACTTAGTCTTATATACATTTCATAACACTTCTTATTGCAAGTTGATTTAACTTTTTCCACATTTAACACACATCAGAATGAGCTATTGCCCTGTCATAGCAGAATTGGATATTTGAGATATACCCTACCTTACTCAAATCATAAGGCGACTTTCACATTTGTCGTGAGCTTTTAGTCATCATAGTGGTATAGGACATACGTGGTATACCCTATCGCACTCAAATCATCGACTAGCTTTCGACACACCCAAATTACTTCATTCAAATTCAACTTTTTCATTTGACAATAAGTTACGTGTTACTTATCACATTCAACCCTTAGATATTCACAGTATATCATACTTCGGATCTAAATACAAACTATCATAAATCTCGAGATACATACGTAGCACTAAGTACATGACTTATAAGAAAATCAGAAATCACTAATCCAAAAGGGGTATAACTTTATAAATTAGCTCATCATTCACTATGGCTCGTGAAAAATAGATCCGGTGAAACAACTAACTTACTAAACATATGATATATAGCTTGGATGGCTATAAAAATAACGAACTTAGAATATGCATTTGCTCACTCGGGACAAAACAAAAACAAAAACGTCGGAAAATTTCGGAAAATTATAGCTCATTTCGCTCATTTTGCATAGAAACATATCGAATTAATCAAATGTGTAGATACACGTCATTCATTCCCCTCCCCCACACTTAAAAACCAACATGTCCTCATGTTGTGCAGAATGAAAGAAAAGATAAAAGACTTAGCTGATTTCAAGCGTTACTCAATTGTCGGTCAGGCCGGAGCCTACTTAGAACTCGTAACCAGATAATGTAGCTCGACAAAACCGCTAAAAAGATACCTGCACGACTTGACAGACACGGAAACATCTCGGGGAAAACGGGGGATCATACCAGAATGAAAAGAGATATCAAAATCAAGATAAATCTAAAGCGTAAGCATTCAATACATCCAAAAGTATAAAAGCAATGAGAAATGAAAGTATGGTGCCTTATGGCTTACATGATCCATCGAAAATAAATAGTAGCAATATCAAAATTACAACGAACCATATAAGTAAAAATGTCAATACAAAACAACCAACGTGAAAATAGACAAATAAGATCAAGGTTGGCTCGGCGCCATGAATCATCACCCGGAGGATCGGAGGAGGGTCGAAAGGTGGTGCCGTAGCCACTAGCCGCCGAAGTCGAAGCGCTCTCTCATCCATCAAGAAGACTCAGTAGTCGTGTAGAACATCCGCAATGACACCTGCTCAATCCCATCAAAGCAAAGAGATAATCAACGGGCTCGGATTGAAGGTTCTTTCGTCCCTCGCCGCCGGCCCTCACGAGATACATTGAAGAATCGACAAAATGTTGTTCTGCGTATCCCGAATATCACCCAGCCAATCCCGGAAACTATTTGCCATGCTTAACCGCATCCTGACTGCGGGAGATAAAGTAGGAAGGGAGGATGCACGAGGCGGTGCCGAAGAACCAGGCTCCTGTGGTGCCCCCGTCTCAGACTACCCGAAGACTTACCCTTTTCCGCTTTGTAAAGGCCTCGGGTTCTTCGACTTATGATCTCGCTCCAAACTCAGGCACACGGCATCGAGGCACAAAGCGTGGATCGGTGATGGACGATCAAGCTCCGCGTATAAACCTTCTGATTGATCGATATCTCGTCATACAATGCCTGTCCCACATCCACATTCAAGCCAAACGTCAACGCATACAACATGCCCAGGTCACCAATATGAAAATGTGTCAAGTTGTTCTTAGGCAACAACCGACTCTGAATAAATCGACACTGGACCTTCCAGTCCTCCGTCCAGGTCGTGGTAACCAACTCCTTCCGGTCTCCTCCCGGTCTCAATGTCCAGGCCACATCCGGACAAACTCTCAATCTCAACTCCTCCAAAGGATCCTGTCCCAAACTCTGCCTATGCACAATCTCCTCCTTATAATCCCTTCCCTCAAAGGCCACTAAGTTGTATTTCTGATTAATCACTTCCGGTGTAAATGGAACTTCCACCCCTCGAACCACGACTACCTTTATCCCCAAGTCGGTTTCCGAACAGTTTGCATAAAATTCCCTAACTAGGGAGCTATTGACCGGGGTAGTCGGGATCGTCATCAAGGCTTCCCATTTCCTATCCTTAAGCAACTTAACGAACCCCGGATCGACCTTCGCCTCCAAAATAGCCCTCTCAACCAACATGTTCCTCGAGAAGTAATATTTAGTATAAACCTCATGGGCTCTAGGGTTCACGAATCTACGAGGCAATGGCATCGGGGCAACGGTTTTAGATTTCTTTCTAGGTGGGGCAGCCCTAGGTACAACCGGTTCCTCCTCCCGAGGGGCATCTATAGTTTCCTCAGCCCTAGACGAACCTCCACCTCTCTGAGCCCTAGACATTCGTACCAATGGAATATCATCATTCGTCTCAGACTCCGAGGTTGGCTCATCTCTTAAGGTTGCCCTAGTTTGGGTGGCTCTAGGGGGTTGCTCACGAATACTCACACCCCGGTTAGGATCAACTAAGGTAGGGTCAATCTCTTTACGCTTTTTCCCCGCCTCCCGGGCCACTTCCTTACCATGCCTCTTCACGACGGTCTTCTTATGAACCATTTCCAAGCCTAGTCTAAACCAAACAATCCCAATTTGCACAAAAGATACCCGTTTAACATCCAAAGCGGGATTTCAAAACAACCAAACCACAACCACCACCATAACCATCACCAAACAACCCATTCATCACCCATCACAACACCACATCACCAAAACAGAGCGAGAAAGAAACACAAAACCAGGAGAAAAAACAAATTATGATGATATTCAAGTGAATGAGCCGACCCAAAGATCGAACTACATAAAAACGTGAATAAAAACTAGAAAAGTTGTTACTAACTTACCAAGTAGGATGAGTAGATGTTGATCGAGGTGAAAATCAGTCCAAACAACACAAAAATGACCTCCAAAATCGAATTTTTTCTCTAAAAAGTCGGACTTCAATGGGGCCTGATTCTCCAAAAATAGGGCGTGTTGGCGAATTTGGTTGTGAAAATCGAAAAGAAGGGATCAAATGCGGCCTATAGCAACTTACAGCGCCCAATTTGGTGTAATATTGAAGGATTTAGGGTGAGAGGAGGCAAAAAGTCGGTTTCTCGGCGTTTGAATTCTGAAAAAAGTGAAGGTTCATCGAAGGAGGGGGTATATATAGACAGAGGTTGGACGCTCGTCCAACTCAGCGGACGGGCGTCCACTGGGAAGACAGATGAACTGGACGGGCGTCCAGTTTAGTAGACGCTCGTCCAAGAGTTTAAATCACATACAGGATTGGAGGGAAGAAAGAAGACGAACGTCCAGGCGTAGTGGACGCTCGTCCAAGAGTTGGTCAAGGCGGACGGGCGTCCAGACTTCTGGACGGGCGTCCAAGCAGGAAAAATGCCAAAAATCATAAAGTTTCCATACAACTCAAATTCAAAAGTGCACTTTATTATTGAACTGAATTAAAACTTTAAAAAATACAAATTCAAATCAAACAAAGTACATAAAATGACTAGAGAATAAATAAAAACAAATAGGAAACAGTGGGTTTCCTCCCACAAAGCGCTTTTGTTTTGCGTCGTTTGCTCGACGAAACAACCTAACAACGCTAGTCATCGTAAATGGCCGACCAATCTATAACTCGGATAAGACGGCGGAGCATGTCAATCGCGGGAGAAATCATATTCATCTTGCAAACCCCAATCCTCACCAAATACATCAACACCTCGAAAATGTTCGACTTGCGGCACTAGCGCTTCAATCTGTCGACATCGGATCATTCGAGATTGTGTAAGGGCGGCTAGAGTCGCTCGTAACTCCTCGATAGTAAAGTCTCCACCTCCCGAACAAATGGGAACAATAAGAACATAGGTGACGATCTTGGCGCGGTACTAATGTCAAAGTCTACGTGCAAAACGATGGTTCCTCCAGTCCGTCATCCACGGTGATGAGTGGAATCCTCCCGAGGAAGGTAACTCCTCTGGTGAACACCGAAATCCATATCTAGAAAGCACACTAAGCGATGGATGTAAACAACGGAAGAAAACTTAGTAAGGCTAAAGCTTAATAAACTAAACTTAAGTACTAAAACTACCAAAGCATAAAAACAAGAATGACTAAAAGAACGATATCTAGGTTGCCCCCTAGTGGCGCTTTTGGTTAATGTCGTTAGCTCGACACCGTTTAAAACTCAGCCTGGATCGGGCCATTTGACTTTTCTACCACCACTACCTGCGTGTAAGCTCGATCGATGGTGTGGCTGCGAAACAACATCTCATCTCACATGGGGTGAAATCTTTAATAGCTTTCCAAATACGCTTGAACTTCCCCATGGTTGACCTCTTCATTCTCTGAGCCCTCTGATGACGCTTCAACTAACGCTCCCTCTCCAATTCTTCCATATCCCAACTACCAGCTAGAACTTCTTCAGAATGATCACTACCGCCATCCTCTGAAAACAGGCTGGGTGAAAACTCGTCGAATTCTTCGACTTCCGTAGCACCACACCCGAGGATATCGATGCAACGGACATTCAAAGGTTTCTCTTTAGGTTCACCAATATAGTGCTTGCACCTTTGGCCATTCACTCGAAACGGGTCACCACTATAACCACGAAGTTCCAGAACGCCTCCAAGAATGGTTTGGAGAATCTCGAAGGGGCCGGACCAACGTGTCCTCAACTTTCCAGGAAACAAATGTAACCTAGAGTTGTATAGAAGAACTTGTTCGCCGACATGGAATTCTCTCTTCTTAATCTTAGCATCGTGGAGTAGCTTCATCTTATCTTTACTAATCCTGGCACTTTCATAGGCCTGGAGTCCAATTAAATCTAACTCATGTATAGCTACTGCGATCGATGTTTCCCACAAGATTGGGAATCAAAGTTCAGAAACATTGTAGCCCAATAAGCTCTATGCTCTAACTCGACAGGCAAATGACATGGCTTTCCATAGACCATTTGATATGGAGATGTACCCATAGGGGTTTTATAGGCGATTCTGTATGCCCAAAGTACATCATCCAATTTCAAACTCCGCCTTTTTCTATGATTGTTGACTGCTTTCTCGAGATTTTCTTGATACTTTGGTTGCTCCTTTCAACCTTTGACCACTAGTCATCGGATGATATGGTGTGCCTGTCTTATGACGGACACCATACTTTTCAAGAACTTTCTCTAGGGGTCGGTTGCGGAAATGCGTCCCTTCATCACTGATCAAGGCGCGTGGACATCCAAACCTCACGAAGATATTCTTCTTTAGAAATTTCATGACCGTTTTATGATCATTGTGAGGAGTGGCTTGAGCCTCCACCCATTTAGACACATAGTCCACGCAGACTAAGATGTATTTATTACCGCAAGATGATGGGAATGGTCCCATAAAATCGATACCCCATACATCAAAGACTTCGCATTCTAAGATGGGTTTCAAAGGCATGTCAAAACGCCTTGTCAGAGTCCCGGTTCTTTGGCATCTATCGCAAGCTTTACAGAAAGCTTCTGTGTCCTTAAAGATCGTAGGCCAATAGAAACCGGATTGGAAGATCTTAGCAACGGTTTTCCACGGACCAAAGTGACCTCCAGTGGGTCCACTGTGGCATTGCTCAATATATCACGTTGCTCAGATTCCGGAACACATCTCCTAAGCAAACCATCTTTACAGATCCTAAAAAGATAAGGTTCATCCCAAACGAAGTATTTCAAATCAGAGAAGAACTTTTTCTTCTCCTGATAAGACATTTCTGGATCGAGATAACGGGCATGAAGGTAATTTACAATGGAAGAATACCACGGAACATCAGGAGGACAACCGTCTATCAACATAATGTTTTCTAGAGGAAAGTAAAGGTCTATATCATCTGGTTCATCCTTTTCCTCACTACGCATCCTTGAAACGTGATCAGCCACTACGTTTTCACTGCCCTTTTTGTCCTTAATTTGAACGTCAAACTCTTGTAGGGTCAATATCCAACGTAGTAGGCGCGGTTTGGCCTCTTTCTTAGTCATCAGATACCGCAAAGCAGCGTGATCAGTCCACACAATCACTTGAGCTCCTAACAAGTAACTACGGAACTTGTCCATAGCAAAAACTACGGCCAATAGTTCCTTTTCAGTAGTAGTATAGTTAACTTGAGAGGGGTTCAATGTGTGACTGGCGTAATAGATGGGCTGGAACTTCCCCTTGATCTTTTGTCCTAGAACAGCACCAACAGCATAGTTTGATGCGTCGCACATAAGCTCAAAAGGTAGGTTCCAGTCAGGCGATATAAGAATTGGAGCAGAGATTAGACGATCCTTAAGCTCCTCAAACGCTTGCTTGCAGCTCTCATCAAAATTGAACTCAACGTCGTCCTTTAGTAAAGTAGACAGGGGCTTGGCTATCTTGGAGAAGTCTTGAATGAATCTTCTGTAAAAACCGACATGTCCAAGAAAGCCTCTCACTTCTCGCACATTCTTGGGATAACTCATCTTTTCGATAGCTTCCACTTTTGCCCTGTCAACTTCTATACTTTTGGTGGAGATTTTGTGGCCAAGAACTATTCCTTCATCAACCATGAAATGGCATTTTTCACAATTAAGTACTAAGTTCTTTTTCACACATCTGGATAAAACTTGATCAAGATTGTCAAGGCAATCATCAAAAGACTGACCAAAGACCGAAAAATCATCCATAAAAATCTCCATACACTTTTCTACAAGCCCGTCAAAGATAGTTAACATACATCGCTGAAATGTAGCCGGTGCATTGCAGAGACCAAATGGCATTCGCCTGTAAGCGAATGTACCATAAGGGCAGGTAAAAGTGGTCTTTTCTTGGTCCGCTGGATCAATGGGTATCTGGAAGTATCCTGAATATCCATCTAGGAAGCAATAGAATGCGTGTCCCGCCAGACGCTCAAGCATCTGGTCAATGAATGGAAGGGGAAAGTGATCTTTCATGGTTACCTCATTGAGCTTTCGATAATCGATGCAGTCTCTGTAACTAGTGACAATTCTCAATGCAATTTCCTCTCCCTTCTCATTCTTCTCAATTGTAATTCCACCTTTCTTGGGAACTACTTGAGTCGGGGAAACCCATTCACTATCCGCGATGGCATAAATGATTCCCATGTCCAGAAGTTTGATGATTTCCTTTTTAACGACTTCTTGCATATGAGGGTTGAGCCTCCTCTGGGGCTGTCTAACACATTTCGCACCCTCATTCGTCTTGATCTTATGCATGCAGATGTCCGGAGATATTCCTCGGATATCTCCTACTTGCCAACCAAATGCTTTTTCATTACGTTTCAAGACGTTGATTAATTTCATCTCCTCTATCCGAGACGACTTAGCGGATATAATCAATGGAAGCTTGTCACCTTCTCTTAAAAACACATACTTAAGATGTTTAGGCAAACGGCTTCAACACCAAATCTACAGGGGGGTCTTCTAAACTCGACTTGAGATCTCCACTTTTCAACTCAATATCACTGAGTTTACTCTGTGGTCCCACTGCCAAAGCTTCTCCTTCCAACAATTCTTCCTCAAAATCAGCTGCTAATTGATCTAGATTGACCACACCATGAGTACTTAGATTATCAACCAATCGCTCGTATTCAGCTTCTACAGCCATGACTTGCTTATCCATATAATCGGTGAAATCATCCGTCATATAATCAATGGAAAAGCCGGTCGGAGGGCCAGAGGGTACTTGAATGGACTTTAAGACATTGTAACTCACCTCTTGATCACCAACTCGGATAGTCACGTGCCCACCATCGCAATCGATGAGGGCTCTAGGCATAGATAAGAAAGGTCTTCCAAGAATCGTGGGGCGTTTTAGTCTTTCTCTACATCTAAAACATACCAATCAACCGGAAAGGTAAATCTATCAATCAACCAAAACGTCTTTTAGGATCCCTGAAGCTTTCTTAGAATATCTATCAAATGAATTGTAAAATCATAGTAGTGGGTTCTAGAAGGCTTTGTAAACCGAGCCGTTTGCATCTGAGACATTGGCATAAGACTTATAGAGGCACTTAGATCACACAGAGAATTAGGGAAGACTAGACCTCCCATTAATCTGTAAGTACTGAACTTGCCGGGTCACCTCTTTTAATTGGTAAGTCTTCATAATTAACCATGGAGCAATCCTCACCAATTTGCCTTTCCATTCCTGCTAACTTTTTTGAAGACACAACATCCTTGATGAATTTTGTATACTTAGGCATCTCGACCAAGACATCGATAGTGGAAGATTTACAGAGTATTTTTCAAAAGGTTCAACACCTTCTCGTACTTTTTGTCCTCACTCAAGGGAATGTTGCTCTTTCTCGGTGGAAATGGAAGCTTCTTAAGGTCACTCTCAGAAAAGACTTTCTTTGAGGATGCACTTACAGGCTTACAGCTTTGTCTTCCAGATCCTTCCATCGAACAGTTTTTTCAGATTTTCTTACGATGTGGGATCACCTCGACTTTCGCTTCTTTTCGGTCCTCAAGGGATCAGCCACTTGAGGACCACCAACTTCTTCACCTCTCGGGATCAGCCACCTGAGTTTTATCATGCGATTGAGGGAGTGTAGGTGCTCGGCTTCCCTCCCGCCTTATCAATGGCGGGAGGGGCTGGTGGTTTCCACGATGGGAAGGACCACTAACTTGAGTACCGCTTCTCGAGATTCATTGCACCGGCCTCCTCTTTACCGTATTGAATTGATGGCACGAGGTCGGATACATGGGCCTTTGTTCAAGTTAGCTGAGCAACTTGACCACCCTTGGATTCTTCTCGGTGAAACTCGGCGGTGCCTGGGGTCTAAAGCTAACTGTTCACCCGATTTGCCCAATTTGTCTCTCAAGATTCTTCATCGATCTACTTTGCTCCTCCAATTTAGCTTCAAGATTGGTAGATTGGGAGGGGCCTTGAGAGTTTTGGAAATTTGGAGAATAGGGTGGTCGGGCCGACTTTGATCATCAGAGAATTAGAATTGGCGGGCCAATTACGTTGAACCTTTGAGTAGGATTGGAAAATTTTGAATTTTGGTTCGATTAAAACCAGGGTTTATATTGAAATTCTGATTCGAATTAAAATTCGAATTAGAATTAAAACTTGAAGATGGATTAAACCCTTGGTTTTGAAAATTGCTCTGGCCAGGAAACTGATTGAACCTAGGATTGTTCTGGCCATAGAATGCATTCACTTCCGCATTCTGTCCGTTCATAGGACAGAATTTAGAAGTGTGCCCCACCTCGTCACAATTCTGACATGTGACTTGATTGTACTGTCCATAATCATGAACAGCATTCACTTGATAAGGTGCAGGGGGAATAAATTGACACTGGCCATTCATATGGCGGTCGACGAAGAATTTTCACAGTATAGAACCTGAGGGTTCTGTGGAAAAGAAGAAGTTTGATTTATCGGGTTTGGAACTTGAGATGTTGCCATCTGCTTCTGCAGCATGGCAATCAGACTTTGCATGTTAACTTCCTCAACCTTAGAAGGAGGAGGTGCTTGAATTTCTTGATAAGAGGGGGCGTAGTTGCACCTTGCAATGTCCTCAAACAATGCGCATCCCTCATCAGGCGTTTTCTTCAGAAACGCCCCACCAGATGAACTGTTGACCATGCCTTTGGTGAGCTCGGTCAATCCACTGAAGAATGTATTGACTTGCCTTTCCAGTGGCAAGCCATGGTGGGGACACTTTCTAAGAAGAGACTTGAATCTCTTCCAACATTCAAAGAAAGTTTCATTCTCTTTCTGATAGAAAGTAAATATTTCGTTTAAGCACTGGGCCGTCTTTGAAGGTGGAAAATATTGACTCAAGAACTCCTTTTCGAGTTCTGCCCAGGTGGTGATGGATTCAGAAGGGAGAGAGGTGTACCACTCTTTAGCCTCTCCTTTCAAAGAAAAAGGAAAAAGTTTTAGCTTGATAGCATCCTCACTTACTCCTTGGATGCGTGTAGTACCGCATATCTCAAAGAATGTGTTTAAGTGGGTATGCGGATTCTCTGATTGGTAGCCAAGAAAAATTGATGCATGCTGCATCATCTGGATAAGTCCTGGCTTTAACTCAAAGGTTTGTGCGGTAATGGCTGGAATAACAATAGCCGGGTTGACTTTGACTTCGCCTGGCATGGCGTAGTCTGCCAACGTACGTCTATTATTAGCGGCCATTATCACAAAATCAGTGATTTCCTTTGCTAATTGATCTTCAAGATCTTGCTCGGCTCTGTCTGCCAGAACCGCAGAACGGAAAATCCACCTGTTTGGCCGGACTACGGTTCGCTCGGGGTCAGGGGTGTGTAATAACGGTCCTTTTCGGCTCCGAGTTTGCATAAACCGGACCAAAAACAAGTAAAAAGAAGCCTAAAAACTAAGAAATTAAAAGCCTAAACTAAAAATTAAAAGCCTAAAGAAAAAGAAAAGAAAAGAAAAGAAAGGAAACAAGATTATTAAGGAAAAGATAAAACAGACGGGCGTCTGCTCAACTTTTGGACTGGACGGGCGTTCGGTTTGCCCAAACGCTCGTCTGGTCTTCAGAAAACTTGAACGGACGTCCAAATTGTATGGACGCTCGTCTAAGTGAAAGAAAACAGAGCAGTGTTGGAAGGTTTCCAGCGGACGGGCGTCCAATATCCCAGACGCCCGTTTGGTAGCGGGAAAATTAGAACAGAAGCAGGAAATTTGCAGAAAAATTACAGAAAAGAAAGGGAACGAAAGAATAGAAACATAAACAGAGAGAAGAGATAGAGGGGGAACTAATCACAAGAGAACCTTAAATCCTAAGCTAAAACCCTAATTAACTAATCACCTAAACGTTTATCAACTAAAACAGGAAATTAAAACGGAATAAAAAACAGGAAAAACAAAAACAAACAGAAAACGATAAACAAAAACTAGACAACCGTCCGGTTCCCCGGCAACGGCGCCAAAAACTTGTCACGGATTTTATTAACACAAAACAAACAAGTAATAATCCGGTTAACCTCAAGTATAAGGATCGTAGTAAGAGTGGTTAATGCCGGGTCGATCTTACGGGGAACTAAACGATTGTGATTTCTAGTTTTTTGTTTAACCTAAACTATGTCACGAAACAAATCTAAACAGCGAATAAAACGATACAGAACAGAAAACGAAACTAGACAGAGGATGTAATCCAAAGCTAGGAAGAATACGGGTTGCGAACCTATTTGAACTAAACTAATCTAAGATGCAAATAAAAGTAAACTAACTAAACGAATTCAAGTTTTAAGGATTTGAATCAAGTGTTTAACGAGCCAAACGAGGATTGATCCACCTATCCAACAAGCATTGATTTCCTATCTCGATTATGTTGTGGTTTTTATCTAGGTTGTGATTCACCTTATCTAATTATGAACCCTAATTCCTTAGAAAGTTCATCTATTAATCTATTATCTTCCGATGCAAGATTAACGCGTTTTCTAACCAAAGGTGTAAACTTTACGTTTATAATCTAGCAATTAAACCTATTAACTTCCGTTATGATAGATTCAAATTACTATTCTTATTCATGGTGATCTAAGGTTTATTAAGATTTCCATCAACAATAAACAATCAACACATGCATATCTTCCGATGTAAAAGCAATTAAAACATAATAAACATGAATAAGAAACAACCTTTAATAAAAAATCACAGTATAATCGATGAAAACGAAATCAACAATTGTTGGATGGCTTCACAATACTCGTTTGATGAAGCTTTTAGCCTCTGAACATCCTCAGCAACTCAAATTTGCAGAAACAGTGCATAAAAAGTAACTAGTTTAATCTAGATCTAAAGTTCATAAAAACTGGAATAAAAGAAGAAAAACGCAGCCTAAAGCCACCCCTAGGTTTAGGGTTTTGAATAATGAGTGTATGGTATGTTTTGGGTTGAGAAACAGCCGCTTATTTATAGATTTTAAAGTCGGTTTCAAAAAGTCGGCTACCGGACGCCCGTCCTGTTCCTTGAACGCCCGTCCACTCTTCAATAGAACTTGAATCGGGCGAGTCATGACCGGCGCTCGTCCACACAGCGTCCACTTCAGCGTCAAACATCCTGAATCAACTTTCCTCAACCGGACGCTCGTTCAGTCTCATCAGACGCCCGTCCACTGGACGGGACCTGGACGCCAGTTCAATATGATTGAATTTCGATTTCTTGATCTTCTTTCTTCTTTCTTCTTGTCAATTCCTTCATTATCTCTTTTATCATCCTATATTTCGACTCTTATCTCTTTTTGATCATCATTTGAGCATCAAGCACGCACCTATAACACATAAAAACATCACAAAATGTAATAATGTCCAAATAATCGTAAAAACATAATTAAAACACATAAATTAACCAAGTTTGCGATTAACTCATCTAAAATATCATTTACTCAATATTTCCACTAAACACACGTTTCTTATGCAAATTAATACAAATATGGGGGAAATTATCATAAAACATAGTGTTATAGATCGTATAAATTCACCCTTAACAATTTCGATTCATGTCTCACGCATCTAGCAAGAGTGTTGAAGAGATGTGAGGAGACGAATTTGGTGCTTAACTGGGAGAAATATCATCTTATGGTTACTGAAGGTATAGTACTTGGCCACCGTATTTCAAAGAACGGTATAAAGGTGGATAGAGCAAAAGTTGAGGTGATTAAAAAACTGCCTCCACCAACCAATCTTAAGACTTTGCGAGGTTTTCTTGGCCACGCAGGATTCTACCGTCGGTTTGTGAAGGACTTTTCCTTAATCTCTAGACCTCTTACCAAATTATTGGCCAAGGATGTGCCATTTGTGTTTACTAATGAGTGCATGAAAGCTTTCAATAAGTTAAAGAACATGCTTATTCTCGCACCCGCTTACGATTGCTTTGATTGGAATCTACATTTTGAGTTGATGTGCGATGCAAGCGATACAGCTGTAGGTGCTGCCTTAGGACAAAGAAAAGACAAGATCTTTAGGCCCATCTACTATGCTAGTCGAACTTTGAATGCTGCTCAAAGGAATTATGCAACTACTGAGAAAGAACTTCTAGCTGTTATCTTTGCATTTGACAAGTTTAGATCTTATTTAGTAGGATCTAAAGTCACTGTTCGGACTGACCATGCAGCTTTGAAGTATCTTTTAGCCAAACTAGATTCCAAGCCAAGGTTGTTGAGATGGATTCTACTGTTGCAAGAGTTTGATGTAGAAATCCGTGATAAGAAAGGATCTGAGAATCTGGTTACGGATCATCTTTCCCGTTTACAATTAGAGGATAATGAGCCAATGACCGAGATTGGAGAAACATTCCCTGATGAACAACTATTCTCCATCACGGCTATACATGGAAAGGATGATTGCGCTGCAGTATCTTCGCGTGTTGAGATTGTGAAGGAGAAGAAACAACTATGGTTTAAAGACTTTTTGAATTATCTATCCACGAAATACTTGCCACCAAATCTCAACCCCCAAGAAAGAAAGAAATTCTTTAAGGATATTAGGCACTATTATTGGGAAGATCCCTATCTTTTTAAGCTAGGATCCGACAATGTCTTTAAGAGATGTGTGCCGGAAGAGGAGATGTATGATATCCTTAGACATTGCCATGCTTATGAGGCTGGAGGACATTATGGAGGAGACAAGACTGCTGCAAAAGTTCTCCAATGTGGTTTTTACTGACCGACCTTGTTCAAAGATGTGCATCAATATGGTAGATCTTGTCATTCTTGCCAAATGACAGGAAATATCTCGAGAAGGAATGAAATGCCACTGAAGAATATCCTAGAGGTGGAACTCTTTGATGTTTGGGGTATTGATTTTGTGGGACCCTTTACTTCGTCTTTGTCCAACCGCTATATTTTAGTGGCGGTCAACTACGTGTCCAAATGGGTTCAGGCCATTGCTTCGCCTACTAACGATGCGAAGGTTGTACTGAAGTTCTTAAAGAAGAATATTTTTACGCGGTTTGGAACCCCACGTGCCGTTATTAGTGATAATGGAAGCCATTTCTGTAATAGGCCGTTTGAAAAGTTGATGATTAAGTACGGGGTTAGACACAAGTTAGCTACTGCTTATCACCCTCAAACAAGTGGGCAAGTTGAGGTTACAAATCGAGAAATAAATCACATTTTGGAGAAAACTGTGAATACGATTAGAAAGGATTGGTCGTTGTGATTAGATGATGCTTTGTAGGCTTATAGGACTGCTTATAAGACGACTATTGGTATGTCCCCTTATAAGATTGTTTTTGGAAAAGCATGTCATCTTCCGGTTGAACTTGAACACCGTGCCATGTGGGCTACGCGTATGTTGAATTTTGATGAGAGTTTAGCCGGAGAAAGAAGATTGTTAGAGTTGACTCGCCTAGAGGAGTTTCGTCTGGAAGCTTATGAGAATGCTAAAATATTTAAGGAGCGCATAAAGAAATTTCATGACAAGAAGATATTGGACCGCACCTTTAAGGAAGGCGATCTGGTTCTTCTTTACAATTCACGCTTGAGACTCTTTCCTGGCAAGTTAAAATCACGATGGTATATATGGCCCTTATCGAGTGAGTAAGGTTTTCCCTTCTGGAGCTGTTGAATTATTGAACCTTAAAGATCAATCCACTTTTGTGGTTAATGGACACCGTGTGAAACATTATGTTGGTCTTGGTCAAGGTAAGGAGGAGGAAGTCTTCACTCTTGAAGATCCCACCTATACTTAAACCATCGTTGAGTGAGTCGAAATCGATTGACGACTATAAACACGAAACTATTTCTTAAAAACTATCTTTTGTTTTTGTTTTGTTTGAATAAAGTAGCATCATTTATTAAGGTTTTTCATCTCGCCATGTTCGATTCTAAGTTCGGAAAAAACGAGGTTTTTTCCTTGGTAGCCGACATGTGAGTTTATAGTTGTAACTCTTTGGTTTTCCTTGTCATTGGTTGTATGAAATAAAGTGGCTTAAATTGTTTTTGGATATTCTATATCTAATTCTTTCCTCATTGTTTTATAACAGCCATTGACATGTTATTAACGGTTTAAGTGGAGTTTCGTTTGGTTTGCTTAAACAGTTTTCGTTTGCTTCTCCACGGCGTGCTTGGTCTACAACTACATTCTGCATCTACTTGAGAGCCGTTTCCAGAGCTAAGTCTTTTTCTTAAAATATCATTTTTCTTTGTCATTGAGGGCAATGCCAAGTTTAAGTGGGGGGTAGGAGACTTAGCCATTATGTGTTACAATTGAAAAATTAAATGAAACGGTGAAAAATGAAAAAAATTGAACAAATGCCAAGTTATTTATCTCGTACCCTTAGAATTGTGAGTTCTTATGCAATGAATTAGTAGGGAAGGAACCAAGTTTCATGATTACGTGATCATTTTATACTTATGTAAATTTAAGGATATTCATGCCAACTAGTGCAAGTAGTTATTTATTATTTGCTTACTCAATTCGAATCGACGAATTCCGCACAAATCATAATAACTAAGAATTATGTGTACAATGCATAGGTGATTGGTTATGCAAACCTAGAGTCGATATTTATCTGCTGATGTATTCTTATCTTCTAGCCATCAAAGTAGAGTAATAAGCTTGAGATTTATCTGTGTTTTGACAAAATGTTAGACACTGGGCTTGTAGTAACATTACCAAAGTAGCTTCGCGCTTGTGGTAATATTCAATGCTTCCACTAATCCGTGAGAGAGGGATTCTTGCAATGTATACTTTACTTTTATAGCAAGTTTCTTTCTTGAGAGGTGTTAAAGCTTGAAGTTACGAAAATGCGCAAAAATTCAAATTTTTAAGAGGCTTGAGTATTTTTCTCGGTCTCCAAGTCCAAAAACCTTATGGATGACGCTCTTTCTTATTGCACCATGTCTTTACCCATTGCAAGGCTTAAGGAGTAGGAATGCTGATGTTGGTAGGTTAAGACTTCGAAGTTAGCATAAACTTTAATCTTGCCACGAATATATAAAACTAAATGCACATGCACACATCACTTCGATTCATAGCGAGTAGTGAATAATGGGTACCTTATGAGCATAAGTGGTATGAGTTGACTCGAGTTTCTTGTATAAGTATGATTTGACCACGGGAAATGTTGTCTTGGGGAATGACTAATTGATACTTTGTTCGGGATGATCAAAGTCTAAGTGGGGGGGTAGTTGATGACGGTCAAATTATACCCGTAAAAGTCATCAACATTATCCTTAAAGCGGGATTAATAATATCTATTTTATGATAAATCACCTGTTTATATTTATTATTTAATATTATGTGATTAATAAGATATAATTTGGTATTTATCCATTTATAAGATATAATTTGGCATTTATCCATTTATAAGATATAATTTGGTATTTATCCGTTATTTAAATATGATTTATTTTGGGATAAATATTTATTTTGCAGATTAAGATAATTTTTTGGATGATAAATACAAGTGGAAGAATTAAATTACAAGATAAATCCAAGAAAATCCGGGTGCATTGAAGATAAAGATCGGATAAGCATGACAAAAGCCGGAAAACCAATCCAAGATGGCGCCAACTTTGTGGGGGACGCATAAAGGGGGGGCGCACCTTATTATTTTGAGATCGGCCAGGAGTTATCTCTTATTTGTTTGATATTTTGAAGTATCTCTTTTAATTAGCTTGAACCCCTATAAATAGAGGCATACACCATACACGCCATGTACACCGGAGAAATACATTATTCCAATACTTTTATATAGTTCTTTGTTTTTTATTTATGTTCGTTCATTACGGAGTCGTTAGAATCGCCGGTTAAAGATCGTATCGAGGAGTGGGAATCACGCTCATCTTCGAGGGTAATGTCTACTCTATTATGCAATCTTTATTCGTAGATCTAATTTATTTCGTTATGGAGTAGTCGTTTTGTGTATTGATTTCGTGATGTAGTTAATTTACGAACCCATGTTTATGTAGATCTGAGACGTAAAAGACGTTTCACGAGCAAATCTGGTTCAGATCTGAGCTTGCTGTTAGTAAGATCTGTGATGTTCTTGATTTGTCTGTGAACGGCTTCAACTACGTCAGGTTCTCTGCTTTGTAATTTAAACGAGTAATTAAACTTGATCAACTTAATTATTTGTCATTGTAATTTAACATGAGACCTAAAAATTGATTGTTACTTAGGACGAGATTGAATCGGTGTGTCTAAGAAGTGCGCTTTAATCATAGGAATGTTGCTTAGATGAGGTTCTGATTTATACCGGCATCCCTAGTTTCGTAATTGTGTCGAAGTTATATGAGATGGAGACTAAAAATGTGAAGTCACGTAATGGAGACACTATGATCTAGATGGCCTAACCGGAGCTAGATCTATTTTAGGTGATGACTCCCGTAGTCAGAATAATTAATCTTAAATGTCTTGTTTTGTCTCGTCGTCAATCTACATAGCATGGGGGGAGTAATTACTACTAGCGTTATCAATACCGTTTGTTAATTATTTATAAAACCTATAAAAATAAGTGTCTTAGTGTCGTTGTGTCTTTTGTTGCTTTTGTGTTTCTATTGTGCCAATTTTAATTCTACGTTATTTGTTGGTCGTAGACCGCCTTTTATTTGCTTTTTAGTTTAATAAGTCATATTTCGTTTAAGCCGAGTCTCTGTGGGATCGACCTCGACTCTATCTAACTATACTACGATTGAACCTAGTTCTCTTGCTAGTGTGTTATTTAGGTATCGAGTATTTTTATTACTTGGACCGTGCATCAAGCATCCCACCAATATTTGAGAGGCAAAGATGATTGAGCCAAGAGAGTTAAATTAAACCAGAATCTACTATGTGTCTGTGTTTCCTCTCTGCCCTGCCATTTTGTTCACGAATGTGAGGGCAGGGATGTCTAAATTTGATTCCATGTGTGGGCAGAAAAGACTCAAAACTTCTGTACTCCCCCTCCCAGTCAGACTGAATTGTTTTAATTAATAGTAGTATTGAATGTGTTTTCAACCAGTTTTTTGAACTGAACAAATTTGTTAAGGGCCTCTGATTTATGCTTTAAGGGGTAAATCCATGTGAATCTACTAAAGTCATCAATAAAGTGGATGTAATAAGAGAAACCAGAAGTAGAGTGCACAGGGGAAGGGCCCCATATATCTGTGTGTATCAATTCTAGAACAGTAGCAGCATGACTGGAAGAACAATTAAAGGGAACAACATGCAATTTTCCAAACTGGCAGGCATCACAAAAAGAAACAGTGCCTTGAATGTTTACACCATAATCAGAAATAACTTTATTTAAAACTTTGAGACTAGGGTGTCCTAATTTTCAATGCCAGACATCAGGACTAGTCTCAACAGACACACTATAGACCACATAACTACTAAGGACATCATAATTGGATTGAAGAAAGCTCTGGTTGGAGGCCTGATCTTTACTAGAAAGATGCTGAATCTGATACAGGTCATTTGCTAGGGTTCCTTCCAGAAGTACTCTGTTTGACACTTTGTCCTTCATAAAACATTTAGAACCATGAAACTCAACAGTTTAGAAATACTAAGGAGATTCCTCTTTATATGTGGAACATGTAGAATATCATTTAGGTGTATATCTGGTGCAATATTGGAATGTCCAGTGTGTGCAATATGCAGTTTATGACCATTACCAACAGTGAGTAACTCCTTACCATCATACTCAGATTTGATCTGCAGGTTGGCCATGTTTGAGGTCACATGATTTGTTGCACCAGAATCTGCATACCAGCTGGGATCTCCTACCATTTCTGGAGATGCAATGTGGGCAACCACTTGCCTGTTTCCATTGTTCTGGTTGTTGTTTCCTTGAGGGGTAGACTCATATATGTGCCAACATTCTGAAGCAATGTGTCCCACCTTCAAGCAAATCTGAAAAGTGGGTCTTGGGCCATTGCTAGATCCTCTACAATTGGTTATACGTACCACCCCTGGAACGACCTCTTTTTCTATAGCCTTGTTGACCTCTGCCAGATCCTCTTCCACTTCCATTTAGAGAACATCTGTTACCTCCTGGATACATCTGAGTGTAATTGGCATTAGAGTGAGAGAGATCTAATGCTGGTGCAGGGTTAAAACGGGCAACCAGACGTTCATGTGTCAGGAGTTGTGCTTGAACTTCTGGCCAGGAAAGAGATCCAACTCTAGAGGTGATATTTACAATCACAGATTCATATTCTTTGGTCAACCCTCCAAGAGTGGCAATGATTAATTCTGACTGTGACACAGGATACCCAGCATAAGCTAATTCATCACCATGAGTTTTCATTTGAGCCAAGTAATCGGCCATAGATTTATTACCTTTCTCAGTCTTAGTGAGAGCATCCTTAAGTTCCAAGATGCAAGATTCGGCTTGATTGTTGTGGAGAAGCTCAAGAGTACGCCATACCTCAGCTGCAGTGGCACATCCGACCACCTCAAAAAGAGCTTGCTCCGTCATAGATCCGAGCAGCCAGCCAATTAGCAGTGCATCCGTGGTTTCCCAGTCATCATGAGCTGGATTTTTAGTAGGCACAGATGAGTTTCCAGTTGTGTAAACAAACTCCGGCGGCTTGGGCTTGGTTCCGAACACATGGCCTTTCGACCGGTGACCACGAATGACTGGTAAGATGGAGTATCGCCACAGCAGATAGTTATTCCGTCCAAGCTTGACTGTGAAATTTGGCGTCAGATTCCCTCCAAACGGCGGTGCATGTGTGATGAAAGGAATGTTTGGGGAGGAAAGTGAAGAGCGGAAAAGCGCTGATGAAATAGGACTGGAAAAGGTCATCGTCGGAGTGTTCATAGTAAGGTTTGGGATGGAAGAGTAGGTGATTGTCCGACTTGGGAAGGCGGCGGTGGGATAGATGAGTTGGTTTGGTGGTATAGTTGAGCTTGGAATCATGGTGGTATGGCGGAAGTGGTGCAGTGACCCTTCTCCCGGAGGTGTATTTCCGGCGATCGCCATGGCCGGAAAAGCTAGTTCCGATACCAACTTAGAAAAGATAAGATCCAGAATAATGTTTACTAGATTGTGATGGTGGTCACATAAAGGACACACATGTGACATGTGTCACTCATACCCAGTACCACATGTAACACACAAATCTATAATAGATTCTACACTCTTGGATGTTACATATTGACCCTTCAACATTCACTAATACAATATGATACTCTAGAAAAGTATAGCAATCAATGAAACTGAGAAATAATTAAATTTGATTCATTGATGTAAGGAAGAAGTGTAGTTAGATGGCATGGGTTTTTCCATTAAACTTTTTGCAACCTGCAGGATAGATTACATGCCATTGGAGCAAACACCACAAAATGTATGTATAGGATTTTCATATGTCAAAATATGAAAGCATCCACTGCAGCAAACACCACAATAAATTAGCAACCTGAAGAGGAAGCCACTTATTGTGGTGTTTGCTGCAGTGGATGCTTTCATTTTTTGACATATGAAAATCCTATACATACATTGTGTGGTGTTTGCTGCAGTTGCTGCTACAGAAGCTCTTGTTGGAATCAACTTAGAATTGGACAAGGTGAAACCTTCAATATGTTGTGGCTTTTAACCCAGCTTTCTATATTTTGAAAGGAGATTCAAGGCTTGGTTAATAAAAGTACTTATAAATGTCATGATGCAGATTGATTCGGCTTCAGTTCTTGCAGGAAAATTCAGAATGCTTCGCTTTGTAAAATGAAGGAAAATGAGAAGACTAAGGCTAATGAACATCCACATAACTACACGAGCTACGTTCTAGGACAACAATCATGCAGCGCACGGTGAATGACCACTGATGTATATATGGTTAGGTAGCAAACATAAACAAACAAACAAACAAAAAACTATGTAATCTAACATCAATCATCATGGGTCCAATAGTAGGTTAACATGATTGACATGTTTTTGGAAGTCGGTGTATATATCTTGTCCTTACAAAAAGGAGTTATAGCTTGTCCTTACAAAAAAGGAGTTATATCTTGTCCTAGCGCACCAGACCCGGAGTCTAGGGGCGTTGCAGTTGGTATCAAAGCCGACTACCAGACGGAACAAAGTGTCGGGCACCTCTAGAGTCCTCTGGTAGGGACGAGTGTGAGACAAATTCTGGCGAGGACCCCAGTTGCTTATAGGGGGGAAATGTGATATCCCACATTGGAAGTGGGGGAATCATATGACCATCTTATAAGTGTGAGACATAAATCTCTTGTCAACTCGTGTTAGCTCTTCTAGGCCAAGCAAGGACGGCGGGTCTAAGAAGTTGACCGAATACTTTATGGCTCACATAGAACACCAGGCTCGGGATTTAGGGCGTTACATGATATAAATGATGTCCAAACAGTATTACTTAGATACAATGCATACAAGTCATCAAGACATATGAATTCAAAGGATATATCATCAACTGAAGATGTTAACATGTGATACATTATGATAAATTTATGTATCATATGTGTGAGGTAAATGATACATTTTTGTATCATTTAACTATTGGTCTGATTGGGCGTGACCCGGATCAGCCCACGTGTCAAACAGGACGAAGCGAACCGACAAAACAGGATAGAACTATACCCGATCTGGTTCCACCAGACCGGAGGAAGGCTAATCAGGGCAGGTCATTTATTTTAGACCTCAGGTCAAGTCGGAAACTCTTAAAAAGAGAAAAATTTATCAAGTCTGAAAAATCAGACCATTTATTGACCTCAGGTCAGGTTGGAAACTCTTCAAAAGAGAAAAATTTATTAAGTCTGAAAAATCAGATCGTTTGATTGACCTCAGGTCATGTCATTCATTTTAGACCTCAGGTCAGGTCGAAAACTCTTTATGAGAGATAAAATCTATTAAGTAGGGAAATCAAATCGTTTGTAAAACCTCAGGTAAGGTTGCACACCATAGAATGACAGGTGCTACCCAAGCCAATCACATGTCATCCTAAGGGGGGACAAAATAAGGACACAATAAAGAGCACAAGGCACAGAAACAAGGACATTTTAATAAACAGCAAAATGGTAAGAATTATGCAGAAAGCCAGGAGGTACCCCAAAGTTTGGAGGCAACAACAAAACAAACAATGTTTTCAAACCAAAAGTGAAATAAAGTTACAAGTTAATTGATCTCATTTCGAATTGGGGGGAGCTTCAGACTGAGAGGATGAGCCAGTTGGTGGAGGCTTTCTACCATATTTGGAAACCAGGTCTACTCCATCTGTGAATTCTTTGAATCTAGTCTCATAAATTTGAGATCCATCAGTCCTGTTCCAGCTCGAATGGGTAAGCTTGGTCGCATCAACAGATAGACCAGCAGCTCTCATGTCTTCAATCGCTGAAGTGTACCCAAACCAAATGATGGGGGCAAAAAGCATCTTGATGTTATTGGCTAACTCATCGGACTTCCTGTAATTAGCAAGAGCTTCAGCAATGTGTTCTGGTAGCCTGCTTTTCAGGTTATCCCTCTCATTTTCAAGAGTGGCCACCATCTTCTCCAACTCAGACTTGACTTCATTAGCAGTGGCAAGATTTGCCTGGAACTCATCAGACTTGGCTTTCAACTCGTCAGATAATGCCAGCTTCTCCGCAGCAGAGGTGCTCAACAAATCCTCATATTTAGCCTTCCATTCTGATAAAGATTTGGCCAAGTTTTCCTCAACTTGTGCAGAACTCCTTAATCTGGACAAGATCTCTTTACCTAGTTTGGCTCCCTGGAAAGGAGTACACAGAGCAAGGTTTTTTTTAAAAAAAAAAAAAAAAAAGGGTTGCTACTTATGAAAAATGATCTTACAAATTTGGACAGATCTTGGTTTGTCCAGTCTTTCCAATCATATCTTTCCCATTGAGCTCGATCAGAGGCTCCAGCATCTCCACCAGTGTGATCTTGAGATCTGATACTTTTTGAGGCACGCCTAGTCTCCTCAGTAGTCTCTACCAGAGTGTTGTGAGAGACAATCCTAAAATCATTGGTCTCTTCAGAATCATCATCACCCTGATCTGTATCATTTGAGGGTTCAATGGGATGACTGCCAACAGTCATAGCAGTCTGATCTGGCACATTGGTCTAAACACCAGGATCAAGTACCCCCTGCCCACGGGGAGGTGATGTCTCATCGGCAATCTGGATGATATCAGTGAAGCTTGCCACTGCAAGTGCCAATAAAAATACATTTTGATTAAAGATATACCATGGAGAAAAAATGTAAATATACAAAAATAAGAATTCCTACTCAAATTATATCTCTCCTCTGATAGCTCAACATAAGGTTCTGGGCCAGCAGTCTCAAGATGGGCAGCATCAATTAGATTGGAGCTATAATGTCTCAGACCCAGATATATCGGGGATGCACTGATATCACTCAACAATTTCTTACCCGCTTTGCTCTCTAACACATCGCTGTTCTTAGTTGAGGTATTCCACTTACCTAGATCCCTAATGGTGTTATGCCTGATGAAGAAGAAGTGTTTTTTCCAATCAGAAAAAGATTGGTCGGTTTTCTTAATCAAGCGAACCCCACTCAAATTATCGGTTCTTCTACAAAAGCAGTACCAACCAGGACTTTTCTTAACTTGTTTACATTGATAAAAGGTTCTGAACAATTTGCAATGAAAAAGGGTGACAAAACACCTACACCAAATTAAAAAACCTGTAATGGCCCTTATGCTATTGGGAACTATCGACCAAGCCCCAGTCATAGTATCGGAGTATTTCGGAAAGTTTGGAGGAAGAGAATCTGAGACCGCATTCAAAGCGTTTCTTTATAAGCGATCAGATACCAGCGAGGAGAAGCAACGAGACTCTTTCCAGGAGCGGGTCGGATAGGGGCATAAATGTTCTTATTTAACCCAAACCTATCACAGATATCAGTAATATCCGAATCCTTTAGTTTGGAGTCGATGGCATGGCAAGCCATCATTTTCTTAGTCTCGTAAGTTCTCCTCGATTACGCGTGTCGGTGCGGACAAGCCGAGATATTATACTCGGTTGGGGCGATTCGACAAAACTAGGGACAATAGAAGCAATCAAGCGGGGAGGAAGAATAGAGAATAGAGGATTTTCACCGGGATTGGAAATTTCAGGCGGATTTGGATTCATAAGGAGCAAAAAAAGAATGAATTTTTACTACATGAAGATGAAGGACTTACTTGTTAATTGAGGGAGCAAATCTGCCAAATTGGATGTCTGTATCTTTAAATAATGATGGTTGCTTGCAAAATCCGATGGATTTAACAGCCTTTAACCAAGGGATGGGATGCTTGGGCTACGCATTGATTGAAGTGACAAAGCGTGTGCAATTATGGTGACGTTTGAGTTAACCGAGACAGGGTTAGAGAGGCCATCTGGATGGTACACGTGGAGCGATTTTAAATTTCAGATCTTAATCTATTTTAAAGGCCAGGCCTGATCGAATAAGATCTGGGGGCTTTGATTGGGTGTGACCCGGATCAGCCCACGTGTCAAACAGGATATAACTATACCCGATCTGGTTCCACCAGACCGGAGGAAGGCTAATCGAGGCGGTGTCCCGACGGAAGAAAAGCTCGACCAGGCGAGGCGGTCCCCACGACGGAAGAAGAAGGCGACCAGGCCGGGCGCGGTCTCTCCCGAAGGAAAAAAGGCGATCGGGAGGTCCTCGACCGTAAGAAGAAAGGCGACTAGGCTAGGGTAGGTCCCTGACCAGATGAGGCGGATCGAGGACATACTCATCCGAGTAAAGCGATTATGGTCGAGCGTGGGCGTGGGGTTGATGTAACCGCCCATTAGCCCCATTATCACCAGTAACCGCCTGAACTACGGTTGGACTTGATTCCAAGCATATACTTGGATACGTAGGCAGCTGATTCATTAAGTTCAGTCCATAAGAAAAATAACTATTATTCTCTGTATAATCCTAGAGTAAGAAAGACACGTTTGTTCATCAGTTTGATTCAGGACTCGATCATGGTCATTTTACTTAATTAATAATCTAGTTCTGGGACTACATATATTTATTTACGACACCCGCTATTACTGAATCCTAATAAAATTGGTAATTCGGTTTGGGTTTGATTCTAAGTCTTTCTTTTGGGTAGTGCATATACCTAATGTGTAATTTCTCTCTGTATTAGAAATTACAATCTATAATAAAGAGGATTATGGGCTCCAAAATGCAAACTATTTTTTATCCTTCTATGTTCCCGTACATAAATATTTAGTGTTAGGTGTGCTGTTTTGAAAGATCCCTATCTATGGCGGCTACCCGGCATAACGATATTCCTAAAGGATCAAGATAAGCTTTCGGTTTAATTTTGCATTAGTTTTCCATTGATTTAACATTAACGAAATCCTGGGTATAATGGTTTTTGTCACATAACGTTATTATTTTTGAATCAAATACCTTATGGATTACGGACGGCCTAGATACCAAAGCTAAGAGGTCTGTGCATAGGCCCCTAAACATTGAAAAGACTTCAGGGCTCTCATTTATATACTTTATTTTGGTGGGCTCTCTATGTTGGCCCAACATTGCTATCATCTGGTTCCATAATTCCATTAAATATTTATAGTCCTACACAGAGAAAACATACAATCCATTAAAAAATAATTTACCCAGCATTTCGGCTCATGCTTTTTCAAAGATGGTGGTATATTAATTTTTTATTTTTTATTTTTTATTTTTTAAGGGTGGTGGTATATTATGTTAATTGCGTAGTTTGGCTCTTTTTCACGGAAAAAAGGATGTTTATTTTTTTGTTTATTATTATTATTATTATTATTATTATTATTATTATTATTGTTATTATTATTTACGGAACAAAATATACACATACACACACTTCGTACCAACAGAGACCCAAACCCGATACATTAGGATTTAGGACCTTAGTGAATACACTAAGTCAATATTTTGTTGGCGTCAATTATTTTCCACATGCCGTAAGTTCTCAAATTTAATTGATAAATATATGTTAGTTGATTGAGAAAAGTGTTTTTTTTTAGATACATGTGGACACTAGTCATCTTTTAGTGTATGGAGGTGTGGTGTGTTAAATGGTGTCGTTCGTCATTAGTTTGTTAGAGCAACCCCAGTAGGAGGCCCCAATTACTCCCTATAAACACATCGTTTTTCGTTTTAGTTACACTTTTTCAACACCCACAAAATATGTCACTCCAATAAGCAACCCTTATACAACCCCTATAAACAATTTTTCTCTTACATCTACCATCACATCTAATTTTCCAACCACAAATATTGGTTGGAGACAGAAATGTTTTTTTTTCCAACCACATAAATTGTCTCCAAAGGAAACTCGTAATCTAGGGGGATATGTAGAGGATTTTGCAAGTTGGGGTGAAGTTGGGGTATCATTGTGGCTTTGGGTGACACCAAATATATTATTGGGTGGAGGTTGAGGCTCCATTGTGGTTGCCCTTATGGTGGAATCCCTTTTAGTACGATACTAGTAAATTTTGATGTTGGGTCATACACAACAACAACCCAGACTAGATGTGAACCTAGAAAATTGTTGACAAATATATAGATAGAAAGACAGAAATTAATAAAATATCATATAGATGGAGAACATCATTTCCAATTATTACATTTCAGAAGCCATCAAAGGCCAACTCGGAGTTATTACAATAATGCTAACTTTGAGTCATTAGAATTCTACCAACTCTCCAAATATTATGTCATGGTGTGAAATACAAAATATTCCAAAAACATTTCATGTGCACCGGTGTGACGCCTCTGTCCTGGATACCGAGTCCTATCCGGAAAAGGACGTCCGACATGCATATAATCAAAATTTAATCTAATTATATACATAAGTCTTACGTAGTCAAACATCAGAGGACAAAACGGAAGACCAAACAACGGGCTCAGGTAACTGAAACAACTACTAAACGATCGAACGTAACACAGACTGCATCTATTACATCACAAAAGACTTATAACAACCATCAAATATACATGAATCCATTAAAATTTGATGACTACCAACTCAACAGATTGATTTCTATCATTACAAAGATAAGAGAATCTATACTGAAAAATATAAAACTGATAGAAGAACAACAAACTCCATCTGCATGATCTCCGGGTCACTCATATGTGGCTTCGAAAACTACCTACAAATACACCACCTTCTCCGGTGATATGCCTGAACCGCAAAAAAATGCGTAGTTTGGCTCTTTTTCACAGAAAGCAATGTTAATTTATTTGTTTATTATTATTATTATTATTATTATTATTATTTACGGAACAAAATATACACATGAACACACACTTCGTACCAACAGAGACTCAAACCCGATACATTTGGGTTTAGGACGTTAGTGAAAACCACTAAGTCAATATCACATGCCGTAAGTTCTCAAATTTAATTGATAAAAAATGTTAGTTGATTGAGAAAAGTGTTTTTTTTAGATACATGTGGACACTGGTCATCCTTTAGTGTATTAAGGTGTGGTGTGCTAAATGGTGCCGTGTGTCATTAGTTTGTTATGGTGGAATCCCTTTTAGTACGATACTAGTAAATTTTGATGTTGGGTCATATACAGCGACAGTCCAGGCTAGATGTGAACCTAGAAAATCATTGACAAATAGATAGAAAGACAGAGATTAATAAAACATCATATAGATGGAGAACATCAATTCCAATTATTACATTTCAGAAGCCATCAAAGGCCAACTCGGAGTTATTACAATAATGCTAACTTGGAGTCATTAGAATTCTAACAACTTTCCAAATGTTATGTCATGGTGTGAAATACAAAGTATTACAAATTACGAGCTTATTATCCGGTTACGACATTCTTGGGTTCATTAATGGCACCAAGCCGGCTCCCTCTCATGTTCTCACTATTGATGGAAAGACGACTCCAAATCCTGAATTCTCGTTATGGGCTAGACAAGATGCTCTTATCGTTAATGTTCTTCTCGGGTCCCTATCCACTGATTTAACACCAATTATTCAGAATGCTAAATCTGCTCGTGAAGCTTGGGTCGCATTAGACGACACCTTTGGCTGCCCTAGTAGAGGTCGGATTAAGCAACTTAAACACCATCTTCGTACTATTGTCAAAGGTATTCTCCCCATATCTGCATATATGTCGCCCATTAAGGCTAAATCTGATGAGCTTGCGGCACTCGGTGCTTCTTTTGACAAAGAGGATTTGATTGATTTGGTTTTGAATGATTTGGGGCCAGAATATGCTGATTTATCTCGTGCGGTGCAAGCTCGTGACTCTCTCATTTCATTTGAAAAACTGCATGAGAAGTTTTTTAATTTTGAAGCTGGGCTTTTATCGCACCAACCGTTACCAGGATATACTGCTTTCACAGCACAGTACCCATCTCGTCCATCTACTCCACCATGTCCGCCCTCGGGTAATTTTTCCCGTCCTTTCCCGAGCCAACACCAGCCCGTCCCCCTTCCTGTCCCTTACCCGAACCAAGATCCCTCCAATACTCGTCCGCTCCTCCCCTCTCTATTCGGCTAACCCCCTATTCCCTCCCCTCTCTATTCGGCTAACCCCATATTCCTCCAATACTCGTCCTCCCTTTCGGCCATATTTAGGGAAGTGCCAACTATGTGAAGTTCACCGACCCTCGGCAAAACGGTGCCCCACCTATCCGTTTTTCCAGCAATTTCCTCGTCCGCCTACTAGTACCTCTCGGCCTCCACCACCACAGGCCAATCCTGCTCAAGCCACTAAACCCTGGTTATTTGATGGTGGTGCGTCTCACCACATGAAGCACGATCTCAGTCTCCTGTCTCTGCATGCTCTATACACAGGTTAGGATAACATTATTATTGGTGATGGTCATAACCTCAATATTACTCATATTGGTGTTTCATATGTTTCCTCTTTCGTTTTATCCAATGTTTTGTGTGTCCCCAGCTCTCTCAAAATTTACTGTCTGTATCTAAATTTTGCTCTGACAACAATGTTATCTAAATGGTGTCTACGTCTGGTCCTCTAGCCCACTGTTTGCTTTTTTAGCCAATAAGACGTCCACTTTAACCTGGCATCGCCTTTGTGAACACCCTACATTTCATAATATTCAACATTTAGTCAAGACTAATTGTTTGGAACTTCCTCTCTTTGAAACGAATGTTTAAGCAATAAAATTCATCGGCTTCCGTTTTCTGATTCTACTTTATGCTCTACCTATCCCATTGAGATTGTATTTTTTGATGTTTGGACAGCTCCCATTTATGCAGTTGATGGATTTAAATATTATGTAATTTTTGTGGATCAATTTACCTGGTTTACATGGCTTTTCCCCATAACACGCAAATCGGATGTTTACGCTGTCTTTGAAAAATTTAAGCTACATGTTGAAAAACTTTTTTCTGTCTCCATTTAAATTGTCTACTCGGATAATGGCACTGATTACTTTGCCCTCCGCCCTTTCTTTGAAGCTCACAGTATTTCTCATCACACGTCTCCCCCACATACTCCCAAGCACAATGGCATTTCCGAACGGCATCACTTGCATATTGTTGAAACCGCACTCACCCTTCTCAAGCAAGCCTCAATGCCCACCACCTACTGGTCCTACACCGTTAGTGCCTCCATTTATCTCATTAATAGAATGCCCACTAAACTCCTAAATATGGTATCTCCTTATGACAACCTATATTCCACTCCCCCAAACTACTCCAAATTGCGTGTCTTTGGCTGCCTTTGCAACCCCTGGATCAAGCCCTATAATCAACACAAGTTAGAACCCTTCTCTTTAACTTGTGTTTTCCTAGGACACTCACTTACCCAGAGTGCAGACCTTTGCTATTATTTAGCTGGAGCTCGCATATATGTCTCTTGCGACTATGTTTTGTCGAGGATGTCTTTGCCTTTGCCTCACAACATGTGGATGCTAACATCCCGCCTCTTGATCACTTACTGTGCTCTGACCTACCCTCTCCTCCTGTTAATTTACCTCCCTGTCAGCTTGCCTCACCTACTCCTTCCTTCTCCCCTCATTCCTCCCCATCTTTCCCTTTCTCACCCGATCCTTCTTCCTCCGACTCATCTATCTCCCCCGACCCCTCTGCCTCATCTGCACCATCTCCTCCTGATCCTATGGTCACCCGTGCCCGCAATAATATCTACAAACCTCACCAGCACCTTAACCTTACAGCCCGGTTGGATTCCTAATACTCTGATACTAAACCTACCACGGTTAAACAGGCATTTCAAAGTCCTCACTGATGGCAGGAAATGTCTGCCGAATTCGATGCTCTTGTCAATAATGGTACATAGTCTCTGGTTCCCATGATCCTTCTATCAATGTTGTTGGTTGCAAGTGGGTCTTTCGTATAAAATGCAACCCAGATGGTACTATGGAACGATATAAATCTCGCTTGATTGAAAAGGATTTTACTCAGCGCCCTGGCATCGATTACTTTGAGACTTTTAGTCCGGTGGTTAAGCCCACCACTGTTCTTCTGGTCCTTAGCATTGATGTTTCTTTTGGTTGGTCTCTTTGCCAGCTCGATGTGAATAACGCTTTTTTGCAGGGCACCTTAACTGAATATGTCTATATGTCTCAGCCTCCAGGGTTTGAGGATTCTAATTTTCTGTCACACATTTACAAGTTACATAAGCCTATTTACGGTCTAAAGCAAGCCCTTCGGGCTTGGTATCACGAGCTGCGCTCTTTTGTATTGTCTTTTGGTTTTGTTAATTCTGCAGCCGACTCATCTCTATTTGTTCACCACACTTCTTTCGTTGTTATTATTTTGCTTGTTTATGTTGACGACATTGTTATCATAGGTAGCTTTTCGTCTCATGTTCAGCAGGTCATGGATGCACTTGGGCATCGGTTTTCTCTTAAAGATCTTGGTCCATTATCTTACTTCCTAGGCGTTGAAGTCACGCCCAATCTGCATGGTTTATTACTTACTCAGACCAAGTATATTCTGGAGTTACTATGTAAAGTTGATAAGCAGGATGCCAAGCCGATCTCTATGCCACTTCCCACTTATGCTTTTTCTCCTGATGCTGTGTTCCCTGCTTCCTCTGATTATTCAGATGTCACTCGGTATCGCCAAGTTATTGGCGCACTATAGTATCTCTTATTTACTCGCCCAGATATTGCCTCAGTTCATGCATGCGCCCACTGAATATCATTGGACTCTGGTTAAGCGTCTTTTATGGTATTTAGCTGGCACTCTCTATGAGGGCCTTCAGTTCTTAGATGCGTCATCCTTTGATCTTCATGCCTTATCTGATGGTGACTAGGGTGGCAACAAGGATGATGATTACTCTTCCACTACAGCTTACATTTTCTTCCCTGGCCGGCATCCGTTTTCTGAATATCGTTCTGTTGTTGCCACTGTTGCTGAGCTTGCTTGGGTTTCTTACGTACTCTCTGACCTTGAGGTCTCGTCTGCTTCTATTCCGGTCATTTTCTACGATAATGTTGGTGCGACTCAGCTCTGTGAGAATCCGGTTTTTCATTCCCACTTGAAACATGTGGCCATTGACTATGATTTTATTCGCGATCAGGTTCAACAAGGCCTTATTCGAGTCTCTCACGTGTCTAATTCTGATAAGCTCACTGACACTCTCACGAAGCCTCTCTCTCACCTACCGTTCTCATCATTCAAGTCCAAGCTGAGCCTTCACTCCCCTCGTCCCGCTTAAGGGGGCGTATTAGGAGATAATAGAAGATGTTGTGTATCATTTTGTAGTTAATTCAAATATTTGTATTTATGGTAGATCATTCTAGAATACGGTATATTACTCTCATAATTGTGTATATATATATATATATATATATATATATATATATATATACACTTACTGTACTCTGTACAAATCAATCAATGAAATACCTTTACCTAATATTGTCTGTCAATTATTAGTTTTAACACATATTACAAGAACTTTTCTTTTAATATTTTGTGGGTTGACATTATTTTTCTCAGGGGAGGTGGGGGTTGTGGGGAGGTGGGGCTTGGGAAGGTGGTGTTTGACAACTTTGTCTATTTGTTCTAAGGTCATAGGTTATTCTTTTAAATTACAAATATAATCTTATAACATTTTTTTGGTCGAAACCGGATATTTTATTGATATACACCAAAAAACTGTACAATGAAATGTTCAAAATCTGTAGAAAGAGCAAAATTAAGAAACAAATTTCATAATCAACTTCATGCTACCCTAAGTTCCCTCGCTCGTCGGATACCTTCAGAGATGAAAATCATATTTGGGGGGCATGAGCGATCGTGCTGATGACACTCATAGTTACGCTAGTACCACAATCCTTGCACAATCTCTCGAAAGAGAAATCTCCAAAAATCAATGTTATCGTGCTTGTACATGTTAATTTTCAGGCAGTTAGCCAACCAAGTCAACGGATCGTCAGGTTGAGCAAAGGTCGTCCAGCAACTTCAATGAATGATTTGTTTCCATACGGCATTGGACCAATGGCAGTCACGAATTGCATGCAAAGTAGACTCCGACAGTGTTCCACAAGCAAAGCGAATATCGTTATCACCTATGTAGCGGCTTTTTAGAAATCCTGTAGCAGGTAGAGCATCTCGACAGATCAACCAAAGTAGCATATTACCTCTAAGTGGCCCTTTAATGCACCATATTTATTTCCAGCAGTCGGCGTTTGTACTAATCGGGACATGGTTGTGCTTAGCTAATTCAAAGTAGGCAGGACCTACCGTAAATTTACCTGAAGCAGTAGGCTTCCAAATAGCATTGCCGGTGTCATCGAACTCGAAAGCCTCTCCAAGGAGATGTGCAACAAAGTATATATGCCTCCAGATAGGTGAGCAGTTCGTCTTAGGTTCATCAAACGGGAAGCCATATTTGCGGTTCAGGATTTGGACCCATAACTTGCCACAGTTGGTCAGTGATCGCGTATAAGTCACTAACGTAGATATTACTAGCAAGAATACTAGGTACATCACAGTATAGTAAATGCGAGTCAAGGTCGATCCCACAGAGACAATGCAACTAAAAGTATAAACGAATCTAACCTAATTAAGAAGCAACATATAGGCGGTCATTGACCAACAATAATATAAAAGAAAACAAACATGGTATACCTCTCTCTCTCCTCACCGATCTACTAACTTGGTTTAGTTAATCGTTATGTTTACTTCCCCACATAATTTCCTTAGATTAATCACGAGCTTTTAATGATTATTATCATATTTATCTGCTACGGGTGCAATTTCTACTCCTATCTACTCCGACAATGGCAGTAGACAATCTATACGCAAGCTACCCTCCTTAATTGGTCCGTAATAGCCCATACGGATAAAAAACTAGAACTGCAGATATTGAGCATTACCTCATACCGCTAACCCGCCTAGACAGCTGTCGACATTGACCAGCACGTTCCTAGGGTCCATCAAGACTATGTCCTAATTAACAATTCACTTACGGTCCTTCATGTTAATTTACGAATTACGAATACTAGATTGGCCAGACATATTACACGTTTTAATTATTTCTGCTGATTAACGTAGCTGTAGTGAATCCCAGTTTAGGTTTTCTAAAATATGCCTCGGTAAACCGGTATAGACCGCCGGTTTACCGTGGGTGGCTTTTCCTAATTTCTGGATCTACATTGCTCAGTACGATTAAAATAAGTAAATTATGGGGCTGTTAAATATGCAGATTAACTAAAACACATAAATACGAACATATCTACCATATTGAAGACAATAAAGGAATGTTCAAAGCTTCATACCTTTAACAATGGAGATCTAGCTCGATCTACTCAAGCTAGAGATGATGGAAGAAGGGGGGAAACCAAAAACAACTCTCCAAAGCTCAAGAAAACTTTATTGCATAATAATATATATTGTATTTGTAATACTAATCAAAAGTTATACAATAATCTGTAATCGCGGCCTTATATAGATACAATGACCGACTTAAGACTATCTAAAACCCTAACCCACTTAGACAATGCGGCAGAATGAATTTCGTGTTGAATTAGTCACCGGTTTACCGGGTCTAACCCTCGGGTTACCGGGCCTTCTATTCTTCTTTTTCTTCAGCAGGCTTCTTCGTGGACTTCAATCACTCAGCCCAATGCATTCCTTTTGGTCCAAATCCGTTCTCCAATGTTCCAGATTCGGTACATCCTATAAAATACACAAAACGAGACAAAACAGTACCAAAACTTCGGGAAAATAGCATAGATGCAGAATTACGATCCTGGAAACACTCACATAGCATTTAACATATATTCTAAGCAATAACGAGCCTATCTATCCTCTCTTGAGCAGAATTTGGGGTGCATATGGGTATAAATATTGGTATTTTAGAGTGTCATCAACTACCCCCCACTTAGCTTTTGATCGTCCCGAGCAAAAAGGTGAAAAGAAAATAACACTATGATCAACGTACAAGTTAATTAAAAACAACTATGCCTTACTAAGCCAAGATCAAGATCATGCCACTCGTATCCATCAGTAACATATTAAACACAATTCACGTCATGAGCCAATGTGTGTGTGCAATAACTTTCACAACCGCTTAGAAATGCAGACAATCTCACATTACGTCAACCTGTAGTCGAACTAACCAGTCTCAAACATGTTATTTATTAATTAATTAAGCTGGCAAGGTGGATCGAGAACCGAGCATATATTACTTTTAGGCTAACGTTTATCGGTCTATGCAAAAGTCGTGCGTCTTACGCTCTCGACTAAGATATTGCCAAAGAGAATATATATGTATATATTTCAATGCACTTCTCTTTCTTGGCGGGTGAACTCTCATTTATTTAACTATCCTCACGGCCCCACTCATGATAAACTACTGTTAAGGGTGATTTTATACGTTTTATAAGGATATATTTTATGTCAATTTCCCCCATATCTGGATGTTTTCATAGAAATCGAGCTTTATATTGAAATGTTGAGCAAATGGTGTTTTCAATAGTTAAATTGCAAAATGTAACGAATTATGTGCTTAAATTGTGATTTTATATTATTTTGGAATATCGTTACGCTTTGGTATATTTTCCTATATTGTAGATACACATTGTTGATGGAAAAGATGATTTTTAAAGAGATAAATTCGAGTGGAAAGGAATCAATCAGATTTATGGAAGAATAAAGGATATAAGGAAAGAAATCAAGTTGTTGATCCAAATGAATCATGTTCATGTCCGTCCACTATGGACGGGCGTCCATTAAATCAAATCAAGGCGTCAAGGAAGAAAATTGATCTGAGAGAGTTTGGGCGTTGCATGGACGGCGTCTCGCCTAGCGTCCAGCGATTGGACGGGCGTCCGTGTGTTTCGGACGGGCGTCCGTCCGCCGACTTAGCCTTGGCCGACTTAAAACTCTATAAAAGCAAATGCGCCAAATACTAAAAGATATCAAAAATTCTTCATACCCCAAATACTACTCGGCCGTGCATTTCCGAGGGTTTCAAGGCCGGTCACCCGAGCCTTGTGCTCGGGTGATCCGGGTTAGATTAGGATGTTTATTTTCGTTTGTACCAAACTATGTGAGTTTAATCCTTTTTAATTTATTCAATCCTTGTTTTATTTTCATGAGCTTTAATTCGTTTTGTATTTTTCTATGCGCTTTATGATGTCATGTGAATTAGATCGAGCGATTAGTTTGCTATTGATGTTTTACAATACGAGAGTTAACTTGAATCTACACCTTCGTTTTGTATGGAAATTGGTCTCAACATTCGAGAGAGGAGAGATCGATAATGAATTCACTAAGAGGTTAGGAGTTCATAGCTTGAGAAACAGATTCACTAAGGAATTAGGAGTTTGTATATCGTGTAAAGGTGAAACCACAATATTGAATTAAAATCATGAGATGAACTTGGATTGAAATCACTTAGTTTGTGTAATGTTTAATCCCATGTATCTTTAGTTTAGGTCGTTTTTATTATTCTTAGCTTAGGTTTATTTTTCTATGTGTTTTTATGTTTGTTCTTCCGTTTATTTGTTTTCGTAAGAAACAATTGAAAGGATTTAATAAGATTGGATTCAACAACCCAATTCCCTGTGGATCGACCCCTTACTTATCCCGCTTTACAAGCAATTACCCGGTATTCGGCCGGTTAGGAGTTAGTTTTGCATATAGGTTAGGGTTTATAAATTGTTTTTGTTTAATGATGCAAAATCCTCCGAACAACTACCGAATACGAAATTCCATTGCCTTTCTAAGCGTTGGTGAAACATGATTCGTGATAAAGCCAGGGTCAACTCTAGTCAAAGCAATATGCTATCGACTACACACAAGGGAAGTGAGTTATACATGCTTAAAATGGTGGCTCATAATATAATATTCACTTAATATGCCACTACTTCAGAAGTGGACACTTTCTCTTACTCGTGCAAAGTAAAACAAATGTGAAGTCAATTAACTCGAAAAGATCAAAGATATCATAATTTTTCGAAATTCTGTCGAAAAGAATCAAAGTCTAAGTGGTGAATCGTGCATCAAAGAGAATCAAGACAATCACGCAATTCATGGAATATAATGCTAAAAAGCTAAGTGACGTTCCTCTACCCCCCACTTAATCGAAACATTGTCCCCAATGTGTAAGATGAGAAATAAAAAACGAAAAGGAACTTAGCTTCGGTTAAGGGCGGAACCAAAGAAGAATCGGATCGTCGTATAAATCATCGGGCTCATGTAAGTAGTCCATGAAGAATCTGCGCTAAGTAACTCAAGAAAAACCAAGAAGATTAGTGGTGACAAAAAACTGTAAAACAAAATCGCGGCAGTAAAAGAGAAAATAAATAACTCCAAAACAAATTAAGCCGACAAAATCATTATATTAGAAATATTCTGCTACATTTACTAAATAGGAAAGGAAAATAACATAAAAACAACAAAAATGGAAAACAACAATAAAAAGAAATAAAAGCTAGTCCTCATCGGAATCACCCTCCCAGTCGACTCTATGCTCAAAACCGGGAGGTGGTGCAGAACTTGAGGCAGCGGCGGCTGAAGATGATGCTCTATGATGTGGGGCAGTCCTAGGTGGCGGGGTAGAGGAAGGAATGCCAAAGAAGTCAATAATCCTATCCATCTTGCTATGTAGAATCGCAATTTCTCGTGAGTGCTCCTCATGCAAGGCTCTCTGAGTTCTCGGTGCACCATGCACCGGAGCAAGCTCCCTATCTGCTCTAACCCGTCTCTGAACTCTCGAGACTGACTGTGAACTGAGCTGAGGCTCAGGATCTTCCCAATCATCACTAACAAGCATCTTCACCTCGGTCTCTAGAGCAAACATATCAATCATCGGCCCGTAAGGTAGCAGCTCTCGCTCAGAAGTGATGGCAAGCTCATGAATACGGCTATGCATCGAAAGACCGATGTTGATCGGAGCACCCGTCTCTAGATAGAACATTAACTCTGCCCTCGCAGTGGTGACAGAGACCGTGTGCTTAGTCGGAAGAAGGCGGGCACAAACAAATCTATTGACCATCTTCTGGTCCCAAGATAAATTGTTCTCTAGGAAGATGGTGGGGGCTCCAGCAGGATTATGCTTCCATTGCACCCCCAAGAAATCAGCAACCATATCCATCCTCTCGAGGTAGGCAATGTTGCTTGAGGCTGTGTACTCATTCGTGCCCACCGGTGGATTTCTAACCCCAAAATGCTCGTTGATCCTCTCAATAGAAAAATCAACCTTAACTCCTCGGACCATAGAAAATGTGGCTCCGGGGTTATGCGAAACATAAGCATAAAACTCTCTTACCACCGTGGCGTTGAACCTTGCCGGTGCCTCAGCCATGTCCACTAAATCTTGTGTTTGTAGGGACTCCGGCAAAATTGAACTGCAGTCGTCCAAATCTACCCCTCATTCTCGAGCCACTGGTTTTGCGTTCCAATGGCCTCGGAACGACTCATAGATCGCTAATGAATGAAACTACGCAACCCCGTCTATTAGCGGATTGGCATCTCCATAGACAGTCTGATAACCACTTGGACGAACAGCTGACCTTTGACGCTTAGGACCCATCCTGAATGAGTATAGAACGTCTGACATGTAAATCAGATTCGAAAAGATACCTCGGTAAACCGGAGGCAGGGTACGGTTTACCGGCCTGAATTTTCTGGATTTCTTTCTGGACTGTGCCTCTGATGGTGGAAGAAGAATAATGGCAGCACCTCACTGTAGCAGCAGCAATACAACTCAGCAACAGGGGTAGGAATGGTGTTTAGGGTTTAGAAAATATAAGGAAATTGGTTTGGTTATTGTGACTGTTTGGTGGTGTTATGGTGGTGATGGTGGCCGGATTTTAGAAAGGAACAAAAAATGGGAGAAGTTTGGTGAATGAAAGGGATGAAAATGATAAGAATGATGATAATGGTGAGGAAGGGGTGGTTTAAATAGGAAGAATGGAATGAATGTGGATGGTTTAGTGGGATAATGGGTAGAGAAGTTATTAGGGTGAGGGATTTGAGGAGGTGATTGATAGGATTGAGGTGGAGTTATGGTGGAGTGTGGGAAAGGATGAAAATTTTGAAAAGAGGGGGAAATGGTTCGGTTTCTGCTGACTGACCGTATCTGGTGCAACGTGTCTCCTCTACGTTTCTCTAAAAATTCAGCTTTATAAACTGACGTTCAGAAATCTAAAATCCAAGCCTTGGTAACCCGGAGGTTACCCTCGAGATACCGGGGGTATCTTTTTCCTAGATTTTTGATCTGCCTTTGCTGCATTTCTTACTCAACCTTTCTGCTCATTTCTGACCTCAATTTGACTACCCTTTTATTCTCCAATTGTTGTTTTCAACTCAAAAACTAACCTACTTCACTAGAATCCGCAACGAGGTAAAAAAAACCTTTCCACAATCATTCGGTTTCAAGCCTAAGTTTGTGGTAGTATGAAAAAAAGATCGTCCCTTCATCTGGCTACTTTTATTCAATACTAAACTACCTAAGGGTTTGAAGAAATAGTTCTGAGTTTATAGTCGCCAGCTCGACTTTCTTCAGATCTCTGATCAATCAAGGGTTGGAGCTTTAACTCGCCAAACTTTCACTCCAGAGGTTTGCACTTTCACAGAACCTTTTTGAGCCCACTTCCTAGCACGCCTCTCTCTCTCTTAGCTTGTGTGCTAGGTCTGCCTCTGCGTCGAGATTTAGACCTTAAACTCAAGGACTCCACGCTTTCCACTTTCAGCTCAACTCGTTCACTACGCAACACGGAAGGACTAGTTTCAGTGAGCATCCTATCGTGGTCCTTATCTTCTTTCTCTCTCAGGATTAATCTCAGAAACTCTTGCTCAATGGTTTCTATGAAAACCTCTTTATGCTTATGCCCTTCGATTTCCAAAATCTCCACCTTCCCTGAAGCATACGTCTTCTTACAACTTTCCGGTCGGTTTTCTAGGGGTTCTAGGATCTTAAAAGATAAAGTGTCATTATTCATCCTAAGAGTGATCTCCCCCTTATCAAAATCCATAACCGCCCTGCTTGTTGCTAAGAAAGTTCATCCTAAGAGAACCGGGCACTAGGATCTTCAGGTACATCTATGACCGTAAAGTTGATAGGATACGTGAACCCTCCTGCCTTAATTGTACACTTTCGAAGCAAACTAGCAGGCATATCTCTGGTTCTGTCTATGAAGGTCATGGTCCTGGTTTGATTCATCACGACTGGAAGTTTTATCTTTTGATAAAGGGAAAAAAGAAGAATATTGCAACTCGAGCCAGAGTCACAGAGACCTAATCCTACGGATATTCCATTAACAGAAATTGGGAGCCTGAAAGTGCTAGGGTCTCCTAACTTCACCACGGTGTCTGAGTCTGGGTAATCCTCAGGCTCAGAAAACATCGTGTCGGGATCCTCTTCAGGATCGTCAGAATTGTAATCTGAAGATGATATATCAATTAATTCGCAAGGAAACTCACCCGGACGATACGTGATGTACTCCTTCAGGTCATCTTCACGCTCTTGCTTGGTTGTTTTCTCCTCTTTCTCCAACCGTTTCTTTATAGTCTCATAATGCTCTCGTGCTTCAGTTCCGGGATACATGGAAATTGGTGTGATGTTCAAGATTGTTCTAGGCATATTGTTCGACTTGTCTTTGCTTTTTCAACCCTGAATCGATCAAATTTCTGAAGTGTTCTGATCAATCTGCAAAAAGACAAAATAAAACAAAGAAAAGGTTAGCAACTTCCGCTTCAGTTGGGTGTGATCCCAACTGTAGCGGACCTACTAACTAAAATCAACAGGGAATAACACAGAATAACGGGAACTATTCAGAAATCGATTTTCCAGGCCTCGGTAACTCGGAGGTTTCCTTCGGGATACCGGCCCTAAATTTTCTAATTCTGGCAGTTTAACATGTGCAGATTGATACTGAACGACTCAAGACTCAAAATAAAATAAAATAAAATAAAATAAAAAACGACTTCTTAATTAGAATTAAAACGTTTATATTTATAAATTGGCCATTGTCCCCAGCAACGGCGCCAAAAATCTTGATCGGGTGTAAGTCACTAACGTCGATATTACTTGCAAGAATACTAGGTACATCGCAGTATAGTAAATGCGAGTCAAGGTCGATCCCACAGAGACAATGCAACATATACATATAAATGATTCTAACCTAATTAAGAAGCAACATATAGGCTGTCATTGACCAACAATAATATAAAAGAAAACAAACATGGTATACCTCTCCCTCTCCTCACCGATCTACTAACTTGGTTTAGTTAATCGTTATGTTTACTTCCCCACATAATTTCCTTAGATTAATCGTGAGCTTTTAATGATTATTATCATATTTATCAGCTACGGGTGCAATTCCTACTCCTATCTATTCCGACAATGGCAGTAGACAATCTATACGTAAGCTACCCTCCTTAATTGGTCCGTAATAGCCCATACGCATAAAGAACTAGAACTGCCGATATTGAGCGTTACCTCATACCGCTAACCCACCTAGACAGCTGTCGACATTGACCATCAGGTTCCTAGGGTCCATCAAGACTATGTCCTAATTAACACTTCACTTGAGGTCCTTCATGTTAATTTATGAATTACGACTACTAGATTGGCCAGACCTATTACTCGTTTTAATTATTCTGCCGATCAATGTAGCTGTAGTGAATCCTAGTTTAGGTTTTCTAAAATATGCCTCGGTAAACCGGTATAGACCGCCGGAACACCGGGGGCGGCTTTT
Source organism: Gentiana macrophylla (assembly GCA_026214975.1). Lineage (NCBI taxonomy): Eukaryota > Viridiplantae > Streptophyta > Magnoliopsida > Gentianales > Gentianaceae > Gentiana > Gentiana macrophylla. The sequence continues at coordinate 23,527,605 of CM047815.1, read as the reverse complement.
CCTAATATCTGGATCTACATTGCTTAGTACAATTAAAATAAGTAAATTATGGAGTTGTTAAACATGCAGATTAACTAAAACACATAAATACGAACAGATATACCATATGACAATAAAGGAACGTTCAAAGCTTCATACCTTCAACCATGGAGATCTAGCTCGATCTACTCAAGTTAGAGATGATGGAAGAAGGGAGGAAACCAAAAACAACTCTCCAAAGCTCAAGAAAACTTTATTGCATAATAATATATATTGTATTTGTAATACTAATCAAAAGTTATACAATAATCTGTAATTGCGGCCTTATATAGATACAATGACCGACTTAAGACTCTCTAAAACCCTAACCGACTTAGACAATACGGCAGAATGAATTTCGTGTTGAATAAGTCACCGTTTATCGGGCCTAACCTCGGGTTACCGGGCCTTCTATTCTTCTTTTCTTCAAGCAGCTTCTTCGTGGACTTCAATCACGATTGAATGCATTCCTTTTGGTCCAGATCCGTTCTTCAATGCTCCAGATTCGGTACATCCTATAAAATACACAAAACGACACAAATAGCAGTACCAAAACATCGGAAAATAGCATAGATGCAGAATTACGATCCTGGAAACACTCACATAGCATTTAACACATATTCTAAGAAATAACGAGCCTATCTATCCTCTCTTGAGTAGAATTTAAGGTGCGTATGGGTATAAATATTGGTACCATTTAGAGTGTCATCAGTCAGCATCTGCCAAGAGAGTTTAGCGAGGAAGGTAGTGTTCATATCGCGTGCATTCCGGATGCCCAAGCCCCCTGTAATTTTTGGTTGGCAAATGTGTTCCCACCTCACTAGGTGGAGACCCTGTATGTCTGTTTCGTGCCCCCAGAAAAAAGAACGGACGATCCTATCAAGCTCCTGCGTAATGGTGACGGGGAGTCGAACTGTCTGCATATGATAGTATGTGGTCGTAGATAGAACCGTCTAGGAAAGGATAGCTCGGCCTGCCCTGGACAAGGTATTCGCTTTCCAAGGCTGCTGTTTGGCTCGGTTTTTGTCTAAAATACCTTGGAAATCTTCTTTTTTAAATCGTGTATGATGGAGGGGGACTCCAAGGTATTTTTCAAAGTTCGTCGTGTGAGACATTCCCAAGGCTGCTTCGATGATGTGGACAGTTTGGGCATCAGTATTGGCAGAGGTACCAAATTTAGACTTGGAGGCACCAATTTTTTGATGCAAAAATCCACAAAAACCGAGAGAACATGGTCAATCTCCTTTGCCTACTCAACATAAGCTTCCGATAAAAGGAGAAGATCGTCCGCCAAAAATAGGTGTGATATATTTTTGGCCCTCTTCGAGAGACAGTGATCGGTTTCCGGTTTCCCTCAATAATAGATTGGTTGATGAGGCAGCTTAAATTTTGCATCACAAGCACAAACAGGTAGGGAGCCAAGAGGTCCCCTTGCTTTAAGCCACGGCGCGGTTGTAAGCCTGCGAGAGCGGACCCGTTCCAAAGAATTTCCAAGAAGGTACTCGACAAAGAGTGCATAATATGATCAATAACCGCATCACTGAAACCCACTATGTGAAGAATGTGCTGAAGGAATTACCAGTTTACTCTATCATAGGCTTTTTCCAAATCCACTTTAATTACCATTGTGCCTCGGGCACCCTGCTTATGCTTCATGGTATGGAGAACCTCTTGTGCTACAATGATGTTATTGGATGTCAGCCTGCCTAGGATAAAAGCACTTTGGTTGTTGTCCGCAATTTTAGCAATGATTAGTCGAAGGCGAATTGCAATGATTTTAGTGATAATCTTCACCGTGACATTTGTCAAGGCAATGGGCCGAAGTTAGGAAACCGATTCAGGGGGTTGAACCTTTGGTATTAGTGCAATGATGGTCCAGTTCATAGAGGGATCAAAAACACGGTCTTGAAAGGTCTTAAACACCCAAGCTGTAACAGAGGGGCCAACCACATCCCAGTTTATTGATAGAAGAGTGGTTGAAAGCTGTCGGGTCCAGGGGATTTGTAGGCACCCAAACCGAAAACCGCTGCTCTAACTTCTCCTTCACTAACAGGCCGGATCAAGAGATGCTTATCCGCATGGTTAATTCCAGGGTCAAAGAGGCTAGTTGGTAACAGACCAATTATCACGAAAAAAAATACCAAAGGCCGAGTGTTTCAACCACATTGCTTGGAATCGGAAAGGCCGTTCAATACGTTCTTCTTGTTGAACACTGTATGGGGAGAAGAGAATGGGGTGATGATCAGAGTGGACCCGAGCCAAGTGAATTGAAAAACAACCGAGTCAGGAGAAAGAAAAGATTAATAATTAGCTCGATCTCCTCACTTCACCACGGTGTCTGAGTCTGGGTAATCCTCAAGCTCAGAAAACATCATGTCGGGATCCTCTTCAGGATCGTCAGAATTGTAATATGAAGATGATATATCAATTAATTCGCAAGAAAACTCACCCGGACGATACGTGCTGTACTCCTTCAGGTCATCTTCACGCTCTTGCTTGATTGTTTTCTCCTCTTTCTCCAACCGTTTCTTTATAGTCTCATAATGCTCTTGTGCTTCAGTTCCGGGATACATGGAAATTGGTGTGATGTTCAAGATTGTTCTAGGCATATTGTTCAACTTGTGTGTGCTTTTTCAACCCTGAATCGATCAAATTTCTGAAGTGTTCTGATCAATCTGCAAAAAGACAAAATAAAACAAAGAAAAGGTTAGCAACTTCCGCTTCAGCTGGGTGTGATCCCAACTGTTGCGGACCTACTAACTAAAATCAATAGGGAATAACACAGAATAACGGGAACTATTTAGAAATCGATTTTCCAGGCCTCGGTAACTCGGAGGTTACCTTCGGGATACCGGCCCTGAATTTTCTAATTCTGGCAGTTTAACATGTGCATGATTGATACTGAACGACTCAAGACTCAAAATAAAATAAAATAAAATAAAAAACGACTTCTTAATTAGAATTAAAACGTTTATATTTATAAATTGGCCATTGTCCCCAGCAACGGCGCCAAAAATCTTGATCGGGTGTAAGTCACTAACGTCGATATTACCTGCAAGAATACTAGGTACATCGCAGTGTAATAAATGCGAGTCAAGGTCGATCCCACAGAGACAATGCAACATATACATATAAATGATTCTAACCTAATTAAGAAGCAACATATAGGCGGTCATTGACCAACAATAATATAAAAGAAAACAAACATGGTATGCCTCTCCCTCTCCACATCCCAGTTTATTGATAGAAGAGTGGTTGAAAGCTGTCGGGTCCAGGGGATTTGTAGGCACCCAAACCGAAAACCGCTGCTCTAACTTCTCCTTCACTAACAGGCCGGATCAAGAGATGCTTATCCGCATGGTTAATTCCAGGGTCAAAGAGGCTAGTTGGTAACAGACCAATTATCACGAAAAAAATACCAAAGGCCGAGTGTTTCAACCACATTGCTTGGAATCGGAAAGGCCGTTCAATACGTTCTTCTTGTTGCACACTGTATGGGGAGAAGAGAATGGGGTGATGATCAGAGTGGACCCGAGCCAAGTGAAAAACAACCGAGTCAGGAGAAAGATCGGTCTATCTTGAGTTACAGAGGGCCTGATCGATTCGTTGTTCAATGGGGAATGAGCTATGAACTAAGCTAGACCACGTGAATTGCGGGCCTTGAAAAGGCAATTCATATAATTCTGCTCTATTTATAAGGCCACACAGTCTTTCCACAAAAGGGCCTAAGATATGCTGCCCTCCCCGTTTATCAGCCGCATTAATTACCTGATTAAGGTCGCCAATAATACACCACGGATATAATAGAAAGCCTGCAATATGCTCAAAAGGTCCCAAAGATCATTGCAATTAGCAGGGGTCGGGGAGGCATAAGTAAAAGAAACGACCTATTTTACCATATTATGATGAACTGCAGCCATAGGGATACTTTGATCTATGGCAATTATGAGCCAAAGGTCAACATAAGAGGCGTCCCAAAAAACCCAAAGGCCTCTACTGAAACCTCGAGGTTCAACAACAACCATATTCGTAAAGTTTGAGAGGCGGAGGATGCGATTAGCTTTTGTGTTCGGTGCTCTACTTTCTATGAGGAACAAAATATTCGGTTGATAATCCGAAATTAACGTTTTAAGGTGCCGGAAGAAAGTGGGGGAGCTAGCTCCTCTACAATTCCATGACAAAATCTTCATTAGGAGATGGTGGGAGATACGGCGAAGTGCCCAGGGGCAGGATCACTTGTGGTAGTTTTTGCTTGGGGGGGATTATTCATATCAAGTTGCATCGAATTATCTGGAGGGTGTTCTTTGACATATACCGAGTCCAAATTTCTCACACTCTCTTCTGCTAGCATTGCATCTGCTACCATATCCTCCTTCACAGCATTATTGATGGTCTCTATTTGGTCACCATTGGCATCGGCCATATTCGTAATGTCCGTAAGGGGGAGTTGAGGGGCTTCTGTTGCACGGGTTTGCATTAAGGGGGCCGAAGTGAACACGAAGGCAGCTTGCTCCCTGTTTGCAAATTGGGGTGTTTATGGTCTGGAAAAGTTGGATGGCCGTGGGGTATTTCCCCCCCCTCTTCCTCATGAATTACTATTACGGTCCCCACGTGATACTTGGCGAACAGTTGGTGTCGCATTAATTTGTTGTAACTCAGAAAATTGCTGCTGCAAGGTAGTCACTGGGGTTTGTGTGTTTACCTCATTCTCCTCATCAAGTAGTATAGAATATCGACTTCCCGTTGGTGCATTTGCAAGGGGTGTGCGGTGACTATTAGTGCCTGCATTTGGGGTGGGGCGTGGAGGGGGATCGGCGGCAACAGGACCATTGTGAGGTTGTGGGTTCTGTGTGTTGGGGATTCGGCCTACGGAGTCGGTTCGAGGCTAGCATCCATATGGGCCAAATGGGCAGGCATCTGTAGGAATATTGGCCTTTTCCGGTGGTTTATCGGGGGAGGTATCCATCTCTCCAGCTTTCCGGGGGCAGTCTTCCGTTTTGTGTCCATAGACACCGCAATCAAAACAGACCATATGCAACCCCTCATACTCAATTTTTTAATAGATTTTTTCATTCAACTCCACAGCAACCGGTAAGGGCTTATTCAATTCCACTTCAACACAAACGCGAGCATATTTGCCTCGTTGGTTACGGAGGGAGGTGGTGTCTACTTTACTGGCTGATCCAATGCAATTACCAAGGTGTAACAGAGCTTCCATTTTGAAATATTCGATCGGGACCCTAGGGATTCTAACCCAAATCATTACGGACTGAATTAGATCATTGGACGGGTGGAAGGATGGTCTCCATTTCGAAATTGCAATGTAGTGGTTTTGAATTAACCAAGGTCCGTTTTCAAGAACATAGTCATAATCTTCTTTTGAAGTAAATCGAATGATGTGAAAGCCATCTTCTAAATCAGTGATTTCCACATGCTTACCTTTCGCCCACATCTCAGTCAATCGGGATTGGAGGGCTTTGAAGCTGACATTTCTACCGAGCACTTTGATGATAAGGGCTCGTCGCCAAGGCTGCCAGAGATTTTTCAGAGTGTCGAGAGGAATGGTAACCTTCTTCACCCCTGTCAAAGAAATGGGGGATTTTTCTGATGCTTGTCGATGATAGTGCTCCACAAATTCGATAATGTCGTCTTCGGGTTCGTCCAGACCAGTATATAATTCGGGTTCTGAATCACGGGATCGGAAGAGATCAGTGCCGCCTCTTTGACTCCAGACGGATTCCCCGATCGTCGGCTGCGGTGGATCTTCCATTGCTCGGCGTTTCAGCCTGCTCGCACCTCGGACAAGCTGGTCTTGTTCATCGTCTGGAATGGGAGGATGCATTTGGATTTTGTGGGGCCGGAGAGAGGGTTGATGGTGGTGATTCACAGCAGGGGATCGCAGGAGGAAGGGTTGAAAAAAAAAAAAAAATATATATATATATATATATATATATATATATATATATATATATATAACCTTAACATAAATTAAAGAATTCGAACATCCATTATAATTTACAAAAAAGAATCAATTTTAAAATTTAAGGAAACCATTAATTACCCTGAACCCAAAAATAAAACCCCTAATTAATTAATTGAAGGATAAAAAGATAATTAAATATTAGAATACACTAAATTGCCAGTTTTTCTCTTCAAGGAAAAATCAGGATATTACGGTTATCGAACTTCATCCCGATACATAAGTTTTGTGATAGAACAACCAATGGAGAGAGGAAATTTAAGAAATAAAATAAAAATCACGAGAAACGAGCATCATCTAATTACCAATAAAGCACCATTCAGAGAAGAAAATGCTCATTTACCCACAAAGCATCAAAATATTGTACTAATTCTTTATTACATTAAATTCTCTTTCCACAGTCAACATTGGGAGAAAATTTGAATATACAATAACTCTCTTTTGGGACAACAAAATGTCGTCCCTAATAATCTAAAGTCGTCCCGTTTTTACGTTTAGGGACGACATGTCGTCCCTAATCTGTCGTCTCTAAACTACCTTTCCACAGTCAACATTGGGAGAAAATTTGAATGGCAGCTTCACTTTACAAAGCTTTTCTAAATGGGTTGCCCTAATTTCGTCCCGAGCATTGAAATCAGAAAATTCTGGTTTCAAGCAATTGCAATAACTCACACGATCAGCATTGGTCCGAATTAGTTTATTCAAATTCCTTAATCCACTACAACAATACTGAAAGAGTTGAAAACCATTTCCAATAATGTAGTTCGTACATTGAAAAAGATCATAACTGGCTTGGTCGCAATCGAACTGTGCACCTACATGGGAAAAATTGTATAGAGTGAAAATGAGAACAAGAGCAAGAAGCTGAATCAATACCCCCTTTGCCATTGCCTTCTGCAATTTATTTTTTCCTATGGAATATAGACTATAGTGATAAGAGGATAGTTTAGAATTGAACCTCGTGTACTCCATTCTTTATATATATAGACAAGAGAAATATGTCGGTGTGAGACAAATATGTTTAATTCAATAATTTTCAAAACTAAGGTGTATTCCTTTCAAATAAAAAAATAAAAAAAAACTAAGATGTATTATAATCTTTTCATGTTTAAAAAAAAAAACTAAGATGTATTATAATCTTTTCATCTTTTCATGTACCCTTAAATAAGTTAAATTCTAACTAAGTAGTTTAGCTGAAGTGGTAAGTGATTTGAGAATACTTAGGGAGGTCACTGGTTCGATTCTCCTCTGATGCGTCATGTTGAAAAAGATCTTAATCCGGCCTTACCTCTGAGGAAGAGTCAGTCGACTCTACAGGCACGAAAATTAAATTATATTAATGTTTATATATATATATATATATATATATATATATATATATATATATATATATATATATATATATATATTATATTAATGTTTATATATATATGAGGTTTTTATATTTTATTTCAGAAAAGATATCCTGCATTTTTCTTCAAGTCTCGCACAAGAGCCTCTATCCTTCATTACTACTCTTTAATGTCTTCACCAATTCAAATACTACTTAAATCCTCAATAAATGAGCTATCAATGTTTTTTGCATTAATGAAATTTTAATGCTTTTGCTTCATGTGTAAACAGTTTTTAACCTTTGCTTTAAGAGCTACTACCTCCTTCCCACTCTACACTGTTAGAAAACAAATTGTCTATTAAAAAGTGTCATATAGTACGTACCAATACACAACATATAATCATTTTTCTTAATATATGTGAAAATTAAAAAATGAACATTTTTTGGTGGGACGAATGTAGTACTTCCCCTCACAAAATATCCCATTTTAAAATAATTTTAAATAATTGGATTATGTAAAATGTTTTATAGGCAAAAGACGTTTATACTACCAAGTGGCCTGCTATGTTTCTATTTTCATTTCTCTCGCATTATTAACAATTTCTTTTCTTTTCCGTTTCTAAACACCCATATTTTTTTTAATATAGATCTCCACAAATGTTTAAAACTTTCTTCAATATTTTTAATTTTTGTTATCTTACTAAAAATATAAAATTTATGGATTATCCATTATTTAGATTGATTCACGTAGAGTCCAACCACTTTATTGTGTTAACACTGTAATTTTTACTATATAATTAAATACATATTATACCTTTGGAATACACAAGCAATTCCTTTCTCTATTTGTTGTCTTTTCTGTCTTTGATTTCTTTCTTGTACAATTATTATAGATTTACAACACGTTATCAATCAATCGAGAGTGACTACGGTCCGGTTAGATAATTTAACCGGATGATCCAGCTTTTAATGTTAACCGTTGAAAACGTATGTGAATAATTATATCCGTCGGATCATTTTTTTAGTGCACAATAACTAATGTGTACTTTAACACATCTAATACATTCTTAAAGTGAGAAAGAAAAACACAACGAAGAAGACGCCATTGAACTCTCAGATTTCGTAGATCATGTTGTTGCTCGCCGGAATTTTACAATAATCGTTTACGGAACAATAGACGTGGCCATTACCGCTTTCTTTTACATTGGAGAACTATAAGTACCACCATCATTCTAAGCCCCGCTAATGTACAGAAATTTAGATTTCTGTGAATTTAGATTAATAATTAGCTACTTTCAGAAAAAGAAAAGATTAATAATTAGCTCGATCTCCTCAATTTCAAAGTTAATGTTGACGAATTTGCAGATTTTAGTATCAAGTTGCTGGAAAAAAAACAAAACTATCTGCCTAATATTTTTTTACGCATATCAATTGCAAAGAGGGGAAATCGTCAAATGACCATAAAGAATGGAGGAACGAGGGTCCATCCACTAGTTGTTTGCATCTGTGATTTAGAGTTGTTTCTGTAGCTAGAGAGCTTATACTCGAAGATGGAGAAAAAATGATTAAAAATGACGGCGGTTTGCTGCTGAATGCATTCCAATTTCCAACGGCTGGAATGATCCGGCGATATTGGTGAACGCATCTAATGTCAAAGAATTGGTATTTTCTTTGACATTGGTATTTTCAGCTATTGGTATTTTCAGCTATCCAATGTCAAAGAATTCATCGTCTTTGTCTGTCTAGCCGTTGCGTATAGCTTTTCCGTACCTCTACTCTTTGTTGTTCCAATTATTGTTTGATAACATTTTAAAACTTGAGAAAAATTAGAAGATTGTTTAATTCTTGTTGATACTGTAAGATCAGAGAAATTAGTTCTCTTTCAATGAAGGAACGAATTTGATGATTTCCCTTAGCATCTAAAATCGATTATTTTTTTCTTTTTCAAATTTTTTTTTTTTTAGTTTGACGATTTCCCATATATCATCAGCAAACAGAAAGACTGTTCTTGGTCTCAATTGGTAACCTCGGTAAAAAAAAAGATGTTGATGGTACACAATACATAGTGGTGTACCAAATTTATCTAACGGTTCTATAAAATTTTAGGTTCATCAAACGGTAACTGTACGGACCAGTTTTTCTATATTGACTAGACTGTAGTATTTCCTCAATCACTTTATTGTGTTAATACTGTAATTTTTACTACAAATACATCTTTTATCTTTGGAATAATACACAAGCAATTCTTTTCTCTATTTGTCGTCTTTTCTCTCTTTGATTTCTTGTACGTACTATTATTATAGATTTACAACACGTTATCAGCACGAGACTCTACAAGCGGAGTATTTCATTGTTGGCGTTTCTTTGGTGGTTTAGGTAAAATTTTATTTTTGTTTTTTAGTGGCTAACATCACTAGTCAAAAATTCATTCCCTAAACATATCGGAGAAAAAATTATTTATCATAGGCATGGATGTTGAAATGCCCTAAGAATCTATAGGTCATGGTAAAACAAGACAAACCAATACCGTGTAAAAGCCATTATATTTCTCTGTCATCATATTGACAAGGGATTGAAACACGAGTATTTTACGGTGAAAGATATATACGGTTGGTTAAGCCTGTGACTACAAGATTTTAAATCTTCTAGGGAATATAATTCAGGCATTTTAAGATTACACCACAATTGAAATTATATGGTAAAAAAGTGACAGATGACGAAATGTTGGAAAAAAAATTCTTTCCACCTTTCATGTCTCGAATGTGCTTCTGCAGCAACAAAATCAAGGAGGTTTTAAGATATATTATGATCCCATTGTATGTCTACTGCTGGTTGAGCAAAATAACGAGTTAATGAAAATCACGAGTTATGTCCTACTTGCTAGTCTATTCCATTAACTGAATGCGACACAATCATCAAATTTTGGCATGATCGTGGATCTGATGGAGGTTGTGGTGGCCGTGGATGCGGTCATGGAAAATATGTGACTTACCAAATTAAAATGACAATATATTTACAATCATTATATGTATCTAAAATATTCAATTTTTTCGCATTGGAATGGATTTGTATAATATGAAACTCTTAATTGTATTAGGTTTTACTTAATACTCTTACAATATAAATTAGAAGAGTTGACCATCTCCAAATATACCATACAAGGTAAACCAACATGGTTTTCCTAACCACTTTAGTCGCATATCACATAAAATTATGAGAGAAAAATTAGTTTTCATACACTCAAAATTAAAGGAAAACCACTAGATTTTCTTAGATGCCTATTCAAGCAATTTGAGAAGCAGATATTAGACGTCCACTTGTCTTAAGTGGGAAATACAATCTGGAAGATCTTGACATCTACATAGTACTTCAAGATTGGTAATGATTTTTATTCTTCTTTTTCATAGTAGAATAATTAAATTTAATTCATGTTGATCATTTTCTTATTCAACGGATTTTGAATCCGATTCCTCCGCGTGATAAAATAAGATAAATCTTTGATGATCTGAGACCTTATATAATATCATACATATATCATTCCATAACTGATGCATACAGTATTTGTCACAATCTCTATGATTAACATGTCTCATCATTTTCAAGCATATTGATTATATATGTTTCTTTGAGAAAATGATATTCATAACAAGTAAATACTATTTATTTTGTCCCAGTCTTGATATGATTAGTGTTGTTAATGAGTCGAGCTGAACCGAGTATCAGATGTTCAAACTTGGATCGTGTAAGTCACGAGTTTGTTCGTGCTCGTTCGTTTAATAAATGAACAAAAAAATATGTTCATTCTTGGTTCGTTAAGGTCACGATTTTGTTTGTGAACGTTTGTTTAATAAACGAACAAAAAATTATATATGTTCCAAGAAAAAAATTTCGAGCTCGGGTTCGAGTTTAGCCTGCTACATGTATTTTCGCCTTTTGGCTCGAGGTTCACTCATTGAGGTATTAAAAGTTAAGTCGAAATGAATAAATAAAAAACAATATTCAAACATTATAATAACATAAACATTAGGACAACTCTGTGAATATTCTATAAAATGACTCTAGAGTATCTATTAGATTAATACATGGCTTATCATCTTATGAGTTAGGGTTAGGTTGTACAATGGTTTATCTATATAAGAAGATTCGCGAACATAATCGAACACTTCACGAGTAAGTTCGTATTTCATTCATTTAAGATACAAGCCTGTTTCGATAATCTAAGAACTAACAAGTAGATCACAAGCTTGTTTATAAGCGGCTCTATTCGTTTAACAGCACTAGATATGATACCTGGTCATTTTGTAGACATCTTTAAAATTGAATAAAATTCATGGTGTTTTGTCCAAAATTATCATTTCTAAAAGGGCGACCTGCGATCAATGTTGTCGGCCAGAGTTATGGTTCAACTTTGAAAAGGAACGCATGAAAATTTGTTAAAATGATGTTTAAGTACACGAGAGATACAAGCGATGTTGGTCTCATTTATGGAGTTGATATTTAAGGTGCGGTCATAGGGTACCGTGATCTTTGATCAATGATTTGGTTATGTTCTTGATCGGCGTGTAAGTCACTAACGTCGATATTACTAGCAAGAATACTAGGTACATCGCGATTATAGTAAATGTGAGTCAAGGTCGATCCACGAGAGACAATGCAACTAATAAGTATAAACGATTCTAACCTAATTAAGAAGCAACATAGAGGTGGTCGGTGACCAACAATAACATAAAAGAAAACAAACATAGTATACCTCTCCTCTCTCTCTCTCGATCTACTAACTTGGATTAGTTAATCGTTATGTTTACTTCCCCACGTAATTTCCTTAGATTAATCGTGAGCTTTTAATGATTATTATCATATTTATCATTTACGGGTGCAATTCCTAACCTATCTACTCCGACAATGGCGTGCGAGACAATCTATCGTAAGCTACCCTCCTTAATTGGTCCGTAATAGCCCATACGCATAAAGAACTAGAATTGCCGATATTGGCGCTAACTCATACCGCTAACCCGCTGAACAAGCTGTCGACATTGACCAAAGACGTTCACATGGTCCATTCAAGACAATGTCCTAATTAACACTTCACTAACATTCCTTCATGTTAATTTACGAATTATGAATATTAGATTGGCGAGACCTACTACTCATTTTAATTATTCCTGCTGATCAACGTAGCTGCAGTGAATCCCAGTTTAGGTTTTCTAAAATATGCCTCGGTAAACCGGTATAGACCTCCGGTTTATCGGGGATACTTTTCTAATTTCGGATCTACATTGCTCGATCTGATTAAAATAAGTAAATTATGGGGTTGTTAAACATGCAGATTAACTAAAACACATAAATACAAACAGATCTACCATATTGAAGACAAAAAGGAACGTTCAAAGCTTCATACCTTCAACAATGGAGATCTAGCTCGATCTACTCAAGCTAGAGATGATGGAAGAAGGGAGGAAACCGAAAATAACTCTCCAAAGCTCAAGAAAACTTTATTGCATAATAATAATTGTAATGTAATATATAAAATTGAAGATTGTATTCAGCTTATGAATTATCTCAGTATATGTGGCTTTATATAGATACAATAGCCGACTTAAGACTCTCTAAAAACCTAACTGACCTAGATAATGCGGCAGAATCAGTTTCGTGTTCCACAAGACGCCGGTTTACCGGGCCTAGCCTTCGGGTTACCGGGCCTTCTTTTCTTCCTTTTCTTCAGCAGGCTTCTTCTTGGGCTTCAATCATTTGGCCCAATGCACTTCTTTCGGTCCAGATCTGTTCTCCAAAGCTCTAGAATTGGCACATCCTATAAAACATGAAAAACGAGACAAAACAGTACCAAAACATCGGGAAAATAGCATAGATGTATAATTACGATCCTGGAAACACTCATATAGCATTTGACATATATTCCACATAATAACGAGCCTATCTATCCCTTTTTGAGTAGAATTTGGGGTGAATATAGGTATGATTATTGGTACCATTTAGAGCGTTATCAACTACCCCCCACTTAGCTTTTGATCGTCCCGAGCAAAAAGGCGAAAAGAAAATAACACTCTGATCAGTATACAAGCTAATTAAAAACAGCTATGCCTCACAAAGTCAAGATCAAGATCATGCCACTCATATCCATCAGTAACACATTAAACACTATTCAAGTCATGAGCCAATGTGTGTGTGCAATAACTTTCACAACCGCTTAAAAATGTAGACAATTTCACATTACGTCAGCCCGTAGTCGAACTAACCTATCTCGAACATGTATTTGTTAATTAATTGAGCTGGAAAGGCAGATCGAGAACCGAGCATATATTACTCTTAGGCTCACGTTTATCGGTCTATGCAAAAGTCGTGCGTCTTACGCTCCATTGACTAAGATATTGCCAAAGAGAATATAGATGTATATATTTCAATGCACTTCTCTTTCTTGGCGGGTGAACTCTCATTGATTTAACTATCCTCACGGCCTCACTCATGATAAACTACCGAATCCGAAATTCCTTTGCCTTTCAAAGCGTTAGTGAAACATGATTCGTGATGAAGCCAGGGTCAACTCTAGTCAAAGCAATATGCTATCGACTACACACCAAGGGAAGTGAGTTATACGTGCTTAAAATGGTGGCTCATAACAGAATATGCGCTTAATACACCACTACTTTAGAAGTGGACACTTTCTCTTACTCGTACAAAGTAAAATAAAGATGAAGTCAATTAACTCGAAAAGATCAAAGATATCATAATTTTTCGAAATTCTGTCGAAAGGAATCAAAGTCTAACCGGTGAATCGTGCATCAAAGAGATCAAGACAATCACGCAATTCATGGAATATAATGCTAAAAATCTAAGTGACGTTCCTCTTACCCCCCACATAATCGAAACATTGTCCCCAATGTGTAAGATGAAAAATAAAAAATGTAAAGGAACTTAGCATCGGTTAAGGGTGGAACCAAAGAAGAAACGGATCATCGTGCATATCATTGGGCTCATGTAAGTAGTCCATGAAGAATATGCGCTAAATATCTCAAACAAACCAAGAAGAATAGTGGTGACAAGAAACTATATAACAAAAATGCGGCAGTAAAAAAGAAAATAATATAACTCTAAAACAAATTAAGCCGACAAAATTATTATATTAAAATTATTCTGCTACATCAACTAAGTAGGAAAAGAAAAACAAAAACAAAAAGAAAAACAAGAAAATGGAAAACAACAATAAAGAGAAATAAAAGCTAGTCATCATCATAAAAACCCTCCCAGTCAACTCCATGCTCAAAACCAGGAGGTGGGCAGAACTCGAGGCGGCGGCGGTGGAAGAGGATGCTCTATGGAAAGGGGCAGTCCTAGGTGGCGGGGTAGCAGGCGGAATTCTTAGAAAGTCAATAATCCGATCCATCTTTCGATGCAAACTCACAATCTCTCGCGAGTGCTCCTCAAGCAAGGCTCTCTGAGTCCTCGGTGCTCCAAGCACAGGAGTACGCTCCCTTTCTGCTCTAACCCGTCTCTGTACTTTCGAGACAGACTGTGAACTGAGCTGTGGCTCAGGGTCTTCCCAATCATGACTGACGAGCATCTTCACCTCGTCCTCTAGGGTAAATATATCAATCATCGGCCCGTATGGTAGCAGCTCACGCTCAGAAGCGGCAGCAAGCTTGTGGATACGACTATGCATCAGTAGACCGATGTTGATTGGGGCACCCGTCTCTAGATAGAACATCAATTCTGCCTTGAAGTGGTGACATAGACCGTGTGCTTAGTCGGAAGAAGGCGGGCACAAACAAATCTATTGACCATCTTTCGGTCCTAAGATAACTCATTCTCTAGGAAGAGGTGGGGGCTCCAACAGGATTGCGCTTTCATTGCACCCGTAAGAAATTAGCAACCATATCCATCCTCTCGAGGTAGGCAATGTTGCTCGAGGGTGTGTACTCATCCAGGCCCACCGGTGGATGTCTAACCCCAAAATGAGCGTTGATCCGCTTGATAGAGAAATCAACCTTGATACCGCGAACGATAGCATAAGTGGCTCTAGGGTTATGTGAAACATAAGCGTAAAATTCCCTTACCACAGTGGCGTTGAACCGAGCCGGTGCCTCAGCCATGTGCAATAAATATTGTGCTTGTAAGGCCTCATGCAATATCGAGCCGCAGTTGTCCAAATCTACCCCTCGTTCTCGAGCCACTGGCCTTGCGTTCCAATTGCCTCAGAACGACTCATAAATAGCTAATGAATGGAATTGCTCAACCCCGTCTATCAATGGGCACTACTAGAATTTCAAGGATTTGTTACGAATTTCTATGACGAACATTGTTCGTCACAAATTCTCGACAATATTGCTACGAATAAGTAACAAAACATATAAAATATATTTTTAAAATAAATTGAGATGACATTGTGACAAAATATGTACATAACAAAAGGTATGTGACTATTTTGTCACAAATCTTTGCGCCAAAATCAGGCGCCATAATTTGTGACAAATATTTGGGACGAAAATGGTGCGTCACTAATTTGCGACATCATTTCTACAAATTTGTGAAAAAAAGCGTAAAAGATTATTTTACAAAAAAATGCAACGATATTGTGACAAAATATGTACGTGACAAAAGACCAGTAACACTTTTGTCGCAAACCTTCGTGCCAAATTTATGCGCCACTATCTGTGACAAATATGCAAACTAGATTGGTCACAAAAATATTCCTTGCTAATTCATCACTAACGAATAAATTTGCCCATATATGTTTACTTTTGAAGTAGTTGAAAATTTTGTGACAAAAATATTAGGACACTTATGTGTAACAATATTACGATGTATATAAATTATTTTACAAGCGTTTGTGAGGAAAATGCGACAAAATATGTACGTGACGAAAAACGTTAACTATTTTGTCGCAAACCTTCACGCCAAATTTATGCGTCATTATCTGAGGCAAATATGCGACAAACTAGAATGGTCACAAAAAAATTCCTTGCTAGTCCATCACTAACGGATAAATTTGCTCATATATGTTTGCTTTTAAAGTAGCAACAAAATTTGTGACTAAATTTTGTGACCAAAATATTAGGACACTCATGTGTAACAATGTTCTGATGGATGAGTGAGAAAATTTATATAAATTAATTTTTACAAGCGACCTTGAGGACAATGCGAAAAAAATATGTACATGACGAAAAACGGAAACTGTTTTAATTTGTCGCAAAATCTTCGTGCCAATTTAGATGCCATTATTTGTAACAAAAATGTGACGGACTAACTTGGTGACTAAAATTTCCGTAGCTAATTCAATAACGGATAAGTTTTTCCACGTATATTTACTGTCAAATTAGTGACAAATTTTGTGATGAATATATTCGGTCACTCATGTATGACAATGTTCTATGGTTTAATGTAGTCTATTTAATGATAAAAGACACTAAATAGACGATGTATATAGCAAAATTTAAATTAGAAAAAAAAACAATTATTAGGCATATGAAAGAAAAAAAAAATCAGTTATCAAATTAATTTTGTGACTTAGGTTGGGGGAACAATATGTTATCTTAGAAAAAAAATCGTTCGGTAGAAAAAAGAATAATTAAAATTTAAAGTTTAACAAATCAAATTATAATGGCCAATAAGGCCCACGACCACCTCTTAGTACTGGGTTCGAGCCCTACTCAGTGCAAATGTGTGTGAGTGTAATACTTCTTCGTATATTATATAAGTATATATAGTGTGCTTATTCTACTATTTCTAATACATACATATAATATATAAAAATTGACATGCGTATAAGCCAAAGATTATCAGCATTGGATGTTTTGGACCAAAAGCAGGTCAAAATAGTCAAGAGGGCCAAATCAATACAAGTCCATTGACATTTTGGGCCAAAAGAGAGTCAAAATGGTCAAGCGGTCCAGTTCAGTACAGGCCCATAGTTGGGTCATTAGCTATTCGAAGATCAATTTGCGGCCTTAGGAAGGTCGCACTCAATGATCTATCAATCTTGTCTCGAGTAACAAGCAGCTAACCGGCCTATAGCTTTTGAGCCGACCCGGCCTACGACTTGCTCTCTGCGGGACATGTTGACTCCTACCCCCTAAAAGTCGGGTCCCGAGCATTAGTAGGCAGGATCTCCACAATTGATCTCCATTAATTTCCACAACCCATGAGTACTCGCATCATGTAATGTTAACCTTATTTAGCCATGACTGCCCCACATCTGGCATCATTTTCGCCCTCAAACGCAGCCTCCCAGAACAGTGATTTGTGCTATAACTCCCTCGTCGGAGTTCAATAAGAGGATAATCATTCTCGATCTTCAGAACTATGTTAAATTAGGTTGATCCCTTATGGCTCGTTTGGATTGATGGAATGTAATGGAATTGAATGAATCTGTTGGAATGGAATGCATTGGAATGGAATGATATCATTCCATTACTGCATTTGGTAGACAATGGAATGGAATCGTTTTTTATTGCATGATTTATTTTTTCATTCCATTCCGGCCATTCCATTGGATTTTGGATGGAATGAAAATCATTCATTTTCATTCCGTTGGAATGAAAACATATTCCATTCCGCCGTTGCCAAACACGCCAAATTGATGGAATGGAATGAAAAAAGCATTCCATTCCATTCCATTACCGCAATCCAAACGTGCAATTACAATACAGTGATTCGTGGCGGTGTCTAACAACACAGTCATAATTAAACACTAAAATCTCTCATTTATGTAGTTGGATTACTCCCAAAAATGCCCAATTACCCGCTTAAATTACCGACGATATTCCGTTAATGTCATTAGGACATGTATATCAAAAGTTTATATACTACAATACATATAAATAAAATATTCTACTATATATATATATATATATATGTATGACATATGTACATAGATAAAGCAATACAATAAAACTATAGCACACAATAAAATACACATATATGATTCTCAAAAATATAATAATATACATATGTATATATATATATATATATATATATATATATATATATATATATATATATATATATATATATAATATTATACGTATGTATGTATATGTAATTTGTTTTAAACATTTTTTTTTTGAAGGGGTTTTAATTATTTTATAGAGAACGCCTATTTTGCTCTAGGTCAAAATCCCTCGTTCATCTCCGCCTTCAGCCTTCCCTCATCTCCGCCTTCAGCTTCCGCCTTCAGCCTTCCCTCAACGATCTTGTAGTCGCTCAGCTCCCTTCCCGATTTTATATCTCGAATCTATTAGTATCAACTGGGACATTTATATGTTTTGAATCTGCTGTAGTGATTGAGATATTTATATGATTTGAATTTGCTGTAGCGATTGAGACAATTGGATTGGAGATGATGCGGTATTTCCAATGATTCAAATCTGTTGTTGCAATTGAGACTTTCGGATGATTTGATGCTTTAGTTCGAGCCTTGAGGAAACAATCGACTAATTCTTGGCATCATTCTGAGAGAGATGTAATTCCTTTTATACTATACTAAAGGATAAATAATTCACTTTCCAGATGTTATAGTGAGCAAATTATTGCAAATACTGGCCTCTGTAAATATTGTGTTTTGTAAAAAAGCAGAATCATGACTTCTCCCCGTACTAATGGTGTTTGTTAGCTATTGAGACTAAATTTTGACTGCTAATATAGCTGCGAATGCAGTGTCATAGTTTGCTCAAAGTGGAAGCCCTGACATTGTTTCTCATTCTAAGTGTTTGCATATACTTCCTCATTACATAATGTTCCACTTTATATTTGGGGATGACATGGTTAGCATTTAGCGAGGTCCACTTATTTGTGCTTTTTAGTCTGAGATATTTTCCTCCTTGGTTTGAAGGAAGCATATAAAGAGTTGAAGCATGTTCTTCTTAATTTTATACACAATAAAGAGGATCAAAACTCTCCACTTTCATTTGAGGTATTGTCTAGACCTTTGATTTTTAGTTTTGCATTTCCTTTTGCTTAATCTAATCACTTATCAATTCGTAGGATCTGAAGAGTCAGGTTTCTTAGTCTAGGTGCTAATGTTGAAGGTTAAAGGAATGGCTTTATAGTTTTCTCATCAAAATGTGGTAGTCTTCTTTTCAAAAATAGCTTTGCTTTAATTTTGTCGTTGTTAACTATTGCGGTAATGTATTTGAGACCCTCTTTAAGTTTGTTGTTGCATTGCTTTGTTTTGCATCTCTTCAAAGCATTATTTAGGGCCCTCAAATTACATTACAAAGGCTTTCTAAGGTTATGCTTATTGCAATGTACTCATCTTTTTTACTGTAATAGACTATATTAGTCGAGGCATTTTGGTATTGTTAGTGTCCTTCACTTCTTTTTCTTTGCCCCATCTACCCTTCTTATCAAAAATAAGTGGTTAATTTAATAAGTTTTGAAACAACTTTTAAGGGCGATTAACTCTATATGCACATTCACAACATGTTTTTACCATGCTGCCTATTGTTTCCTGTATGCATTTTGCTGTTTTCTCATGTTTTATTGTCTCAATGATACTGTTTTGTCTATAAAAAAATTTATTTATCATAAAGCTTGTTCTTGTTTTTTTGCTAACCTTCCATGTAGGTTTTGAGTGGGAGCTGTTGCGTTGTTTCTTTCAAGCTTGTAATAGGATGTGTTTAATCCACAAATAATTTCTTTTACATCAACATGACTTCAATCTGACTTGTATGCATTTTTGACATGTTTCTACTTAGAATAATGAAAATATTTAGTGAATCTTATCTTTCTATAATTTTGAACAGAAAGGATGTGAGAGCAAAAAAATGATAAGAGTCCTATTGATGATCTAGCAACACATATTGAGGTGCAGCGGAAGTATTCGCATATACTCATACGAGTAAAATTGATAAGAGTCCTATTGATGATCTAGCAACACATATTGAGGTGATAAAATTTTCAATAGTTTTATAACTTTAAAATTCCTATCTATGATATATGGTGTATTATCTAGTTTTCAACCATTTTATATAATTCTATTATTTTAGACAATGAAAGAACTTTTGATTTTAAATGATGGGAACAAATGGTTAAAGAAGCAGTGACAGGTGTCATATCTTAGGAACATGGGGAATTGGATTGTAGATGATATGCCGAAAGAGGCCACAATGACCTGTGATGGCGGTGCAAGCGAGATCGTCATGATTTTAAACAAGTTCTTCATGATGTTTAACAAGATCGTCAAGAATCTGAGTGGGATGCAGAACTCAACACTTTTAGAGATGATTGCTCGTTCGCAAATTGCGTTGTTTTCGGTGATAAAACCATTAGTCTCTTGAATTTGTCCGTTAATCATGAATAATATTGATTTCATGTTTTGAAATGTCTTTTGACTCGAATATGAATAATTTGATTTGCTTCATTTTCATGATCTTGGATGTGTTTTGATTATTTATGCTATTGAAACATTTTTTTAATAGAACATTTATATTATTGAATATAATTTTTTTAAATAATTAATATGTTAAAAATATGAAATATAAATTTTGTTATAAAGTCCTTGCAACTATTGATATGTTGGTCATACATTTGACGCAATTTTATGTAGGGGCTAAATGTCACAATTTAATCGCTAAATTTGGTAGCAAAATCGTCACAAGGATTCATCACATAATAATGACTAAAATTTTGTCATAATTTTATCATCTGATTAAATCACAAAATTCATATCAAATTTGTAGCATATGGTTGTCACTATTTCATCAATAAGTTTGGTTACAAAATTGTCGTGGTATTTTGTCTCACATTTGTCACTATTTAATGAAGCAACTTTGACACAACACTCCGTCACAAACTTATCGGAAAATTTTGTCATACATCCGTCACAAAATATAATTTTTATCGCAATTTCATCACCAAATTTTTGCATAACCATGTCACGAAATCGACTTTAAATCACAATTTTGTCACAAAGCGGTGACAAGGTTACTATTGACACAAAAATTTACAGCGGGTGTTCCGTGGCGGAAATACTTTTAAATCGCAAATTAAATCAAAGCAGGCGTTAATGGCGAATTTGCGGCGAAAAACCGCTCATCACAAATCCGAGAAATTCTAGTAGTGGGGTTGGCATCTCCATATCTGATCTGGTAACCATTGGGACGAAACAGTGACCGTTGGCGCTTAGGACCCATCTGAATGAGTCTGAGACACTGAAATAAAGCCCATTTTACGGAAAGAGACCTCGGTAAACCGGAGGTAGGGTACGGTTTACCGGCCTAAGATTTTCTGATTTTCTTCTGGGACTGTGCCTCTGATGATAACAGATGAAGAATTTTAGCACTTAACCGTAGCAACAGGACTACAGAACAACAACAGGGGTATTGTATGTGTTGTTTAAGGTTTGTAAAATGGAAGAAATTGGTTTGGTTATGGTGGTGATTTGGTGGTGATATGGTGGTGATGGTGGCCGAAATATATGAAGAAGGAAGAAATAGGAGAAGTTCGGTGAAGAAAGAGATGAAAATGATAAGAATGATGATATTGATGATGAAGGGATGGTTTAAATAGGAAGAATGGATTGAATGTGGATGGTTTTAGTGGGATTGGTGGTAGAGAAGTAATTAGGGTGAGGGATTTGAGGAGGTGATTGATGGGATTGAGGTGGAGTTATTGTGGAGTGTGGAAAAAGATGAAAAATTTGAAAAGAGGGGAAAATGGTTCGGTTTCTGCTGACTGACCGTATCCGGTGCAACGTGTGTCCTCCACATGTCTCTAAAAATTGATTTATAAAGCGGCGTTGAAATATGAAAATCAAGCCTCGGTAACCCGGAGGTTACCTCGAGATACCGGGGTGTCTTTTCCCAGTTTTTGATTTGTCTTTCTTTGCACTTATTACTCAACCTTTCTGCTCAATTCTGACCTCAAATTGACTAGACTTTCACTCTTCAGTTGTTATTTCCGACTCAAACCTAACCTATTTCACTATAATCCATAGCGAGGTAAAAAAAAACTTTCCACAACCATTTAGTTTCAAACCTAAGTTTGTGGTAGGATGAAAAAAAAGCTCGTCCCTTCACCTGGCTACTTTTATTTAATCCTAAACTACCTAAGGGTTTGAAGAAATAGTTCTGAGTTTATAGTCGTCAACTCGACTTTCTTCAGATCTCCGATCATTCAAGGGTTTGAGCTTTAACTTGCCAAACTTTCGCTCTAGAGGTTTGTGCCTTCACAGAACCGTTTTGAGCTCTCTTCATAGCATGTCTTTCTCTTTTAGCTTGCGTACTAGGTCTGCCTCTGCGTCAAGATTTAGATTTTAGCCCCAAGGACTCCATATTTTCTACTTTTAGCTCAATTCATTCACTACTGTTTGTTAGGTAAATATCATTCATAGCAGGCGGATTTATGGATCTAGATCTATGTGTATACGTAATAAAACATTAAATCTACATCTACAAGTAAGTTGTAGAACATGCCTCTTGGATCTCAAAATCCAAGTTGGAGAACAAAGACAAGGATGATGAATGGAAGTAGATGTGATGAGCACCACGATCTTCCGTACGTGTGATCCAAGCAATTCCCGGTGGAAGGAATCCTCGACTCGAACCCCTCCGATATGCTACTCGAAAAATCACCAAAGATTTTTCCTCTCACTTGGCCGAAATTTCTCTTCCTTTTTCTAAGTGAAGAACTCGAAATATTGTATTGTGTTGAGGCTTGGGAGAACTCTCTTTATATAGGAGAGTAAACTTAGCCTCCAAGGATTTTATAATTAATACCAAATCAATTATGATAATCCTATTAAATAAGAGATAATCCCAAAATATTCTAGAACAAATCAAGAATATTTTTATCTTTATTATTACCATAAATATTTATCAATAAATATTTTATGCACATGTCTTTTTTATCACACAAGAAAACTAATTCCTTGTTAAAAGAGATCACATGTGGCGCCATTTTCATTATTGACCTAGTCAATATTAATTTTGGCATTACACAATAATTGGGCCAAGATTATGGAAAATGTCTTTTCCACATATGTAATTATTTAGCCCAACTAATTTAATAGTCCACTAAACAATTAATTCACATATCGTTTTAATAAAGTCCAACATGAACTAAATCAATATTATTAGGATTCGACGTCCGAGAATATCTATGCTATATTAGGAGGCACGTCGGGGACCATGGACTAATAATTAGCGGCTCCGATAAATCAAATAAATAATTATCTGACGAACAGAATAATTATATTCAATAAATCAATCACGGGAATATGCCACCATAATCCCGTGACTGCACTCCTCCGATTATAAGATTATATTTATCTCCTCACGAGAAAATAATAAGCGTCCACTGATATAATCATTTCATATGGATTAATCCTCCATAGACTGTTCATTCTAAATCGGGAAGTTACCGTTAACCCTTTTCGAACATCTTGTCCTTACTTACCATTAACCCCTAGTGATCAATAATTCAAATAACTCACTTTGGTAGCTAATCGATGTAATATGAATCCCATGGATCGATCAATGTCTAGGATTAACTCATAAGAGGCTGTCTATCTACTTCCATAAATGGAAGGAATGGATTCGTATGTCTGTGATAACACGGACTACTCACTCAATCGATTACAATGCCAAGATGGGGTAATTCGGATCACGGACTCGGTGTAATCCTTAACCGTCAAGTCAAACCTCATCTTGATTCAAGCGATCATTTGTGATCACCTCGAGATTAAGATATATCCATAATATGATCATCTAATGATTCGATAAGACTTCTCAATTACGGAATTATATTGAGAACTCGGATCAAATCGGTCCATACCTATATGATATATCTATCATATATAAATGCCCCATTAGGTTCCTTAACGAAAGTCGGATAAGGCGATCACACTTATCGTGTTATGGGCGCATTAATAATCGTTAAAGGGGAGACCCGATACTCTCGATTAACTTTACTACGGACTAATTGTATTTTAAGTACATCTTCACTAACTCAATCCTCCCGTGTATATCTCATACACTTTGAGTTAAGTGATTACATAAACGATATACTCGGGGTTTTACGTAGTGTAAATACTATTGTCATATCGGTGATTATGAGAATAATAAATATGAATAATAATATCATTTCATTTATTAAATAAAACAATTACAAAAATTGTCTTTCGGGCATCACACCTAACAATCTCCCACTTGCACGAAGCTTGTGATTAATTGTTTTAGAGCACACCTATTATTTAAAACTACAACAAACTACATCTCCCACTTGCTCTAAAGCAATGGAGACTCATCCCGTATTTTAGTACCCACAAAACTTATCATAACCATTTGATTCCAAAGTACACTCCGAGTATGCCGTCGTAGGATAGGTCGGTGACTCGGGAGCACCTATATCTGAATGTCATGGGTCTTAATGATCGGTCGGGTTGTCGGCTCGAGGCGATCCGTAGAATCGAAACGTCGCGGTCCATCTAATCATGTGGTACTTTCCCAATATGCTCTTGAACTCAAGTGATTTGAAATCCTTATAAGCTACCCTTCATCGTTTGCACAATGATGTGGTATCGGCTTTCCAAATCTAGAATGACTCCCAGATATGGAAAGGAAATCCTTAAGCTATATCGCCTCTCACAGCTACTACGAAGCCGCTAATCACCCAACTAGTTAAAGTCGAGTTGGCGTTCTTTGGATTTCTCCAGGCAATAGCTTCAACAAGAGTAAACACTGAGCCGAGATCGACTTTAACGATCATCCTCAATCGACTTAAAGTCAAAATCGATGTATCACACATATCCAAGCTCATACATGAATATGTCCGCATATTATTCCTCGTTCTCTCAAGATACTAAAGGACATACTAAACTTGCCGTTAACCGCTTGAATCTAAGATTCGATCAAAATTGACGTTCAATAACGACCATCTCTTACTAGAAAGAGAATCTATCCCATTTCTCTTGATCCGAAGATTTAGAGAGTCATTCTGAGGCATAGGGTAGAACTTCCTCGTTGAATGTTGCATACACGGATGCATCATCTTAACCAATAAGATGGATGGGAAACCAATGAGTGATTCTAATGAATTCGACCGAGTCAAACTCTTGAGAATGTTGTCCAAATCTACATTGCGAGAGAATTGTGGCATTGTCGGTCGACTTGAGATAACACACCCATGTTGAGTCCAAGCTGGTGCAGCGCTATCCTTCACAAACACTAATATATATGTATATATTCACTCTTTACTAAAATTGATATCCGATCTACACAAGACTTATCAATATTCTGGTCAAATCCATATATTATAGAAATATATGACTTCCAATGACCAAGAGGTTTGCTTTTTATCCACAAAGGACATAAGCCTTGCGAGTCATCATCATAAGTTCATAAGGCAATACCATACATTTCCGAATGAATCCAGATTCCGTTTGTTTGGCAAGAAAGTCTCGAGGAATCACCCTATTTTTACGCTTTTGAGCGAAATCATGAATTACCGAATTCATTCTACTCTTTTCCGTGTAGATCCAATTACTCCCCGGGCTGAGACACTCGGGTGGTTCTACAAGAGTATGAAACGACTACGGAGTACCAAACTCCATTCACGGGGTTATGGCTTGTAAACCAACCTCTTATTATCGAGAATCTATCTTTGCTCACAAAGAGCCATAGGTCATCAATCGATCCTCGGACTACAAAGTCCGAGAAACCGTAATGGGTAATGGATAAACCATACTCCCACTATTTTCTTGGTGGATCGAAATTACGATTTAGTTCGATAGTATTTAGTGTCATCACCAACAACCGATGTTGGATGTGGTGCGATTTTAATCGATTAGTAACTACCTTGAGTATTCGTACTTCAAGGTTCAAGGTTTCTTGTTCATGGATTCTATCGGCAAGGGTGCAACGATGTAATCGTCCTTTCCGATTTCAAGAATCTTATAACAAACCTTTTTCTCAATTCTTCAAGATATATCACGATTTGGTCAGCGACCGAGCGCTTACGTGAAATTCCCGATCCTACCATCAAGCATCATGTGCTAAATGCTTATATTGACGGAATTTGGGTGAACCGAATCCACTAATTATCCGTTAATTCCAAAGCACATTCTAGGTAGACTTCTCGGTTCTACATTTCAATGTAAACCGTTATTTCACTTCAATATCTTTATTGAGTTAAGCGATGTATTGTAGCACATCTACAACTATGTAAGGCAATTCAATGGTTTCTTCCTTAGTGAAAGCATTTCACTTTATGAGGCGAGCCGAACATCGAGTCTCTAGGACTATGTGATGGCCCATTTCTGAGTATAGAACGCTCCATCTCTGACAGAATCCGAGACACCTTAAAATATTTTGGATAAACTTACCGGAGTGTTTGAATAGTTATCAGACAAGAAGTCACTACTCGGAAGCTCCCATTAACTTGTATCTTTCATAAGACCCGAAGGTAAATCATGAACAAGCTATGTTACTTCTTTATAACCATTATCCTTTCCCGATTGAAAGGAAACTTAGTCATTGAACCTTTGAGACAATATAACCAGGTAGGGAGAAAGGAATCACCCCGAGCCGAGTCTTGAGTCTTGTCTTTTAGGGACTATGCACTAACTATGGAATATGAAGAAGCGTTTATCTATATATAGAAACCAATTGCTTTTAATAGTTCTTAAGATGTGTTTTATATACATATTTCATGAGTTCTAAGTGGTTTTGACTTTATCAAGCGAAGTCCGAGTCTTGGATTCGTACTACAAATGGTATATTCACTTTACATCGACAAGCAAATTATCGAATAGAAGGTAAATCCTTTCGTTCCAACGAATCTTAAACAGAAAAATAAATCTTCTGCGATATCCAAGGATTGAATCCGAGATTCATTTCCTCATAGCACACCCACTTTTTGCTAAAATTACTACCCGTTGTCTATTAATCGTTAATGCACAACTATCTCGTTCTTCCAAAGAACATAGCCTAAGAGAAATTCACCAAGGATTCATAGGTTGGTGATCCGAAATCACTATCCTTATCCTATGACTTTCAGTTTGTCAATTTTCGTTTTTAGCCTTAAAATCAACTCAGTTTTAGATGACTAACACTTTTAGACATATTCTCCCATTCTTGACTTTCCGTGAATGGAAATTGATCTTGAACCAATGTTCGTTTGAGTAGACACTACTCTTGAACCGTGGGATGTCTATTTCGATTGTTACTTGTTAGGACTTCTCGGATTTTCTATCATACCAGAAAAACAACAAATCATAACATTAAAGCTCCCACTAGTTTATCGGTTCCAAATACCGTCTAACCAGCAATGCTCTATTTTATGATTTTCCAATTTTTCAATTTGAAAATCTCTCGTGTAAACACTTACACAGTTCTAATGTTTCCAGAAAAAACAACAAATCATAGAACTCCCACTAGTTCATCGATTCCAAATATCGTCCAACTAGCGACATTTCATGACTTTCCGGTTTTTCAATTAGAACGGTTACGTGTGTAGTCAATTACACTTTTCTAATGTTCTAGAAAAACAATAAATCATAAAGCTCCCACTTTAGTTCATCAATTCCAAATATCGTCCAACTAGTAACACTTCATGATTTTCCGATTTTTCAATTAGAAAATTTACTCGTGTAATCACTACACACTTAAAAATTCACTAGAAGAATTTCAAAGTCCGAAATCACCTTTGATCAAACTAAGTTTGTCTCCCGTTTAACACGAATGACACTAGTGACATACCCATATGTCACTTTGGTTTTAAAAGGCTTAAGAGAAAATATCTCTTTCAAAAATAATTGCATTATCAATTAACTAGTTCAACGTCCTAGTTACTTTCCACTTTTTAACGAAGTCAATACTAGTCAATTATAAATTTTTAAGCAATTTAGTAAGGGATATAATGCTGTAAATAAAATGACATATATTAATTCAAGTTTAACACTACTATATTATTTTATTTTAGGAATTGTAAACTAAAAGTAAGTCTACTCTACCATTCCAAGGTTTTAACCTTGCATCTCAATCCGCCGTAGGTAGGTCAAAGAGATCAACGGTTAAATCAATGAATAACTTGTGAGAATCGGACATCCCACGAGAATCGAACATCCCTTTATTCATTGACTACCTTCCTTTTTAGCCTAGGTATTTATCAAAAATACCCTTGATGAGTGTGACCTACTATATCGGATCTCTTGGAGTGCGCCCGAGTGTGCCGTCGTAGGATAGTCGGTGACCCGGCGAGTACCAAATCCTATCCTTTCGGAGACCAAGCCATGAATGTTGATAGGGTGAACACCATCCGTAGGGGACGAAATCAAAGCGCCGCGAGCGTCACCCTTCTCTCACTTACTTGCATCTATAGTAGAGGCCGTGGGGTTGGTGTCGCCTCCCCGCTCCCACTCAATATTTTGGAAGTGGTTGTGGGTTAACTAACCACGTCTTTTGATGTTAACATAAAAGCACATCAAATCAAGGATTCGAATGGTGTCGGTAACGTAGGCAAGCCTACCCTTCCTATTCGTTGGAACATATGTGACGATCGGACGAAATCGGGTCAAGAGAGCCCTATTGAGATTAGAAGGAATCACCCTCCGCTCTCGGTTTGGCTTAGTCTTGCCGGACCCCGTGCATACATCACACTAGGAGGTTAAGTCATTTGAGCGAAGCTTAGTTGACCACCCAACCTAAAAGCGAACCGTTTTATCCAAGATTTATTGTTCTTTTACCATCATTCAATCTAAGTAGACACTCTGAATTGAAAACGTGATCTCGTTTGACTTTAGGCGGTTCACGAGAACACACACCGAAAGGCTAACGATTTCATAACCCGTCCTCGGATCTTTAATTAGTTACTAAATTAATTAATTACCACGTATTAATTAAATTTCAACTAATTACGCGAGTTTGTATACATGCCTATTTTAATTGCCAAAATTAAAATTCTACATGTATGCATGGAGTGGATTTATGATATGATGCATGTCATGGCAATTCCGATTTTATGTCATTTTATGATCGAACACATAAAAAATAAATGCGGAAAATTTAAACACCGAGATGGATCGTTGGCACCCCCGTATCTAATCTATTAGAAAATAAAAAAACAACCAAAATCCTAACTAGGGTTTACTACTTTCTAACTAAATCTGTAGCTGTTCGAACTCTTCGACGATCGGCATACCAAACGAACTCGGATCGGGACGAAAATTTCCAGATCATATCTGCACTCCTTGAACTTCAATATGGACGGTTGGATCGGTGCTTTGACTTACCAATTTCCTCCAGTAAACCGCCAAACTTGCTGCTGAATCTGACTTTGACTGCACTGCATCAAGGACTTCCTGAGGCAGATCGGGAATCGAGATGAATCCCGATCGACCTGAAATTTTTATGGTACGTCCAAAACTCCAAGTTGATCAATCTGAACGGTCGGATTTTCGTTTCAATGGTCCAAACTCTCCCAGAAAATCGAGGAAGACACAGGTAGTGTATCTGTGAATCCTGCGTTTTTCTGTTACAGCAGCCTCTTCGCAGCATCAAACGGATATCGAAACGGACCCTGATCGACGCCAAAATTTGTGGAGTTGATCATCTTCTTCTAATCTTGATTCTGACCGGAGGGATCTTCGTTTCAACGGTTCGATCAACGGGAAAAGCAAAAATACTAAACAGCTACAAACTAGATCTATTTGCTGGAAATTAAACTTGCAATAAAGATAAATTACATAATTTCTATACTCATATGAACGAATTTTCATCATTCATATGAGTGTACAATAGATCTAACGGGTAAACAATGCCAACACCAATCCATCTCTTCAACCACAACAATCGCAAGCATTCATCATAAAATTTTGAAAATAATAAAATTAAAAAGCGAAAATAATGCAATCTACACATCATATTCCACTCCTTAGATCTAATATTTTATACGAATAAATATAGATCCCCTTGGCGATCAATACCATTTGTTAGGTAAATATCATCGCATGGAGCGATTATGGATCTAGATCTATGTGTATACGTAATAAAACATTAAATCTACATCTACAAGTAAGTTGTAGAACATACCTCTTGGATCTCAAAATCCAAGTTGGAGAACAACAAGGATGATGAATGGAAGTAGATGTGATGAGCACCACGATCTTCCGTGACGTGTGATCCAAGCAATTCCCGGTGGAAGGAATCCTCGACTCGAACCCTCCGATATGCTACTCGAAAAATCACCAAAGATTTTTCCTCTCACTTGGCCGAAATTTCTCTTCCTTTTTCTAAGTGAAGAACTCAAAATATTGTATTGTGTTGAGGCTTGGGGCTAACTCTTTATATATAGGAGAGTAAAACAGCCTCAAGGATTTTATAATTAATACCAAATCAATTATGATAATCCTATTAAATAAGAGATAATCCCAAAATATTCTAGAACAAATCAAGAATATTTTTATCTTTATTTATTACCATAAATATTTATCCAATAAATATTTTATGCATGTGTCTTTTATCACACAAGAAAACTAATTCCTTGTTAAAAGAGATCACATGTGGCGCCATTTTTCATTATTGACCTAGTCAATATTAATTTTGGCATTACACAATAATTGGGCCAAGATTATGGAAAATGTCTTTTCCACATATTTAATTATTTAGCCCAACTAATTTAATAGTCCACTAAACAATTAATTCACATATCGTTTTAATAAAGTCCAACATGAACTAAATCAATATTATTAGGATTCGACGTCCGAGAATATCATCTGCTATATTAGGAGGCACGTCGGGGACCATGGACTAATAATCGCGGCTCCGATAAATCAAATAAATAATTATCGGCGACGCAATAATAATTATATTCAATAAATCAATCACGGGAATATGCCACCATAATCCCGTGGCTCGCACTCCTCCGATTATAAGATTATATTTATCTCCTCACGAGAAAATAATAAGCGTCCCACCGATATAATCATTTCATATGGATTAATCCTCCATAGATTGCTTCATTCTAAATCGGGAAGTTACCGTTAACCCTTTTGAAACATCTTGTCCTTACTTACCATTAACCCCTAGTGATCAATAATTCAAATAACTCACTTTGGTAGCTAATCGGTGTAATATGAATCCCATGGATCGATCAATGTCTGTGATTAACTCATAAGGAGCGTCTATCTACTTCCATAAATGGAAGGAATGGATTCGTATCTGTGATAACACGGACTACTCACTCAATCGATTACAATGCCAAGATGGGGTAATTCGGATCACGGACTCGGTGTAATCCTTAACCGTCAAGTCAAACCTCATCTTGATTCAAGCGATCGTTGTGATCACCTCGGGATTAAGATATATCCATAATATGATCATCTAATGATTCGATAAGACTTCTCAATTACGGAATTATATTGAGAACTCGAGATCAAATCGGTCCAAATACATATGATATATCTATCATATATAAATGCCCCATTAGGTTCCCTTTAACCGAAAGTCCGGATAAGGCGATCACACTTATCGTGTTATGGGCGCATTAATAGTATGCGTTAAAGGGAGACCCGATACTCTCGATTAACTTTACTATGGACTAATTGTATTTTAAGTACATCTTCACTAACTCAATCCTCCCGTGTATATCTCATACACTGAGTTAAGTGATTACATAAACGATATACTCAGGGTTTTCTGTAGTGTAAATACTATTGTCATATCGGTGATTATGAGAATAATAAATATGAATAATAATATCATTTCATTTATTAAATAAAACAATTACAAAAATTGTCTTTCGGGCATCACACCTAACATACGCAACACGGAAGGAGTAGCTTCCTTGAGCATCCTGTCGTGGTCCTTCTCTTCTCTTTCTCTCAGCATTAATCTCATAAACTCTTGCTCATCGGTTTCTATGACAACCTCTACTATGCTTATGCTCTTGATCTCTAAAAATTTCCACCTTTCTGAAGTATCGTCATCTTACAACTCTCCGGTCGGGTTTTCTAGGGGTTTTAGGATCTTAAAAGATACAAAGCGTCATTATTCAACCTTAGAGTTATCTACCCTTATCGAAATCCATAACCGCCTACTAAATCGCTAAGAATGGTCGTCCTAAGAGAATCAGGGCACTCGGGTCCTCAGTACATCTATGGTGTGAAGTCGATGGGATATGTGAACCCTCCCGCCTTAATTGTGCACTTTCTAAGCGGACCAAAGAGGCATGTCTGCTGTTCTATCCACGAAGGTCATGGTCTGGTTTTGATTCAATACGACCATAAAGTCTTATCTTTTGTGAGAGGGAAAAGGTAGAATATTGCAACTTGAGCCAGAGTCGCAGAGACCTAATCCTATGGATATATATAACTACAAGAAAAAGGGTTATCAATGATGGGAATTTAATGACGGGTCAAAATCACGTCATTAATTGGTAGTTATAATGAGGGGTTCTATATTATTTTCTAAGATGATGACCAAATATTAATTCCCGTCATTGTTTATCATCATTCCCGTTATTAATTGCCCCATAAAAAAATTCCTCTCATTATTTACTTATATATATTAAAAAAAGAAACCCACCCAATTATTTTGTTACAAAACAACCCTCCCATTATTATCTATTACCATTTCAAAAATTACTTATCTATTATCTATCGTTCATTCCTTATTAATCAAAGACCTTTACATTTATCGGTTTCCCATCAAACACCGATAACCCTAAACCTTCACCGCACGCAGCTCATTCTCCACCCTCCCTTGCCCGCTCGTTTCTTCTCACTCTCACTCGTCACGCTCTGTTCTTCACTCTCCTCGCCGCTCTTGCCTATCATCTTGAACTTGAATATTGATACACGCTATAACTATTACCCTTCGTTCTCCACCCTCCACCACCGCACCGCTTCTGTTGTTCATTCTCCGCCGCTTCACTCACCGCCGCCCGTTTCTTGGGACATGACTTTGTAGCAATCACGGAATCGTTAAGCATGATAGCGTATGGTTCGATTTTGTAGTTTTCAATACTTTGAAATATGAAATTTCGCATAAATCAAGTTCATATTGAGAAAATTTTCCGTGCAGAGTAGTCTATGCTCGGTTGCACCTTCCTCATTGAGTGTCTTGGTATTTTACTTGGATTCTTTACTGAGTTGTAAGCTTTTCGTTTGAGTGAATGCTCTCAATTTCAAGTTTAATTTTCTGTTGGTGTACCTTCAGAAGAAAAAATAACACCTAGCATGTGCAATATATTTTTTTGGGGTCTGTTTGTTCCTATATATCTATGGAATCTTACATTAAAGCTAGTACTTGTTTTGAAACAGCATGTTGATACTACTCAAGATAGGGTTGAAGGAAACATGAGATAATTAGAAGCCCAAAACCGTGTCGACGAATAGGGTAAACTTGTAATCAATCGACATCACCTCTGTCACGGGCATACTCCCTCTGTTCTTAGTGTTCTTAGTTTTGCAGTTGATGTTTGAAGGTCAAAAGTTGGGGAGAACAAAATCACTAAGGCTAACTCATTGATGTCAAATGCAATGGTGCTTTGTTAACGTGGGAGCTGAAACTGTATTGCTAGTGCAAAACCATAGAGGTTTGTTATTATTTTGTTTCAATTGTAGTGCAAATATTATTTTGTTTGTTAATATGGATTGAGGTTTCTAGAAAGTTGCTCTAATCTCAAGTCATTAGCTTTCGATCATCTTATTAACGTCTCAGGGCAAGGGCTACACCATCTCAAAGGTGAATATTTCTAAAATTTCATCATTTACTATCTTAAGAATGTAACATTATTTGCTTCTACTCTTTGATCATCTATATTTATTACTATTTACTTTTACTTCTTACTAATAAGTACGGTTTTGTGCATCAGCAGGCCTTTCAAATTTGAAACATTTGGGATTTGAAAAGTGTGAAGCAATTACGGCTGAAGGAATGCGTGTGTTATCTTATTTACTTAATTTGGAGAAGTTGGAATTTGTTAAATGTACCGAGATTCATGGTGGCCTCATCCATCTTAAAGGTTAATTCATCCTCTTCATCATATAGATTTTTACTAGCTGTATTCTATTTTTATTTTGTCTTATACCAACACGTAATCATGTTAGCTATATTGTGTGTTTTTCTGTTTTTCACTTTAGCTTGCGACATGATGTTGTTT
Organism: Gentiana macrophylla; assembly: GCA_026214975.1. NCBI lineage: Eukaryota > Viridiplantae > Streptophyta > Magnoliopsida > Gentianales > Gentianaceae > Gentiana > Gentiana macrophylla. The sequence goes on along the minus strand of CM047815.1, from coordinate 23,493,163 downwards.
TGGAATGTTACAGGTTTATCAAAACTCAAATCTTTCACCGTTAGATCTTGTAAGTACATAACAGATTCGGACATTGTGTCACTTGAAGGTACGTTTATAGACATACTTTAAAAGCTCTACATAAGCTTTTGGTATTGTTGCTGCGTCTACTTTTGGTGAAATTATCGATTTATGTTCTTCTTTTAGGGCTAGTAAATTTGAAGGAATTACAGATTTCATCCCCAAACGTTATGGATTTGGGTGTGTATTACCTGAAAGGTATGTCTATAACTCAGTTAATTATATCATTAGTACAAGATACAAAATGTCTGTTCTTGCAAGATCCTTAACTTTCTAAACTTGTTAGGCTATGGGACTAGGTTTTACTTGCCATTTTAGTAAAACATGCTATAAACACGACAAATAGAAAATGCGAATGTGTTCCACACAGAAAATCGATCAACCATTATATATTTATTTCTGTATTGCGATTAAGTAAATAGATTTAGTAACATTATTCTGATTATCCCTCCTTGAACGAACTAAAAAAACTCAACTCGGACTTAAAAAATGGTTTTAAAGTATACATTTTTCTTTCTTTCTCGACACATCTGATTTCTTCATTCTGAGATTGAGCAACCTTATTTCTCTAGTTTGGAGGGATGCCAGTTCTGAGTTCGTGTTTTCATATCGTCTCGTGTTCTCTTTCTATATCTGCTCGCGTGTGTGTGTCTATTTTGTCTTTTGATACCTTACTTATGCTACGAAATTGCAAAGACAGTCTTGTTTATTTACAAAGCTTAGATTTGAGCGGTTGTTGGTAATGATGGTACTTTACATCTCACCTGGTAGGCATAGTCGGGTCTCTTGGAACTTTATTGTGTTTCGGTATTTCTTACGGGGATAAAATCACTTTTGGTCCCTTTTACGTGATAGACTTGAAAAAAATGATGTGGATTTGAATTGACGGCTTATTTATAGGACTCACCAACCTGGAGGATCAGGGTCTATCATGCTCACCGTAAACGATGATGCTCACCGACAAGCCATATACATATCTAGATCAAATATTTGAGTTAATACTTGTCTGAACTCTTTAATTCTTGGGAGATAATGAAGAAAATCAGTGGTTATCAATTTCTTTCCATCCTGTCATCTTTTCCTATCAATCGATCTCGACTATTAAGAAAAATAATCCGAGAAAATCCTAAAATTGAATGAGTATTTCTAATTCTAGAATCGAATCTTTTGAAAACTTCTCAATTTACCATGTATGTGTATTTTTGGACAATAAATATTCAATGGTGATGTGCAGAGTAGCTAGATTGTCTCTGGTAGGTAAAAATGCAACTTAGGAACAATTGAAATTTAGCATATGATGCAAGAAGTGTCGATGAACTACACCGAACCAACCAACTTTCGATGTGTGTAGTTTGATTGCTGAATACATAACAGGGTTGAAAGTCGCTATGTGTGAGTGATGGAGGCATCTAATTCCTTTGTGCAAGGAATTCATGGCGAAAATTGGGAAGCATGAGACCGGATCTGGCAATGGAGCAACATATCAAATGGGCTTATCATCCTGATGCAGTAAGTTTGTTTTGTTATTGGTGTATTTTGCTTTGACAGCCTATAATAACCCTCTCATTTGAGAGGAAGTCGGAATATCTTGTGTCTACATCTCAGAGTTGGAATCCTCAAGTTTTTGTTTGGAGTACTTCAAGTCTGTCAATTTTGTGGTCATACAAGCTCACAAATCAAAGGTTTGTGCTCATTTCCAGTATTTTTAATGTGAGCAGTAGTATCTTGAATGTTTGCGATGCATCTTATTACAAATCGTAGCAGATTTCGTTGGGGCCCCTAAGAATGCTTTGGTAGAAGAAAGTGTAAAAGGGGGTGATCTTGTCTAATATGTCTACCTTTGGAACCTTTCCTCTTGTTAGTAAAAGTCTTGTTAAACCCTTTAAGTGGAATATCCTTGATCTTCTATTTTTCAACCATTTCGCCCGATTCTTCAATCCAAACAGAAAGATGGTATAGGGTTGCCTGGCCGGTGGTGGTTTCTATGTCAACTTTTGAAAAATAGAAAAAAGGAGTTCTGAGAGAGAAAAAGAAATGATCTTTGACTCATTTTGTATTTTTAATTTTGAGGGTCATGTTGTATTCTATATTATTAGTTACATTTTAAATTGCTACTGTTTGTTGGCTTTACATAGCCATGCCCTTTCTTTGGTTTCATTCATCTTTGTTGTATATACGATGTGATTTTGCATCAGAGATCAATCACAGACCAATAAAAATTCATCTTTGTTGTATATACGATGTGATTTAAGTTTTTTGAAGATCATTTTGTTGAATTAAACAACAAATTCACCTGAATAAGGATTCTGGATAACACACAAATGCAATATGTGATATTAGAAATTCCTACCATTATGCGTATACATGTAGCTTTTCTTTTTGAATATTTTGAAACAACTATACCTCAATGTTATGGGATACCTTGGTGTATATTTTGGATATATTAATGCTTGTTGATGCAACAAACTGTAGTGTGTTTTATTTAATGGTTTTGATATTCTAATATTTCTTCATAATGGTTGATACTTTCATGGTATGTTTGATGAGGGTGGGTTATTTACAAAGAACATGATTTGGTGTGGGTCTAATAACCCTATAATGAGGGATTTTGGTCATAAATTGGTGATTTATTGAGGGCAAATGACCCAACAATGAGAAAACTTGTGGTCATTATTTAGTGCATTAATGAGGGTAAATGACCCTATAATGATGAAATTTTTTGTCAATAAATTGTGTTTTAGTGACGGGTAATTATCCTTATAATAACGGGAATAGTCGTCATTAACGGGTAGAAACTAATATTCAAATTTAGTTCTAATGAGAGGCAAATAGTATAATATTGAGGAAATTACCTGTCACTAGAACTATTTTTAATGAGAGTCTAATCTCGTCATTAAATCTTTGATATCTTTAATGACGAGGCGGGTTCTCGTCATTGAATGCTTTAACTAGAAGGGTGACTATGAGGGGGCATGAGGGGGATTTCCCGTCATTAAAAGTCTTTAATGATGAGAAAAAGATATAATGACGAGAATTCCGTCATTAAAACCCTTTTTCTTGTAGTTATTCCATTAATGTAAACCGAGTCTGAGCGTGCCGGGTCTCCTAACTTTACTACGATTCCGCAGTGCAGGTAATCTTTAGGCTCAGAAAACATCGTGTCAGGATCCTCTTCAGGATCATCAGAATCGTAATCCAAAGATGATATATCAATTAATTCACAAGGAAACTCACCCGGACGATACGTGCTATACTCCTTCAGGTCATCATCAGGCTCTTGCTTGATTGCTTTTTCCTCTTTTTCCAACCGTTTCTTTATAGTCTCATAATGCTCTAGTGCTTCAGATCCTGGATACATGGAAATCGGTGTGATATTCAATATTTTCCTAGGTATATTGTTTGGCTTGTTTGCTCTTTGTCAACTCTGAATGGATCAATTTACGAAGTGCTATGATCAACTGCCAAAAAAGACAAAATAAAACAAAGAAAAGTTTAGCAACTTCCACTTCAGGTGGGTGTGATCCCAACTGTTGCGGACCTACTAACTAAAATCAACAGGGAATAACACAGAATAACAGGAACTGTTCAGAAATCGATTTTCCAGGCCTCGGTAACTCGAAGGTTACCTTCGGGAAACCGGCCCTGAATTTTCTCTTTCTGTAAATTTAATATGTGCAGGTTTGATGCAGAACGAATCAAGACTCCAAATAAAATAAAATAAAATAAAATAAACTTTTTAATTAGAATTAAAACATTTATATTTAAAATCGGCCATTGTCCCCGGCAACGGCGCCAAAAATCTTGATCGCGTGTAAGTCACTAACGTCGATATTACTAGCAAGAATACTAGGTACATCGTAGTATAGTAAATGCGAGTCAAAGTCGATCCCACAGAGACAATGTAACTTATAAGTATAAACAATTCTAACCTAATTAAGAAGCAACATAGGGGCAGTCATTGACCAACAATAACATAAAAGAAAACAAACATGGTATACCTCTCCCTCTCCTCACCGATCTACTAACTTGGATTAGTTAATCGTTATATTTACTTCCCAAAAAAATTTCCTTAGATTAATCATGAGCTTTTAAAGATTATTATCATATTTATCAGATACGGGTGAAATTCCTAACCCTATCTACTCCGACAATGGCAGCAGACAATCTATACGCAAGCTACCCTCCTTAATTGGTCCGTAATAGCCCATACGTATAAAGAACTAAAATTGCCGATATTGAGTGCTAACTCATACCGCTAACCCGCCTAGACAGCTGTCGACATTGCCCAGCACGTTCCTAGGGTCCATTCAAGACAATGTCCTAATTAACATTTCACTAACAATCCTTCATGTTAATTTATGAATTACGAATATTAGATTGGCGGACACTACTACTCGTTTTAATTATTCCCGCCGATCAACGTAAATTGTGTAGTGAATCCCAGGTTTAGGTTTTCTAAAATATGCCTCGTAAACCGGTATAGACCGCCCGGTTTACGAAGCAGCTTTTCTAATTTATGGATCTACATTATTCATCACGATTAAAATAAGTAAATTATGGGGTTGTTAAACATGCAGATTAACTAAAACACATAAATACTGAACATATCTACCATATTGAAGAGAAAAAGGAACGTTACATTTAGGTGTAGTGCCGAAAGACAATTATATAATTGTTTTAGGACAGAATTAATAATTCATCTTATTATATGCATGTATGCTTATAATTAAGACACTACTGAAAACCCTGAGTACCTCGTTTATGTAATCACATAACTCAGTGTATGGCTATACACAAGAGGATTGTGTTAGTGAGATGTACTTAAAATTAAATTAGTCCGTAGCATTTATTAACTGAGATGCGGTCTCAAGATTAATTTGCTAATAATGCGCCTGAACACTTTAGGCGTGATGATCTTATCCGGATCTGCCGGTAATAAGTACCTAGTGGGGCATTTATATACGATGATAATCATATAGAAATTTGGACCGATTTGATTTGAGTTCTCGATATAATTCCGTCATCGAGAAGACTTATCGAATCACAAGATGATCATATATGGATTAATACCAATCCTGACGTGATCACAGACAACTGCTTAGACTAAAGTAGAGTTTGATGTGTTAGTAAGGATCACTTCGTAGTATGTGGTCCGACATTTCTCGTTGGCTCTATTCTAGAATGAGTGAGTAGTCTGTGCTATCACAGATATGGAATCCATTCCTTCTCTCGGGAAGTAGACAGACAGTTCCCTTATTTGTTAATCCTAGAAACTGACCGATGCGCGCAGTTCATATTATATTAGTTATGAACTATTTGGTCACTAGGGGTTAATGGAAAATAAGGATAAGAGGTTTCGAGAAGGGTTTACGGAGATATCCCGAATCGTAACGAACAGTCTATGGAGGATTTATCTGTATGTAATGATTATATCAGTGGACACTTTCGACTCAATGTTGAGTGTAAGTTATCTATATTCGGCAGAGTTCAGTTTCGGGTTTATGGTGGTGTAATCCCGGAATTAATAGATTGAATATAATTGTTCGGTTTGATGAATAATTTTAATTAATTTATTGTAGCTACTGAATATGGGTCTATGGTCCTCGACGTGGCTCCTAATATAGCATATACGTTTTCTCGTCGTTTCACCTCAATTGTAATTAAATAGTTGGATTGGACTATTTAATTGATATGCGGATTAATTGTTTAGTTGGACTAGATAATTAAATACACAGAAAAGAATTTTTTCGTGGACTCGACCCAAAAGGCAAAAATGCGTGTGGCCCTAATTTATTTAGGGTTAGAGCCGCATTTTGTATTATTATTATTATTATTAGGAAATTTGTTTTCTTGATAATTATAATATATGTGATTAAATTATTTATTTGTTAAATAATTTAAGGAAAATAAAATCTTTTGTATATCCTAATTAATTTAGGAATATTCTGGATTTATCTTTTTAAGGAAAATGATTAATATGATTGATTTTGTATTAATTAATTAATCTTTAGAGGAAAATGATTACTCTTCTATATAAAGAGAGTTCTCCCAAGCCAAATTACATCACATAATTTCGAAATATTGGGTAGTATTTTGGCTTAGGTTTTTCGGCCAAAAGTACTAGGGTTCGAGTTTTAGAAAACTTCGGGTTTTCTAAGGTAGCATATCGAGGAGGTCCGGCGGCGTGAAACACCATCCACTTGGTTTGCTTGGAGAAACATGTTGGAAGACTGTGGCTTCTCATCTCAATACTTGGATCTTGGATCTCGGATTGTTCTTGGTGTTTATTCACAATAAACAGGTAAGCAATCTAAACCCCCTCGTAGGTTAGATTTATTATTTATGTATTTTGATTGTTTAGATCTAGATCTTGTACTTTCCACTGCGTAATCGGGTGGATCTTTGATCCATCCGGCGATATTACATCTAACAAGTGGTATCAGAGCCTTTGATCTATCAATCAAAGTATGTGAATTTTAGATCTAAGGAGTGGAATAAGCATGTGTAGATTGCTTTATTTTCGGTTTTAATTTTATTATTTTTGAAATATATATCATGAATGATGCCTTGTGATTGTCGTGGTTGAAGAGATGGATTGGGGTTGAGTCTTTGTTTACCCGGTAGATCTATTATGTAACTCTTTTGATTGTTATCAATTGAGCATAGGACTTATAATTTAATTTATGCACTCGAAATTTTTTGTAAAATGGTAGTTTTTTTTTTATTTGTTCCAGGTTCAAGACGACGAAGATCATGGTGTTGAAGATAATCAAGAAGGTGAAACGGGAGGAGGCCGAAATTGTTGTTTTTTTTAATTAGGTCACGGCACTTTTATTGCCTTTGTCAAACAATGGGAAAAAAAAAATTGGTCTCGGCAATGATGTACAATGCGGCAGCAAATTTTTTTTTTTGGTAACCTCGTGAATTAACTTTAGCCGAAAAGCTTTACTATAACACAAAAAAAAAAATAAATAAATAAATAAATATGTTTTTTTTTGATCTACCGTGAAAAGAAAAGAAAAAACAGTTTTTTTAATTTGACCGAGGGCAGTTATTAATAATAACAATTTTTATAATATAGACATTTAATATATTTGTATATTACGGCCTCCTCTCTCGTCGTTCAAGGTTCGTGTCAAGATCGAACCTTTGAAGATCCGGAAGTTTCAAAATCGAGATTTGAAAATCAAGATTTGAAGACTTAGAATAAGTTTTATGTTTTCCTTAGAAAATAAGTTAGTCGGGGGTACCTACGGTCCATCTCGGTGTTTAATTTTTCCGTTTATTTTTTCGTGTATGATCGAAATTATGTGATAGAATCCGGAAAATTGCCATGACATGCATCATATCATGATTCCACTCCAATGCATACATGTTGCTAGTTTATTTCGAATAAATAAGGCATGTATAACTCGTATAATTAGTTAAAAAGCTTTTTTAATTAATATGTGGTAGTTAATTAATTAAGTAACTAATTATTAAAACCGAGGAACCGGGTTTTGTCAATCGTTATGATTTTAGTGATGGATTCTCGGTGAATCCCTCTTAGATTAATCGTTGAGTTTTCGATGAACCTACCTTAAACAAAAACGAGATCACGCTTTGGTTGACAACATAGAAATCGGAAAATCTTAGTACATGGGTTCGGAAATGGTCTAACCATGGTTGGGCGAGTTCAACTGAGCTACGGCTCGATTGTCTCCCCTCCACGTGTGACGTTTGCACAGGGGTTCGACAAGACTTAGCATATCCGATAAGCCTTCGGCTAAACAGGCTTCTCTTGCCGGATCCGACCGGCGGTCACATATGTTCCAACGAATAAGACGGCGTAGGCTTGCCTACTTAACCAACCCTGTTCGGAGTACTTTGATTTATTGTTTCTTATTGTCAAGACCGAAACCGTACTTAGTAAACCCACCACTTTTTCAAATTATTGAGTGGGAGCGGGGAAGGCGACAACCAACCCCACGGCCTCTACTATAGATGCAAGCACGTGAGAGAATGGTGACACCTCGTGCCGCTTTGATTTCGGCCCCCTTCGGATGGTGTTCACCCCTATCAAAATTCAAGGCTTGGTCTCCGAAAGGATAGGATTTTGGGTACTCATTGAGTCACTGACCGACCTACAATTGCATACTCGGGCGTGCTTTGAGATCTCGATATAGCGAGTCACACTCTTTATGGATATTTTCAAAATATCTAGGCTAAAAAGGAAGGTAATCAATGATTAAGGTCCGGGATGTCTAATTCCCGTGAGATGTTCGATTCTCGAAGCTTAATCATTGAGAGAGATTGTCTCAGTTTAACCGTCACCTCTTTGACCTACCATACGGCGGCACTGAGGTGCGAGGTTAAATCCTTGGAATGGTAGGATAAACTTTTTATAGTTTATAATTCCTAAAATAAAAATCTAGTAGTGAAAATTTATTTTTTGAATTTAACTTTCTGTCATATTTTTTACAACTAAATCTCTAGGCTACTAAACTGTTAGTAATAGGACTTCATTAAAAATGTGGAAAGTAACAAGTATGTTGTAATTATCAATAAATGCAGTTAATTTTCGGAAAAGATTTTTCTTGAGCCTTTAAAAACTTAATGACATAGTATAGGTATGTCACGGATGTCGCTCGTGTAAAACGAGAAACGACCGTACTTAGTTTACAAAAGATGATTTAGGACTATATATATATAATTCATTTAGTGAATTTTAAAAGTGTAATTACACATCACATTTCTAATTGAAAAATCGGAAAATCAAACATAAGGCGTTGCTAGTTAGACGGTATTTGGAACCGATAAACTAGTGGGAGCCTTAGTCTTAGGATTTGTTGTTTTTCTGAATCATTAGAAATATGTAATAGACTGAACATGAGTTTCTCTTTTCATTGAAAAAACTAGAATAAAGCGTTGCTAGTTAGACAGTATTTGGAACTGATAAACTAGTGGGAGCTTAGCTCTGGAGTTTTTCCAATCTTTTGAAACATCATGAACAAAGCATTGCTAGTTAGATAGTATTTGGAATTGATAAACTAGTGGGAGCTTAGTTCTGGGGGATTTTATAATCTTTGAAAAATCATAAATACAAAGTGTTGCTAGTTAGACGGTATTTGGAACCGATAAACTAGTGGGAGCTTTGGTCTTATGATTTGACGATTAGAAAAATTGATAGTCCAAGCAAGTAACACTGAACATCCCACAGTTCATGAGTAGTGTCTACTCAAACGAACTGCTAGTTCAAGACTGTTTCCATCTAAGGAAAGTCGAGAATGAGAAAGAATGTTTATACGTGTTAGTCATTTAAACTAATTAGTTTTAAGGCTAAACTGGAAAATTAATAAATTGGATATTACAGGATAAGGAAAGTGATTTCGGATCACTGACCAATGCATCCTTAACAATTTTCTCAAAAGCTAAGTTCTTTGGAAGAACTAGGTAGCTTTGCATTAAACGATAAATAAAATAGACAACGGGCAGTTATTTCAGATAGACTAGTAGGAGTGATATAAGGAAATGAATCTCGGATTCAATTCTTAAGTATCACAGAAAATTCATTTTTTGTTTTCGGATTCATTGGAATGAACGTATTCATTTTCAATAGGATAATTTGTTTGTCTTATTGACGATGAATATAACATTTGTAGCACGAATCCAAGACTCGGACTTTTGTTTGATAAAGTCAGAACCACTAAGCCGTGCTGAAAAGGTATTAGTAACACATCTTAAAGTATATAAACGCAAATGGTTTCCATATTTCTATAAACGCTTCTTTCTATTCTATTAATTAGTGAATATTCCTTAAAGACAAGATCTGAAGACTGGCTTATGAAGATTCCTATCTCCCAATCAAAGGAACACTATCTCAAAGGATCAATGTCTAAGTTTCCTTTCAATCGGAAAAGGGTAATAGATTTAAAAAGTAACATAGCTTGTTCATAACAACCTTTGAGGTCATATGAAAGGTACAAGTTTGTTAGGAAATCTGTGGAACAACAGGTGAATTTAAAATTTTATTTCCTTTTAACCAGGATCGACTTCGTTTAAGCAATAAACAAATAAGCTAAAGACGGTGGTTACCTTGGTTGATCTAAAAGATCGACGCTTTGACCGTCTAAGGAGAGTAGTTACGCATAGAGCCGCCCAAGTGTTAAGCCTCTACAGGCTAGTCCACACGAGAGCCCTTGGAATCCCATCATGGATTGCTATTGGAAAACTCCGGTTGCTAGACCGGCCCTTTTCCCTCTCTTCAATTCTACATAGGATGCTCTCTATTTTACACAAGAACTATTAGTTCTTGGAATTGTGTTAATACAAAGAGTTTGACACCCACCTCTTATTTATAGTGGTTGGCGCGCCTATCTAGTGTGGAGGAGAGAAAATCTTTTCCCAATAAAATAAGGAAAATATAATTGATTGATTTATCTCATTAATATTCAATATCTCATATTAAATATATTTCCAAGATATATATATTGACAATATCTTATATTGAATATTGTTTATCTTATTACCATAAATCAATTTACACATGTTGGCAAATCAGTAGTCATTAATATCCAATATGGTAATCTTATTAAATAAATTGCACAATCCAAGTGTATCATAATACACTATTATTGGCGCCACTCTGTAGCCTTTAATTGTCTTCCGAATATTCTTTAATTAATATAATACTATGATTAATTAATTTGCCAAAATACATGTGTATCAATATACAAATATATTTTAGACATATGTATCTAAATACATATATTTAATTAATCACCATAATAAATATAGGGGTTCTATTTGGACCCCCTATTTACTACTTGCACCCATTTACTACTTGTACCACAAAAATTACTTGGGCACCACATGATTTTTATATGGGAAGTCAGTCACATGTTGGTGTTCTTGTGGAACACCAGCGTCGATCATGATGGCGTTGGTGTTCCACAAGATTTACATGTGCGTTAACGTTCCCTATATAAAAAAGTGTTAAATCTTAGAGCGTCGGTCCATGACTTTTCCTTTGGTAGTTCCTTTAGTGGCATACCAACGTCGGTGACACCGGCGTTGGTATGCCACTAGAACACCTACCGATGTGGTGACGCTTTTTCACCGAAAAATATTCATTAATGTGGTGCAAGTAGTAAAAGGGGTCCAAATAGAACCCACCTAAATATATTGTATTATATTTATTCATAATAAATAAATACCACCATATTAATTTACCACTATAACCTTTATAGTCTCGAGATAAACTTTCCTTATTTGGTTATCATCTATAACCACATTTTAATCCAGCTAGATGTTCTTATGTGTGTGACCCGATAGGCTTCCGAATATGTTGGCCGTAGACGCAAAGTGCAAATTACGAAAATACGCTTCATGCCTAACGATCACGGGATAGCGTCTAGCAACACACCGTGACCCCCAATCATCAGAAGAGTCAAATGCAATGACTACTACCTTTCATATGAAACAGTTACCGTGTAAGTTACAATCCTATCGCTGTAATAATATCCATACGGTCGTTAATCAAGTGTCAAAACATCAACGACCGTATCTTACAATCTGGATATCAAACTCTCTCGAAGTAACTCGTTTACTTCCACTCTGCAAAGATTCACGAGAGTAAGACATTCCTTATAAGAAGGCCATTTCGGATATTCTATCCCAATCATAGGATCTGCTTGATTCCCCAGGCGACCAATCATGTATACTCCGCGTGCTTGATGTCATGCCCAATCACTACGCATGATCGCCCGTGGCTGAAACCTCAATAGTGTCAAAGCATGACAATCCACACCGTGATGCCATGAAGACTCGGTCCTAAGGATAATTACACAACCGTCACATAGTGACACTTAACATGTGTAAGTGGGTTAGTCTAACGTCGCATTCTCTAATACACGTCCACGTCTGGTCAAATGTCTCTACACTTGATAGAGCGAGATCTATCCACGCTCTTAAAAGATAAAAGACATCTAATACGTGCTAGCTTCTGTTCATACTATCAATGCCCGTTTAATAGTACATCGACTAGAGACATTTAGGTATCAAACTTATTAAAGTGATTAGAGATCTCATCAACCATAATCGCCTATCATGGTTTCTCTATCACGATTTAATACTAAAGAGCGTCATCATATAACAATTCATAATTGGTTCTTTAAAAGAACAGATATATGACAACATAAAAGCCATTTAATCTATGTACAAACATAAAGAAATAGTATAAATGATCCGACCCGGTCGGATCCGGTCCAACCCAGTCGGATCCGGTCCAACCCGGTTGGGTTTAGGACACTATTCCAACAATCTCCCACTTGGCCTAAAAACAATCACTCATACACAAGACCAAGTTGAAAAACAAGAATCTCATGCAATACTGCGCAACCAGCCACTAGCCATAAACGGATCGCTATCCGTGGGGACTCATAATATCTTCATATCATGCTCCAAATGACCAAGTCAAAGGAACCTCCTCAACACACACAGATCTCTGGCGAGGCCACAGGTCCTTGCTTCAAGCAATGAATCCACTTACTATATCGGCTATATAAAAAAGGTGGAAGAACCGTACAAGGTTCAGAATGAACCTTCTAGATCCATGTATCTTTGCTCATTGGCTCCAAGGCACTTCGTGTTTTGGCTCGGTTGTAGAATTCTGATGACCCATATGCTAGAACATTTCTAGCTCAACCGTATCACTTAATCAAAGTATTTGCAAACCAGGCATCATAGCTCCCACTCGCTTTCATAAGACTCAAGATATACGTCGTATAACTATATTTATCTAATTCCAAGTTTCGATAAACTAGGAACTCTCCACTTAACTTGTTTAAGGATATTCTCGACATTCACGGATTTACTTTCATACTTGCTCATGACTATTCATGGATTATGAACATCCGGCATTACTTATAAGATGGTTCTATCTCGCGATGCGAAGAAACCTTCCATAAGCATCATCATTCACCTTATCATTAGGACGACGTCCTAACATAGATAGATCTAGAGAACACCGTCTAGCGGTATCCGCTTGTTGCGATCTATGCTAAACTCTTTTAGCATCACATCTATCTGAGTAAACTATAATCTAACGCCCGATTAAATCTATCGCTATAGATTCTTATTTCCAAAATAAGAACTACTAATCCAAGTGCTTTCGTAAAGACCTTGAACTACCAAACATTAATTGACTGTGACATGGGGTGACAATTCTCGAGAGAGATATCCAATACCTTACTCAAAAATCGTAACACACTCCCACTATCCATCTTGCACACGGGCATATTCCTTCTTTTGACTAAATCAAACTCCTTTGATTATCAAACAAAGAATTGTCTAGAGAAACTTGTTTGAGTCCATAAATGGATCTCGTAGGCTTACATATCATGTTATCGATCTATGAACATCGAGCCGTTTGCCCAGCGTCTTCAACACTATCATATAGTCATGATACAAAGTTATAACAAGTATTATCTGAATAGGCCGGGCTCACCTTACGGGGACATTCCTACAGGTAAGGCAGACTAGGTTCACAGCACAGTTGTCACCGATGGAAACTAATTCGAGATATTATAGCTCCAGCCATATCTCTCAATCTTGCCTTTCAAACATTCTTTCATAAGTCGTGAGATATTCATTCTTCAAGATGAACTTACAGCAATAACTTTTTTCATGCTTGAGGTTATCCACGGACTTGCTGAACTTTTGTGTGCACTTTGGCGGTGTTCTACACCTCATCGTTACGTGGCGTCTACTCACGTTCTATGGTTGAATATATCTTTGTGGTTCTCAAACCTTTTTGAGATCCGATTCACTCCCACTTGTTTTCTTTTGGAAGAAACATTTCCTTTAAAAGACAACATGTTTGGAGACAAACATTTTGCTCCTTGAGACAAGTAAATAATATCAGCGTGCTAGCTAAGATATTCCACAAAGTTGCATATGTCGTACTAGGCTCCAAGCCTTTCTCTACACTGCGACAACTTCAAATCATCGGTTAAGATAGATTTGACATTATCCTCTTCCATATTTAATATGGAATTTATTCAACCTTTATTCTTTGGAACTCGGTTAAGTATAAGGGGCACTATCCTTTAAGCGGGTAAGGGATACTTCGCATGGCTTGCGTCACACCTTTATCATATAAAGCGTTGTTTCCATTTTGGGAACATAATCTAATTGCGTATCCCAAGATGGTATCCTTCAAGGAAGAATCTTATTCCTTTCCCCAGACGACTTAAAACACCCTTGAGCATTAATTACCTCAATCAATTGAAGATTAATTCTAAGTAGCTCATCAATCTCATACTCATTTAGCTCGATCTTTTAGGGCTTTCCCGAGATATGCACTTCACCGAGTACACTTGACTATTTACGAAAATAGACGTAGCGACTAATAAACAATTATTTATGGCATTAATTGTCACAAGCCAACAAACATCGGTATGTTAGGGCTTTAGACAATTTTTCTAGATTTACAACCACTTTTCATAAAAGGTATTTTAGTCATCTTTAGATAAGATCATGCATTACCCACATGATTCATAATCATATGGTTCAACATCATCATAATGGCGTTTAATTACACGCTCCTCCCGGAGAGACTATGTCTAGAACAACTACAAATATCAAGGATAACGACCATTCAAATATTTACTTGAGATCTGCATCACATATATCAACTATATAGTGACTTCAATCTAGTATGTTATATTGGTGACCTTCCAACTTTATCGAATAACATTTTATTCTTTACAATTGAATATGTCTACTAAATCCAAACAATAGCTGAAAGTATGTTCTTCATAGAACCGGAACATAATAATATTTATTTGGTTCCACTTATCGAGTTTACTAGATCTAGAATATGGTAATTGTTACAGCGTTTGCTTCAACTTCCATATCTGTATTTAATCTTTCTAATTTAATCACACTCACAAAGATATCATATACCTAAGAGTTGACTTGAACTTAGATAGGTTTATCTCAACACACTTGCCTAGAATAGAGACTTGAATAAGCTCTCTATTTAAGCATCTTACAACTTTCCTTTTAATCCTTCGAGGCACTTGTAAATATTTCTTAGTGTAGTCTTGTAAGACTTAAGAAAAATCACAAGAGCTACGTCTTTGATTTCCTTTTTCAAAAGAAAATCTAAAGTTTATTTAAATAGTTTATTTAACCTTTTAAATCGTATTTAAAACATTAACTATTTAATTAACTTTTAATAATGATAAATTAAGTCGATGCTTAAGTCTTACAATTTTGAAAACAACCTTTCCAAAATTCGATATGGTCATTCTTATCCAACGTTTGAATTAATTGTCATCATATGGTTTGAATGATCATATTGGATCGTATCAATATCATGAGCTTCCTTTCATTAATAATTAAAGTCTTGGAGTACTCTCATCAAATATATGTAGTCTCATTGTCTCTTCTTACTATAAGCGGGATTGCTCGTGCCATTGCTTATTTTAGAAGGATTATAATTACTTAACCATATTTGAGAATGTTTTCTCATAAGGTATGATCATAATTTGGTTTTACTAATCGAGAATAAAAAACATAAATATAACGGTTTGCTAAAACTACAACCTAAAGCGAAAAATAAAAGAGTGTTGTTTTATACACGCATAAAATCAAAATGGTCTTTTGGTTTATGATTTTGCTCACTAGTCAACTACTCCCAATTGACTTTCAAGAATATTTCAAAAATTCTTTGGTGGTTTGAGATCCAATCTAGTTACCTCGATTCCCGGAGGTGGTCGATCAACCAAGATAATTTGAAAGGTAGGTAACT